>ML780087.1:345743-400047 GCA_009831015.1 Picea engelmannii | reverse complement strand
ACACATCTTGCTATACTTCCAGGGCCATTTTGGAGCCCTAAACAATGTTTTTTTGGCTCGCCACAGTCAAAATGTAGACAAAGTCATAGGTTGACCACGTAATGTGTATTTCTATGAAATACCTTTCCAATGGGCTATCACATGCCTAAAACATAGGTCGTATGAAAAATTTACGACCCCGGGAAGTTGAGGTATCAACTTACCCATAGGGGCCTACATGAATTTTGGTGTTTCACCTCCCAGGGTTAGGTTTTTGGATGTCTATGATTTTGGCATTCATGAGTAATATAAAAAATTCCTCTAGAGCCTCATTGTAATCATTCTGATCAGACAGATGCACGTAGAAGACACATCTCTTCTCAGAGATAGCTACCTCCACTCGAGAAAGCATTTCAGTTATGCAGTTTTATAGTTTTATAGTTTCAACCTATTTCATTTATTTAATAAAATATATTGTTGACTGGATATCTGTGTTATTCTTCATATCTTTGCGTTTATTGTATTCAGCATGTTAATCAGTTCGTTCCTCTCCTAAATCCAGATCAGGGACATAACCTCCCTAAACCTTCACATAGGTATAATAATATAATTCCATGTAATAAAGACCAATATTAATAAGGCCTAGCAATAAGGAAGAATAAGTCAAATGCAAGAAGACGTAATAGAAGCTTCCACTTCTAGAAGGATCTTCCTCTAGATTGTTCTTTTGGAGATATAGATTTAGTATAAATAGGAGTAGAGGGTATGAGAAATGTTGTCTTGGAGATTATTGTAATAGAGCTCTACTCCGCTAGAGGTTTCCCCCTCGAAGAAGCAAGTGAACATTGCTATCGTTAATCAAGGTTCTCTTTCTGGTGTTATTATGGTATTATTCTAGTATTGTTTTGGTTATATCATTGTTGCTATGCCATTTCCAGTTAAAATATTTATGTTCCGCATACTATTTTTTTATCTATAACACTACACAAAGACAATCGTTAAACTCATGTAAGAGGGTGGGTGTGAGAGTCACATCCCATAGTTAATGGGGAATATGGGGATGAAGTAGTAGAATCAAAACTGGGCAAAGTGAGAAGTCAACTGACTTGAGGAAAAGGAAATTTGTATGACTAGAAAAGACATTTTTTTCATGCAAATTTTGGGTATGAAGAGGGGAGAAAAGTATTAGGAAGAGAACGACCCATGATGTTCTTGAAGGAAACCATTAATGGGTTGTGTTTTATGATGGAAATATGGCCTGTGTGCATGTAAAAATTGGTTGTAAGATGATAGTGCATTATCTTGTTAAAGAAATGGCTCTAGAGCCTTATGAAGGATATTGTGATCACTCCTAGAATAGTTTGAAGGTTGCTAGTCAAACAACTACAATGTATCCTTGGAGGGAAGTGGGAAGGCCCAAGGGACTATGTACAATGAAGGTGGATCCCATTCCTTGGGTTGTGTATGCTGTGGGAACATAGTTGAACCTAGGTCTTGGTGCTGCTATGTGTGGAGAGTGGACAACCATAAGGCCATATCTTCTTGTGGACTCATAGCCTCAGCTCGGGGGTGGCATGTTGTTGATATAAAATGAAAAACAATGCCTATGGATGTGAGTTTCATCCTTCGTACGTAGCTAGTTGGTTAATTATTAACAAATAAGTTCTTTGTTATGTTAGTATGTTTATTCCATTGTGAAAATGGTTTATGTGAATGATATGTTAGTATGGATGTGAGTTTCATCCTTCATATGTAGATAGTTGATTAATTATTAACAAATAAGTTCTTTGTTATGTTATTATGTTTATTCCACTATGAAAATGGTTTATGTGAATGCTATGGTTTCTTGAACAATTGCATGCATGTTTTTAATATATGTTGTTAGATGCATGTTACATTATGGGACTGCTACCCCTTCGATTATTTTACATGTATGGGGGTGTTTTTAATTCATCTTTAGTAGGCTAAGTAATTTTAGTAGGTGATGGGACTATTGTAACCTAGGTCTGCACCCATGTGCTTTATCCTTATTTACCCTATACATACATCAGTTCTAAGTTTTGTGGCTGCTTGCTTAGCTTATTATCCATTATTGAATCACTCAGCTTCTTGGCCCCTGCTCGTCTTTATTTATTTTGCACCATATTTTTCTCTTTCTTGAAGGGTGATTTCATGTTCTGGTTTGAGTTTGAAATACTTGTCATCATATTTTCCAGTAATTGAGCATGCAGAAGATCCACCAAGTATTTTTTGTATGCAGGAGACATCCAGGTCCAACAAGTCCTTTTTAAGCTCAGTAAGCTTCCGCAGAAAAAGGCAACAAATCAAAGCAGTCCATTTCAGGCTTAGAATTTAATCCAAACAAACAGGTCAAATATTAAATGGCGGTGATCCAACAATCGATGCAGATCAACGAATCTCGCGCATTTGGAGTCTCAAAATCACACGGGGTTTAACAGGTTTGACTTCGTGACTTCAGTGTTCAGGAATCTAAACTTGCCATTGGTTCAAATATTTTGAAGTGTCGAAGAGCCAAAGTGTCGAAGCCTCTGAAGCTCCGAAGTACCGGAACCTCGAAGTGCCAGAGTGGGCCCTCACTACCACGTCACTTCGTAAGTTAGTTCATCCGAGAGGTTTTCGTCCAGATCAAGCAAAGAGCTGAAGTGCGGAAGCTCCAAGGACATTTGGCACTCATAATTCATGACACGTGGCACTCATCAGTCATGACATGTGGCACTAATCATTCATGACAAGTGGCACTCATTTTAGGTCATTTGGTTGCATAATTCACTCATTTCCAAGTGACATGTGTCACTCTCCTTCTACCATGTCACTCTGGGCCCATACGACTACGAGAGATTTTCAAACACAGCACTACATATCTCCCGAAGTTATGAACTCCTGAAATCCTTTAATGATTAAAATATTAACCTCAGGTTAGTAGGTCTAATATAAGCACAAATTAGTGACTTTGCGAGATTAACACTCCGAGAGATTTAGATGTAGAGAAAACCTAGTTCTCCAGAGCTCCAAAGTGCCTAAGTGTTGAATACATGTGGCACTCATCAATCACAACATTGGCGCTCATCTTAGGCCCATTGATTGCGTCATCCATGCTATTTCTAGGTGACAAATGTCCCTCCTTTTCCATTACACACCGACGATATGACATCAGGTCACCATGTCATTCTAGGAGTTCAACCATCCAGGAAATGTTCATACTTTTCACTAAGAAGCTCCCGAACCCCGAAGAGCCAAAGTCCCGAAGTCTCAAAATGATGAAGGTTAAAGGTAATATCAGGTTAATAAGTGATTAGTGTTGGTTAACAACTTCAGGGGTTCTGTCCTTCGAAGGATATGCATTATTTGCACTCTGAAACCTCCAAATGTTGAATTTTTGAAGTGGCTCACCCACATTTATTGCATATTTGAAAGGTTTAAAAGGGGGCGCCAAACCAAGGATGAGGAAACTACACGTCCAGAATCTAGAAAACTTCAACATGACTTTCTTCTATCCTTCGAGAGATAAGTGGGGAAAAACATGACGAATACTTTCAGTTTTCTCCAGTGGGCTCAAGAAATGCACATGCTAGTTCTTAATGCAGAACTCAATTCTGTCACTCTTGGTCATTTCTGTCATATCTTAGTTTGGTCCAATGCATGCATCAATATTATATCATTGCCAGTAGCAGTTTTCAGTTATTTAATTACAAGATTCTTTTAGATTAAGGCATAGTCAATGCTCTTTTTTGCATCATAAGAACCACTCTTTTTTAGTTAAGTTAGGCTTGAAGTATACATTAAGATACTCCATCTAGTGTTTAGTGAAGTTAATAAGTTTTTTAACGAAAATTGTGGTATATTTAAGCCCCAATTCCACACTAGTCGAGGGCCTATGAATTTACGATAAATATGCAGTTTTTGTATGTTTTATGGGTTCAGTTTTTGGAGAAAAATAGAAGCAGCAGAAGGGTTGGACCTGCTCAGATAACTGTAAAGTTCTCTACCTAGTCAATATATGTTGATGACATTTTTTTTTTTCTTAATTTTGTATGTGTTTAATCTTGTCTTGAATGCAAATTCTGTGATGTGTGCAATATACATTTCCTTATTTTTCGACCATTGTTTTAGTTCATCTTTTTGTTGTTTATGCAACTTGTTATACAACTTTTGTTTAGAAAAATATCTACTATTTGAAAACCTATTGAATGATTTGCATATATATATTTTTCTAAGTCTTAAGATATTATTTTAAGCCTGTATTCTCACATTGCAAGTTGATGTAGGAGCATCGCAATTACCAAAGCGAGCGTGGAGCCAGTGCATGTGTTTTTTAACACATGACACATTGCTTTGAATTTTTTTTGGAAATGAAGTGCCAAACCTTCAATGAACCATTTATGAAGGAGCACCTTTTGTATATTGTATCAGACCTCGAGCCATACGCTCTTGTCTAAAGTAGATAGGAGGCATTTAATCTAGTTAATGTAGGTAGGTAGGATTTATTTTCTGATTAGACAGTTTTAGATGGAAGGAGGGAAAACAGATATAGACACCCTCATTGTATGATTGTAACATAAGAAGCATTGTTCAAGAAGAGAAGAGCAAGCAGAGAGTTGTATGAAGAACACCCATGTACAGGCATTTGAATTAATAGAAGAAAAATTTGATTCAAATCCATGGTTTGTGTTATTTCTCTGTGTATTGAATGCATGCTCATGAATGTTTGCTTTCCTGTTGTGCATTTTCTTTGAGATGCTGTGCGTGTGATTTCATGTTTCAAACTGAAGTCTAAAGGGAAGAGGGAATGAGTTTCAAGTGTTTCTCTACTTGAGCAAGGATTCCTGCAAGGAGTGCAGTCAAAAACATCCGCAAGGAGTGTGTTGATGGAGGCTCAGGTAGTTTAACTCTTATTCCTATTCACCCAGAAGTGAAAGTGGGTTGCTGAAGCCGTGCAAGGAGTGCGCAGGCTGAAGAGGAAGTCTCAGTCATGAATCTGAGAAGGAAGCTTTAGAGGACTACTGTTGCAGTCGTGCACAGAGTCAAAGGAAACTCAAACAGTTGAAGTGTTCGCAGGTTGCCGCAAGGAAGTGCGTGCAAGAGATCTCTTTTTCCTAAGAGATTGTGGAAGCTGGAGAAAGCTCAGGAGGAGCAAGGCCTTTGAAACTATTGAAAGGCTGCACAGAAGATTTCCATGCTAAGAAGCCCTCAAAAGGGGAGGAAAGGAATCGACAGTCAGGATTCGTGGAGGAAATTCGCGAAAGACCGACAACCGTCAGATCTAGCGGAAGTTGTGCCAGGGTTAAATTTGAGTGCGTAGGGGTTGAAGTCCCGCGAGGTCATCAGGATATCGAAGGCATTGGGGATTCATAAGTGGAAAGGTTTAAGACCTCTCGAGTCTCGAAACACCAATGGAATTGTAGCTGTTGATCCTAGAGCAGGACACACGTCAGGAATCCAAGAGGAGTCGGGGTTCAGCATTTCGGGGTTCTTGAGGACATAAGAACCGTCGCATCAAGAATCATGATATCGTGATCCGTGATATCCCGACGAGTCCTGAACCATCCATTTGTTGGGGATGCATGTCAGAAGATCTCAACCAGTCGGGAGTCAGAGTATCGGGGTTTTCAAAGACAGAGAACTCTTGCTGGTTGGAATCGCGATCTGCGAAATCCCGACAGGAGAATTGTGTGTGGGCCATGGAAGGAGCTAGTGGAGAACAGGTGTCATCCATATTGGGTTTCAGGATTTGGAGGGTCCTGTGAATTAGTGCAACAGAAATCACGATATAGCGATACGCGATTTCCTGATCGTGATGGAAGTGTGGGCCATAGGTGATCACATAAAGGACAGGTGGCGTCGGGGATTGGTGAATCCTGGAATTCTTGGTATCTGGATTCATGAACTCTAATACAACGAGGGAGGATAGGTGTCAAAGGGTCAACCCTCACAGGAGTCAACGCCAAGTGGCATCTGGGATGGGAGAATCGAAGATCCTGAGAGCGTAAGTTTTACACACTCCAATTCCGCGAAGTCTGAAACTCCGACAGGGGAAAGGACGTGGTCTCATGGACTAGAAGGTCGCATGGGAAAGGAATTAGCCGGAAGGGGCTAAGGAGTGGAGAGAGGTTCCATCGCGGATAGGGAATCGGGGATTTGTGGGGCAAGTAAATTGCGACACCGTAGGTGCCGATTTCCCGACAGGGAAATTCCTGACAGAAGCAGGGAAGTGTGGGGGAGTTTTCATCGGGATTCGGGGATTTGTGAGACCTGAATTCACGACCATAGGATTCATGACAACGTGAAATCCGATCTCCCTATTTGAGCGGGGAGATTGATAAGGAGAGTTTTGTGGGTGTTGGAAAGTCCCGATAAGGGATTTGAAGAGCTTTTTGGGTTCTTTGGGCCAGGAGAGGAGAAGGTCCTGTGTGAGCAGCGTACCTGAGGGTGCACCTGCGTCAGAGTGGTATTAGAGCGGGAGTATCTCTTTGCTTTTTGTAGTAGAAAAGAAAATATAATTTCACCATGCCGTCGAGGAGAGAAAGACAATCACCCGATCCAGAGGATAGGGAGAACCAGAGAAGAAGAGGGAGACAAGCACAGAATCCAGAAATGGAGAGACAGATACGTGGTCTCCTAGCGAGATTAGAAGATATGGAGGCAGCGCAGAGACGCACAACCAGTGCTGGAGATCTGAGTGACTCCGAAGGCGATGTTGAAGCCGAACAACAAGAAGAAGTTGCAGCTGAAGATGCAGCCAATGAGCGATTAATTAAAGCTATTGCCCGGATGAGTTCGAGAACAAAGATGGACATTCCAGCTTATGAAGGGAATCTGGATGCGGAAGAGCTTCTAGATTGGATTAGAGCTCTTAGCACTTATTTTGATTATGAATATATCGAAGAAGATAAGAAGGTCAGGCATGTTGTCACGAAATTAAAGGGACACGCAACATTATGGTGGGACGAGCTTCAAGCAAAAAGACACTGCAAAGGTAAGCAGAAAATTAAAAGCTGGGATCGAATGATTGCAAAGATGAAGGCAAAGTTCATCCCAAGGGATTATCAAATCACACTGTTCAGGAGGATGCAGAACCTGAGACAGAAGCTGATGACAGTGAAGGAGTATACTGAGGAATTCTACAGGCTGAATATCAGGGCAGGTCATTGGGAGAGCGATGATGAAAAAGTTGCCAGGTATATGAATGGCTTGAGATATGCTATCCAGGATGAGATGAGTATGAAAACCATCCGAATGGTGGAGGATGCATATCAAATGGCATTGAAAGCTGAAGAGAAGCTGAGCCGTAAGCCAGGACAGCGAGGCCGAGGTAGGAGAGCTAGCCCAAAGGTAAGTCAGTTGCCCAAGATAGGTTCCAGAAATCCAAGGATGACTGGAAAAAGACTCAAACAAGAATAGAAAGAGGTGGAAGTTCACAACTAGGCCAACATGATGAACAATGAGGGAAGCATATAGAACAAGGTGGAGGATACGCTGATAATAACACATTTCCTCGTACCAGAGGTAGAGGAAGAGGTAGAGGTGGAATCATTACGTGCTTCACCTGTGGAAAGAATGGGCACAAATCCTTTGACTGTCCAGATAAGAAGAAGGACGGAGGAGAAGTTCACATCGCCGAGGTACAGAGGCAAGATGCTCAAGTAGAAAACGCAGAAGACGGAAGGTCATTGATAATGCGTAAAGTTCTCTTAACACCCGAGAAGGAGGTGGAGGACACAGTCCAGAGAAACCGACTTTTCAGAACTGGATGCAAGACCAAAGATAGGGTGTGCAAGGTTATTGTGGACAACGGTAGCACAGATAATCTCGTTTCAACCGAGATGGTGGAGAAACTAGAACTGGAGACAACTGATCACCCGAGTCCATACAAAGTTTCATGGCTACAGAAGGGACATCAGGTAAATGTCACTAAACAGTGCTTAGTTGACATTAAGATAAGAGGATATAATGATAGGATTTTATGTGATGTTATTCCTATGGATGTATGTCATTTATTGCTGGGCAGACCATGGCAATATGATAGGAATGTAGTTCATGATGGGAAGATGAATACGTATACTTTGGAGAAGAATGGGAAAACACATATGTTACTTCCGATAAAAGATAAGGAGGTGAAGCCGGAAGTGAACAACAGGGTACTTCTCATGAGTGAGAAGGAGCTTCTTACGGAGGTGAAGAAGAAGGAAGATCCACAATTCTTTGTGGTCAGAAAACCCAAAATTGTTTTGACCAGCACAAGAGTGGATGATTTACCAAAAGAAATTCAAGAACTGCTGGAGGAGTTCACTGACATCGTGGTAGACGAATTACCTCATTCATTGCCGCCGATGAGGAGCGTAAGTCACCATATAGACCTTGTACCAGGAGCTAGTTTGCCGAATAAGGCCGCGTACAGGTTGACGCCCCAGGAGAATGAGGAGGTTAAGAAACAGGTCCAGGAGTTGTTGGACAAGGGATTGGTCAGGGAAAGTTTGAGTCCGTGTGCCGTTCCAACGGTACTCATCCCAAAGAAAGATGGAGGCTGGAGAATGTGCACCGATTCTAGAGCCATTAACAAGATAACCATCAGGTACAGGTTTCCATTGCCACGGATGGACGACTTGATGGACTGTTTAGGTGGAGCCAATTTTTTTTCAAAGGTTGATTTGAAAAGCAGATACCATCAGATTCGCATGAGGGAAGGCGACGAGTGGAAGACGACCTTCAAAACCAATGAAGGGATATAGGAATGGCTAGTCATGCCGTTTGGCTTGACGAATGCGCCGACTACCTTCACGAGGTTAATGAATGAAGTGCTAAAGGAATTCATCGGGAAGTTTGTCATTGTTTATCTGGATGACATATTGATTTTCAGTAAAACAAAAGCAAAACATCTGAAGCATTTAGCTGTAGTAATGAAGAAGCTACAACAGGAGAAGCTGTTGATCAACATGAGGAAATCTTCATTTATGAAGACAGAACTCATTTACTTGGGATTTGTCATATCGGCAAATGAATTGAAGATGGATCCAGATAAGGTGGAGGTGATTAAAAATTGGCCATCACGGAGAAATGTTTTCGAGGTGAGAAGTTTTCATGGACTGGCTAGTTTCTACAGGAAGTTCATTAGGAATTTCAGTGGGATTAGCGCAGCGATGATGGATACAGTCAAGAAAAGACATAAATCTTTTAATTGGACTGAAGAGGCAGAGAAAAGCTTCAACCTGTTGAAACGGAAGATCACAGAACAACCGGTTTTGGTGTTGCCAGATTTTAGGAAGATGTTCCAAGTAAAATGTGATGCGAGTGGCTTTGCCATAGGAGCGGTCTTGAGTCAGGATGACAGACCAATTGCATATTTCAGCGAGAAGCTGAATGAGGCAAGGGAGAAATACTCCACATATGATAAAGAGTTCTATGCCATCATACAGGCATTGAAGAAATGGAGGCACTATTTGATTCCGAGAGAATTTATTTTATATAGTGATAACCATGCATTGCAGTATGTAACTCAACAGGAGAAATTGAATCGGAGGCATGTTAAGTGGGTAGAATACATGTAGAATTTTACATTTGTAATTAAGCATATTTAGGGTACTGCTAACTAAGTGGCTGATGCTTTGAGCAGGAAATGTTTTTTGTTGCAGGAGTTCAAAGTCAAGACTTTAGGCTTTGATGATCTTAAGGACATGTATGCAGCTGATCAGGATTTTAGTGAAGCATATGGAGCAGCTGAGAACCCATTTCTCAGAGACCGAAGTCAGTGGATAGAGTATGTGATCCAGGATGGGTTGTTGTTCAAAGGAAATCAACTATGAATTCCAAATTGCTCCATGAGGGAGAATCTGTTAAAAGAAAAACACAACGGAGGCTTGGCAGGGCATTTTGACCACGACAAGACATTTGCAAAGTTAAGCGAAGCATACTTTTGGCCAGGGATATGGTCAGAAGTCAAGAGGTTTGTCGACAGATGTAGAATTTTCCATCATTCAAAGGGCAGGAAGCAGAATACGGGATTCTATCAACCATTACCCATACCCGAGAGACCGTGGGATGAAATCAGCATGGATTTCGTACTGGGATTACTAAGGACGCAAAGAGGACATGATTCGATCTTTGTGGTGGTTGACAGGTTTTCCAAAATGGCACATTTTATCCCGTGTCAGAAGACCAGCGATGCGACTCATATCGCAAATCTATTTTTCAAGGAGATCGTTAGACTTCACGGTTTACCCAGAAGTATAGTTTCAGACAGGGATAGAAAATTCATTGGACATTTCTGGAGGACACTCTAGAAGAAGATGGGGACTAACCTGATGTTTAGTTCTGCCTATCATCCATAGACGAATGAGCAAACAGAGGTGGTTAATAGAAGTCTGGGATATTTGCTAAGAATCTTGGTGACAGAGTACCACAGCAGTTGGGACAATGTGTTGCCACAGGCAGAGTTTGCATACAACGACTCAATGAATCGGAGCACAGGGAAAATTCCATTTGAGATTGTATACGGCAGGTAGCCAAGAGGATTTTTAGAGCTGAGGGATTCATAACAGATAATGACTAAGAGCGCAAGCACTGAAGAATTCGCAGAGGCGATGAAAGAACTTCACGACCAGGTGAAGGAGTGACTGCTGAAATCAAATCAAGAATATAAGCGCAGAGACGATCAGTGGAAGAGACAACTTCAGTTCGAAGTTGGTGAGTTAGTTCTGGCACATTTGAGGAAAGAAAGTTTCGCAAGGGGAACATACAATAAACTAAAAATGAAGAAAATTGGGCCATGTAAAGTCCTGAAGAAATTAGGAGAAAATGCTTATGAAATTGAATTGCCGGATGGGATCGGAATATCTCTGACATTCAATGTATCAGACTTATACCCATATAAGGTTGAGGAAGCAGGAGCTGAAAGTGATGAACAGCCAAAGGTCCAGTGGAAGAAGCAAATGCCGATTGCAGAAAAGCCACAAATGGAGCGTATACTCGACAAGAAGGTGAGCAAAAAGACCAGGTGAAAGTAGTACTTCAAGTATCTGGTCAAATGGAAGGGCCATCCAGTGGAAGATGCCAGCTGGGAGACTGAAGTGGAGATTCATAAACATGGACAGACTGTGAGGGAGCTCATGGACAGGAGCCCATGAAATCTTTCAAGCAAGGGAGTATGATGCAGGAGCATCACAATTACCAAAGCGAGCGTGGAGCCAACGCATGTGTTTTTTAACACATGACACATTGCTTTGAAAACTTTTTGGAAATGAAGTGCCAAACCTTCAATGAACCATTTATGAAGGAGAACCTTTTGTATATTGTATCAGACCTCGAGCCATACACTCTTGTCTGAAGTAGATAGGAGGCATTTAATCTAGTTAATGCAGGTAGGTAGGATTTATTTCTGGATTAGACAGTTTTAGATGGAAGGAGGGAAAACGGATATAGACACCCTCATTGTATGATTGTAACATAAGTAGCATTGTTCAAGAAGAGAAGAGTAAGCAAAGAGTTGTATGAAGAACACCCATGTACAAGTATTTGAATTAATAGAAGAAAACTTTGATTCAAATCCATGGTTTGTGTTATTTCTCTGTGTATTGAATGCATGCTCATGAATGTTTGCTTTCCTGTTATGCATTTTCTTTGAGATGTTGTGCGTGTGATTTCATGTTTAAAACTAAATTCTAAAGGGAAGAGGGAATGAGTTTCAAGTGTTTCTCTGCTTGAGCAAGGATTCCTGCAAGGAGTGCAGTCGAAAACATCCGCAAGGAGTGCGTTGATGGAGGCTCAGGTAGTTTAACTCTTATTCCTATTCACCCAGAAGTGAAAGTGGGTTGCTGAAGCCATACAAGGAGTGCACAGGCTGAAGAGGAAGTCTCAGTAATGAATCTGAGAAGGAATCTTTAGAGGACTGCTGCTGCAGTTGTGCGCAGAGTCAAAGGAAACTCGAACAGTTGAAGTGTTCGCAGGTTGTCGCAAGGAAGTGCGTGCAAGAGATCTCTTTTTCCTAAGAGATTGTCGAAGCTGGAGAAAGCTCAGGAGGAGCAAGGCCTTCGAAACTATTGAAAGGCTGCACAAAATATTTTTGTGCTAAGAAGCCCTCAAGAGGGGAGGAAAGGAATCGACGGTCAGGATTCATGGAGGAAATTCGTGAAAGACCGACAACCGTGAGATCTAGCGGAAGTTGCGCCAGGGTTAAATCTGAGTGCGTAGGGGTTGAAGTGCTACGAGGTCATCAGGATATCAAAGGCATCAGGGATTCAGAAGTGGAAAGGTTCAAGACCTCTCGAGTCTCGAAACACCGACGGAATTGTAGCTGTTGATCCCAGAGCAGGACACGCGTCAGGAATCCGAGAGGAGTCGGAGTTCGACATTTCAGGGTTCTTGAGGACATAAGAACCATCGCATCAAGAATCATGATATCGTGATCCGTGATATGCCGACAAGTCCTGAACATACCATTTTTTGGGGACACGTGTCAGAAGATCTCAACTAGTCGGGAGTTGGAGTATCGAGGTTTTTGAAGACAGAGAACTCTTGCTGGTTGGAATCGTGATCCGTGAAATACCGACAGGAGAATTGTGTGTGGGCCACGGCAGGAGATAGTGGAGAACAGGTGTCATCCATATCAGGTTTTGGGACTTGGAGGGTCCTGTGAATTAGTGCAACAGAAATTGCGATATAGCGATACGCAATTTCCCGATCGTGACGGAAGTGTGGGCCATAGGTGATCACATAAAGGACAGGTGGCATCGGGGATTGGTGAATCCTGGAACTCTTGGTATCTGGATTCAGGAACTCCGATACAATGAGGGAGGACAGGTGTCAAAGGGTCAACCCTCGCAGGAGTCAACGCCAAGTGGCATCGAGGATTGGAGAATTGGAGATCTCGAGAGCATAAGTTTTACACACTCCAATTTCGTGAAGTCCGAAACTTTGACAGGGGAGAGGGCGTGGTCGCGTGGACTAGAAGGTTGCATGGGAAAGGAGTTAGCCAGAAGGGGCTAAGGAGTGGAGAGAGGTGCCATTGCGGATCGGGAATCGGGGATTTGTGGGGCAAGTAAATTGCGACACCGTAGGTGCCGATTTCCTGATGGGGAAATTCCCGACAGAAGCAGGGGAGCGTGGGGGAGTTTTCATCGGGATTCAGGGATTTGTAAGACCCGAATTCGTGACCACAGGATTCGCGACAACGTGAAATCCGATCTCCCGATTTGAGAGGGGAGATTGATAAGGAGAGTTCTGTGGGTGTTGGAAAGTCCCGATAAGGGATTTGAAGAGCTTTTTGGGTTCTTCGGGCCAGGAGAGGAGAAGGTCCTATGTGAGCAGCGTACCTGAGGGTGCGCCTGCGTCACAAGTGATCATTGCATTGCTTGTTGTTTTTTCCCGCGATTGTCTTTTCATATCCCCAACTATCCATTAATATCCATACCATTAGAAAAGGAGAACCTAATTTTATACTATGTGGCTTTTCCAACCATATTACCATCTTTGAAAACCCATCCTTAAGCTAACCAAGAAAACCATCTTATCAGAAAAAACAATTATTATAAACTTGAGGTGGCCTAGATTTTCCCTTTAGCAATCAGGTGCATACTTTAGGACCAACATCTTCTAGCGTCGTTGTCGGGGATGGAGTAATGAAATATATTTCCCTGGGAGAATGAAATTGAATAGCTTTGACCTTTGATGGTGAACAAAGATCAAACATAGATAGACTACCATCTTTGACCTCATGACTCCATTGATTATAATTTACGAGAGAAATACTGGCGCCTAGAAAGGGATTCAAAATATCCAAATATGAACACATTAAAGCGACCAAGGCTCATCCTAAACCTGAGAAGGACACACTAGTCTCTGATCCAGAAATGCAACTAAGAAAATCCATCGTAGCTCAGAGATATACCTCCCCCCTCAAGGGTAAATCTGCACCCAAAGATTCTACTTCTATTCATCATCACAAGCAACTTGAATTTGCTAGCCATGAGAATCACAATTCCAAGGAACCTTATACATCTTCAATCCATGACTCTACTTCATCATCTAGTCCATCATCCACCTCTGTAGCTCCCACAAACCTTTAGATCCCTATTTCCCAAGCAATCACTGCTAACAGGATGAATTCCATTATTGCTGCGAGATATGCACCCCTTGTTCTACCTGTAGGATTACATGCACTTCTAGCCACAAATTACATGAAATATTTACCAATATATGATGGGGAAGGTGATGTCATAGCTGAGGAACATCTGGTAGCCTTCTACATCTTTGTAGACAACTTTAACATTGACTATGAAGATGTGTGGATGAGGTTGTTTGTGCAAAGTTTGGATGGGGAAGTAAGGAAATGATTCCCGGGTCTTCCTCCAGCCTCCATCGCAGATATTGAGAAGTTAGATCAAGCTTTAATAAATCAATGGTGAGATATGAGATATTATCTCTACTACATCACTGAGTTTGGGGCTCTAAAGAGAAATAATGGTGAATCTATTTCAGACTTCACCAAGAGATTCAATAAGATTTATGGTAGAATCCCATATGAGATCAAACCAACTGAAGCCTCTACTAAGATCCCTTATGCCAATGCATTTGATGCAGAGTTCTCCCTTCTGCTGAGGGAGAGAATATCCACCACCTTATTGTCCATGCAGGAAGAAACCATTGAGGTTGAATCCACTATCCTGGCATCAGACAGGTTAAAGACTAGATCTGATAAAGACAAGAAGAAACATAGAGAAGATTCTCCTACCTCATCTAACCCATCCACGTCTGATCCCAAACTTGATGAAATGACCAAAACTTTGAAGGATTTGACATCTGAAATAGCTAAGATGAAATGGGAATTGAAACAACCAAACAAATCTTTTCAAGGGGGTGGAAATAGAAATCAAAACTAGTTTAGAAGGCCTAATGATGCCCCTTAGATAATGAAGAGAGAAAGGAAGAATGATGATGATCAAAGGGTAGTGTCTCCTTTCCAAAACAATCATATTAGGAGATAGATGTAGAAAATTATGTTGTAGATGATACTATTGTTGTCATTTTTAATGAAGCATATTTTTATACCAGTCACTTAACACAACAAGAATATGAGGTAGCACAACTGTCAAATCATTTTTATAATCATATAGGTGAATATGGAGTTATTCAAGGCCAACCCCAGAAAAATTATGATTTGAGGCCCATAGAGGGGCCTCCCAAAGCCACCACCTCTAATCAAAACAAATAGGTTGAAGTTCCTCCCAATCCAAATATGAGTAAAGGTATGTCATCTAAAGTTTAACAACTTCCCCCATCCAAACTTGCAATCCCTAAAACAAAGGAAGCTGATAGGCCACCAACCTTTTTTAGCCTAGATCATGAGTTGAGGAAGATCAAGATCCCTGTGCCTTTGACAAAATTGATGAATAATGAACCTTTCAAAAACTCCATCATGAAATTTTTGTAGCCAACTCCTTCTATTATATCTTCTGATGTAATTAGTTTATAGGATGAGAACTAGCCATTACTATGGGTCCACACATTGAGGATGGCTCTGATGCTTCTACACCATTCTATATATCTTTAAATGTCCATGATAAGATACTGCATAACTTTCTTATGGACTTAGGAGCCTCACACAATGTTATGCCCAAGGTTGTTATGGAATAACTAGGTCTAGAGATCACCAAACCGTTCCAAGACCTGTACTCCTTTGATTCTAAGAAAGTAAAATGTCTGGGACTGATAAAGGATATGGTAGTTTCTTTAGCACAATTACCCATGAAAAGTTTAGTGATGGACATTGTTGTGTACGATATTCCCCCGAAGTTTGGTATGCTCTTATCCAGAACTTGGGATAAGAAGGTTGGAGGATCATTACAAATGGACCTCACTTATGCCACCATCCCTATGTTCGAAGGGGAACATAGGAGGCTATATAGATAGGTAAGGTTATCCTATATTGTCAGTGACCATCAGAACCCAAGAAAGCACCCAATTTATGTTTTTGAGGTGATATTGTCTCATCTATTTTTCATTTAAATGATGATGAACCTGAAATATCAGTTAGTCGATGCAAAGATCAACCACTAATAGATCAACAAAAAAAATATGGAAGATGTATTTCTATGGCTCTTCATCAAAGGAAGGATCCGGGGCAGGTATGCTCCTCATTTACCCTTCACAAGAGGTAATAACACTCTCTTATAATCATGAGTTTGAAACTACTAATAATATAGCTGAATATGAAGCTCTGGTGATGGGATTGAGGGCTGCCAAAGAGATGGCCATTGATTGTTTAGCAGTTTTTGGTGATTATGATTTAATCATCAATCAAGTTAAGAAAATCTATCAAGCTAAGCATCATAGGATCAAGCAATACATAAACGAGGTATGGGACCTGATTGACAATTTATTTCTAGAATTTAACATATCCTTCATCCCTAAAGAGGAGAATTAGAAGGCATATTCTCTGGCCTTGGATGCCAACACTTTTAGACTTCCCATTGGTACAAATATTAAATATTAGGTGGAAATCAGACATAGAATATCCATACCAGACAACATAAAGCACTGACAAGTCTTTAGTGACGATCTAGAGCTATAAAGGTTTCTACACACCATTGATGAATTCTCCAATATCTCAAACGACCAATAAGGCCAAGAAGGTGAAAATAATGAATTAGAAAATAAAAAAAAATCTCATCTGCTAAAGAGAGTAGCTAGCCATGATATTGTGGAGATGAAAACCAATCACATTCCAAGAGGACTAGTGCCACTGGAAAGGTTGTTTGAAAATAATGATGTTTCCAAAGAAGCTGCCATGAAGAACCAAGAAGAAGAGATAACAGATTGCAATATTGGGACCACTAAGAATCCCAAGATCATCAAGCTGTCCAAAGCATTACTTGTGGAACAAAAAGATAGGCATGCCAGTCTCATCAAAACGTTTTCTGATACTTTTACATGGTTGTATGAATATTTAAGGACATATGGCATTGACATCATCCAACACAATATCCCTCTGAAGGCTAGCTCCAAGCCATTCAGACAGAAGATTCAACAATTTAATCCCATGCCGATGTCCATAATCAAGAAAGAACCGAAACATATGCTGGAGACAAGGATTATTGTACCATTGAGGTACTCAAACTAGGTGGCCAACTTGGTACCTGTGAGGGAAAAAAATGGGGAGATACACTTGCGTGTTGATTTCCTAAATCTCAACAAGTGTTCTCTAAAGGAAAATTACCCCCTCCCCAAGATGGATCAGATTTTACAGAGGGTGGTAGGTGACCACATGATTTCCTTGTTATATGGATACTCTGGTTATAACCAGATAGCAGTGTGTGAAGAAGACAAAGAAAAAACAACACTCACCACCCCATGGGGAAAATTCATGTATGAAAGATGCCTTTTGGGTTGATGAACACAGGGGCCACTTTTAAGAGGGCCATGGACATAGCTTTTGTGGGGTAAAAATACAAATTTATGGCTATATATTTGTACGACATCACCATTTTCTCCAAGTCTGATGACGAACATTTGCAACATATGGAGCAGGTTTTCCGGAAATGTAGGAGATACATAATATCTCTGAATCCTAAGAAGTCCCACTTTGCCATGCCAGAAGGGAAGCTCCTGAGCCACATCATATCAGTAGGAGGTATTAAAATTGATCTGAAGCGAATTTATTTTATTCAAGAGATCGAAATCCCTAGAAATAAAAAGGCTGTCCAATCTTTCATTGGAAAGATAAACTTCCTAAGGCGCTTCGTGCCCAATTTCGCCGAAATCCTGAAGCCTATCACTAATATCTTGAAGAAATATGTTGTGATAAAATGGTCACTAGAGGAAAAGTGTGCATTCCAAAGGATCAACAAAGCTTTAGTTGAAGCCCCTGTATTATCCAACCTTGACTATGCCAAAGAGTTCTTCATCTTCTCTTTTGCTTCCGAGGAGACCATTGTTGCTGTACTACTCCAGAAAAATAGAGAAGGGAATGAACATCCCATATCCTTCTTTAGAAAATATCTCCAAGATGCTAAGATGAAGTATGATATATTAGAAAATCAGGCTTATGCGTTGGTCAAAGAACTCAAGGCCTTTAGGGAATATGTGTTACAGTCTAGCATAACATTTTTTGTTCCTAGCAACAATGTCAAAGAGATTTTGGTCCAACTAGACAGTGAAGGGAAAAGAGGGAAGTGGATTGTCAAACTATTGGAGTATGAATTGCACATAAAACCCACCAAGATGATCAAGGGACAAGGAATTGCCAAGTTGTTATCAGAATCAAACTGTAAGGTGCTATAATTACATCAAATCTCCACCCAATCAGATGCACCCATCATACATTCTAGACAAAACAACATGCATGTATTTGAAAATTACTATTCTTTAGCTTGGTATAGAAACATCATTTATTTTCTGTAGCATCTTGAATTTCCACCATATGTGAAGAAGACAAAGGCTAGGTCTCTCAAATTGAAGGCTATCAAATTCTACATTCCAAACCAGAACTTGTATTGGAGGTATCTTGCTGGCATCTTGTTAAAATTCCTTGATGAAAATGAAGCCAAACAAGTCACAATAGAAATGCATATAGGGGTATGTGGAGGACGCCAACATTGGAAGGCCAAAAATCTCAAGATCCTAAGGACTCGGTACTACTGGCCTACCCTTTTCTCTGATGTATTTACTATTGTTAGGGCCTGCAATGAATGTCGTAAATTTGCAGGGAAACAAAAGTTACTATCACTACCCCTAAAACCTATCACTCTTAGTGGTCGATTTTAGCAATGGGGTTTAGAATTCATAGGTGAGATAAATCCACCCTCCAGGGGCAACACAAGTGGGTTCTCACTACCACTGACTATTTCACCAAGTGGATCAAGTCTGTGCCCACCAAGAATGCCACTGACAAGGTGATCATGAATTTCCTGGAAACCAATATTTTTTCCAGATTCGACTGCCCCAACAAGCTTATAACAGACAATGCCCAAGCATTCAATTCCAAATCCATGATTGACTTCTGTGGAAGTCATAAAATTTTCTTGACACATTCCACACCCTACTACTGTCAGGGGAATGGTCTGGTAGAGTCATGAGAAAAAAACTCTCATCAGGATTATCAAGAAGTTGTTGACCAAAACAAGAAATCCCAGGACTCTAAATTCAAATATGCTATGTGGGTCGACATAATCAGCACCAAGAAGTATTTGGGAACCCTACCATTTCACCTTGTCTATGGTGTAGAAGTTGTCTTTTCCAGCCAACTTGGTATACCAGTCCTTAAATTCTTACAGAAAGAGATCGAAGAGCCAAATGACATCCAAAGGAGAATCTTCCAGATTATAGAGGTTCAACAAAAGAGAGAAGCACTGGATAAGAAGACCAAAGCATACTAGAGAAAGATCAAATCAATCTTTGACAAGAAAACCAAGAAAGAGATATTCCAAGAAGGTGACGTGGTGTTAAGGTGGGATTCTAGAAGGGATGACAAGTCCAAGAATGCTAAGTTCGATAACCTCTGGTTTGGCCCTTTTAAGGTGGTTGAGGTTCTGGATAATAACACATTTATCTTGCATAATCTAGATTATGCAAAGATCTTCGAAGGCCCAGTAAATGGGTGCTTCCTGAAACACTATTTTTTTAAGGATGAGGGAAGGTCCCTCTCGTACCATAGATGCTTTCCTTTTATTTTGTGATTTTTATTAGTTAGTTGTGTGTGAATAAAGACTCCATGGTCCAACAAAGGAACTGGGGTGTGGCTATTGTTTTAGGTTTTAGATTGAATAAAGAATCCATAGCCCAACAAAGGAACTAGGGTGTGGCTACTATTTTGAACTTCAAATATATACATTCTCAATAAATAAAAACCAGAGGTAATTTACATCTAGCAGGAGTGAGGTTCTAAAGGGTAAGGCACTTGGTCTACTATTCTTAGCACCTCATAGGGAAATGTTATCCCCGATTGGAGCCAATGTTGTAACCTAGGTATGCGCCCCTGTGCTTTTCCCTACTTTACCCTATCCATCCATCAATTATAATTTTTTTGTCCGATTTCTTAGCTTATTCTCCATTATTTAATCACTCAGTTTCTTGGCCCCTGCTCGTCTTTACTTTTTTTTGCACCATCTTTTTCTCTTTCTTGAAGGGTGATTTCATGTTTTGGTTTCAGTTTGAAATATTTGTCATCATATTTTCCACTAATTGAGCATGCAACAGGTCCACCAAGTCTTTTCTATACGCAGGAGACATCTAGGCCCAACAAGTCCTTTGTAAGCTTAGTAAGCTTCCACAGAAAAAGGCAACAAATCAAAGAAGTCCATTTCGGGCTTAGAATTTAAGCCAAATAGATAGGTAAAATCTTCAATGGTGGTGATCCAACAGTCGATGCAGATCAACAACTCTCACACATTTGGAGTCTCAAAGTCACGTGGGGTTTAACAAGTTTGACTCTGTGACTTCGACATTCGGGCGTTTGAACTTGCCATTGGTTCAAATATTCTGAAGTGACGAAGAGACAAAGTGTTGAAGCCTTTGAAGCTACAAAGTATCAGAACCCTGAAATAGCAGAGTGGGCCCTCACTGCCATGTTACTTCACAAGTTCGTTAATTGGAGAGGTTTTGGTCCAGAGAAAGCAAAGAGCCAAAGTGTCGAAGTTTCGAAGACACGTGGCACTCATCAGTCAAGACATGTGGAACTCAACAGTCATGACACATGGTACTCATTTGTCAGGACATGTGGCACTCATTTTAGGTCATTTGGTTGCATCATTCTCTCATTTCCAAGTGACACATGCCACTCTCCTTATGCCACGTCACTTCGGTCTCGTACTGCTCCGAGAGGTTTTAAAATGCAACACTACAAATCTCCTGAAGTTTTGAACTCCCGAAATCCTTTAATTATTAAAGTATTAACATCGGGTTAATAGGTCTAATATAAGCACAGATTAGTGAATTCACAAGATTAACACTCCGGGAGATTTAGATGTAGAGAAAACCCAGTTCTTTGTAGCTCTGAAGTGTCGAAGACATGTGGAACTCATCAATCACAAGACGTGGCACTCATCTCAGGCCCTTTAATTGTGTCATCCACACTATTTCCAAGTGACAAATGTCCCTCCTTTTTCATGACACACCAATGATATGACGTTAGGTCACCACGTCACTTTGGGAGTTTGTCCATCCAGGAATTTTTCATACTTTGTACTTAGAAGCTCCCGAACCCCAAAGAACTAGAGTCCCGAAGTCCCGAAATGATGAAGGTTAAAGGTAATATTGGGTTAATAAGTGATTAGTGTCAACTAACGACTTCAGGGGTTCTGTCCTTTAGAGGATATGCATCCTCTGTGCTCTGAAACCTCTGAATGCTGAATTTATGAAGTGGTGCACCCACATTTATTGCATATTTGAAAGGTTTAAAAGGGAGTGCCAAACCAAGGATGGGGAAACTACATGTCCAGACTCTATAAAAGTGAAACATGACTTGATTCTGTCCTTCGAGAGATAAGTGGTGAAAAAAATGGCCAATAATTCTAGTTGTCTCCATTGGCCTGAAACAATGTGCATGATAGTGATTAATGTGGAACTCAGTTTTGCCACTCTTGGTCATTTATGTCATATCTCAATTCTCTCCAATGCATGCATCAATATTTTATCATTTCCAATAGCAGTTTTCAGTTATTTAATTGAAGGATTCTTTTAGATTAAGGCATAATTAATGGTCTTTTTTGTGTTATAAGAACCACTCTATTTTATTTAAGTTAGGCTAGAAGTATACATTAATATACTCGAGCCAATGTTTAGTGAAGTTAATAAGTTGTTTAACGATAGTTGTGGTAGAGTTAAGCCCCAATTCCACACTGGTCAAGGGCCTCTGCATTTATGATAAATATGCAGTTTTTGTATGTTTTAGGTGTTCAGGTTTTGGAGAAAAATAGAAGTAGCAAAAGGGCTGGACCTACTCAAATATCTGTAAAGTTCTCTACCTAGTGAATATATGTTGATGACATTTTTGTTCTCTTACTCAAATTTGTATGTGTTTAATCTTGTATTGAATGCAAATTCTATGATGTGTGCAATGCACATTTCCTTATTCTTTCGACCATTGTTTTAGTTCATCTTTTTGCTGATTCTGCAACCTATTCTACAACTATTGTTTAGTGAAAGGTATACTATTTGACAAACTGTTGAATGATTTGCATATATATATTTTTCTAAGTCTTAAGATATTATTTTAAGTCTTTATTCTCACATAGCAAGTGATTCATTGCATTGCTTGTTGTTGTTTCCTGCGTTTTTCTTTTCATATCCCCAACTATCCATTAATGTCCATACCATTAGCAAAGGATAACCTACTTTTATATTGTGTGGCTTGTCCAACCATATTACCATCTTTGAAAACCCATCCCTAAGATGACCGGGAAAACCATCTTATCAAAAAAGCCAATCATTATAAACTTGAGGTGGCATAGTTTTTCCCTTTAGCAGTCGGGTGCAGATTTTAGGACCAACATGGACATAACTCAGAGGTTGGGTATGTTACACTTTGTGAAAATTTCTACAACTTGATATTCTATAGGGAAAATTGCACTTCAATAACTCAATCATGAATTAGATTTCTGATGAAGTGCATGTGTAGCTCGATGTGTTTGTTGTGATGATGTTGAACTGGATCTTTGGAGAAATTGATGGAACTTTAATTTTCACATGGGAGGGTGGTCAGATGCTACTGCTAGAACCCAACTTTGAAAAGATCGATTGAATCCACAAGGCATCTTGACTTTCATGAACCACTTCTCAATACTTTGCTTCTCCTAAAGAAAGAGAAATAACCTATTGTTTCTTACAAACCTAAGTGATAGAGCCAAAACCAAGGATGAAAACATAACATGTAATATAATTTCTATCATTAGGGTTGTTGACCCAATATGAATCAGTAAAACCAACCAACAAGAGAGTCACCCTTAAACTGTAATGTATCCCAAACTAATTTGTATCCCATACATACCAAAGTATACTTTTAGCTTCTTTCCAATGGATTTCATGGGGTGTTTTCATATATTGGGAAACAAGACCAACAACAAAGGAAATATTAGGATGGGTATGAGTCAAATATAAGAGGCTACCAACTAATTGATGGTACACGGTGAGATCAACTTTGGGAGAAGTACAAGTGGTAACAAGTTTGATTCCGAACTGGAAGGGAGGAGGGGCTAGTTTAGAATCATCCATGTGAAAGTAGTGAAGAAGGTCACAAGCATACTTAGACTGGTAAAGAAGGATTAGTTCCTTGGTTTGCAATATTTGGAGGCTAAGGAAATAATGAAAATAGCCTAAGTCTATCAATTCCATTTTCTTTTTAAGGCTAGATTTTACATGGGTTAAAATTTTAGGTTCACTAATAGTGACGATAAGGTAATCAACATAGAGAACACATATTATGAGATATATTCCTACTTTCTTGGTATAGAAATTAGGGTCATAATGAAATCTAGAAAATTTGATGTCAAGAGGAAAGTTGTCCATTTTTTCATACTAAGAACGAGGAGATTCCTTAAGACCACAAAGATATTTCTTAAGGTGACAAACAAGGCTGGAGTCATTCTAGACATAGTCAGGAGGTTTTTCCATGTATATTTATTTTTGCAAATCGCCATGCAATAAGGTAGATTTAAAATCCATATGATGTACCTCCAATTTATGTGAGGCAGCAAGGGCTAGAACAAGGATGAAGGAATTCATTTTAGCTAGGGGTTCAAATGTTTCATTATAGTCTATGCCTTCAAATTGAGAGAACCCTTTGGAAACTAGTTGGACCTTGTGTCTTTCAACACTTCCATATTATGCATAATTAGTTATGTACACCCATTTACATAAAAGAAGTTTTCTTCTTTTTGGAAGATGTACAATATCCCAAGTATTGTTTCCCATTAAAGAGTGATACTCTTCATTCATTTTATGTCCCAATATGGATTACCTAAAGATTCTGCAAATGTTTCTAGATCATGATTCTATGAAAATTGAGCCAAAATAGAATAGGCTCACTATAACTATGAATGTGTCCAACACTAATATGAAGGATCACCGACAAGAACACTAACTGCTTCTCATGTTGAATAGACCCATTTGGTAAGTAGTGGTGTTAGTGCAGGTTCATGTTTAATGGAATCATATAGAGGAAGGTTAGCAGGTGGAGGTGTATTTTCTTCCTCACTTTTATCATCTAAAGAAGAATAAACTATAATAGGAACAAAAAAGGGCATAAATGCTGAAGATGGTTTGCAAGTCCAAGATGGCACAAACAATGAATTAGGTTCATAGGCCAAGATATTTTAATCAAATTTAACATCTCTTCAATAATAATTTCATTGGAATGAGGTTGAAGAAGTATCTAACCTTTGACATCTTTAGAATATCCAACAAAAATACACTTCTCACTTTTAGGCTGTAAAGATTTCCTTTCCTCAATAGGAATGTGAGTCCATGCTGCATTGCCAAATACACAAAAGTGGCTTACATCTGGCTTAAATTTATTCCATGCTGGTGTTATATTTTTTAGATCCTTTGTGGAAGTGAATTTTTTTATGCTATTTTCACAATTGATGGCTTCCATTCAATAATGAAGACTTAATCCCTTAGATTGGATCATACTATTAACCATTTCTTTTAATGTGCAATTCTTTTTCTCAAGAACGCCATTTTGTTGTGGTGTATATGGAACATAATGTTTCATTTGAATGCATTATGCAGTGAAGTAACTTGTAAATTTGTTGTTCGCATATTTACCTCTATTATTTGTTCTTAAAATTTGAAGTTGATGTTCATATTGTTTTTCTACAAGGGACTTGTAGGAGAAAAGATTGTCAAAAACTTGACTCTTAAGTTTTAATAAGTGATGCAGGAGCATCCCTCATGTCAAGCGAGCCAGCGCGGGATGCGAGTAGACAGCTGGAAGGCGTCCAACACAAATTTTTTGAATTACCCTTGAAGTTGATGTGCCAAATATAAATGAGATCATTTAATGAAGGTGCCTTGGTATAATGTAATCAGACCTCGAGCCATACGCTCTCGTCTGAGGTAGATGGAGGAATTTACAGTAGTTAATGCAGGAAGATAGGATTTTAATATTAGATTAGACAGTTCTAGAAGAAAGAGGGAGAATGGATATAGACACCCTCATTGTGCATTGTAACATAGTTCAAGGAAGAATCAGAATAATCGAGAGCATAGGGGAGAAGCAGAGAACTGTAGAAGAACACCCATGTATAGATCTTGAATTAATAGAAGAAATTGATTCAGATTCATGGCTGTCGCGTTATTCTCTGTGTATGTGTGTTGAATGCTATGCTCATGAGTATTTACTTCCTGTTATGCATTTGCTATTATGCTAGGTGTATGATTTCATGTGTTGAGATTGAAATCTGAGAGGAAGTGAAATGAGTTTCAATTGTTTCTCTATCTGAGCAAGGATTCCTGCAAGGAGTGCAGTTGAAGTTGTCCACAAGGAGTGCGTTGACAGAAGGTTTGGATAGTCTAACTCTTGTTCTCATTCACCCAGAGGTGAAATTGGGTTATACGAGCCGTGCAAGGAGTGCGCAGGCTAAGGAGAGTCTCAGTCATGAAACTGAGTGAAGTATTGAAGGACTGTTGCTGCAGGTGTGCGCAGAGTCAAGAGAACTCAACACTTGGAGTTGTTTGAGAACTGCCGCAAGGAGTGTGTGCAAAGGACCTCTTTGGGGTTGAAAGTGTGAGAAAGATTAGGAGGGATAAGGCTTTCAGATCCATCGAGAAGAAGCACAGCGAGTCTATGCATAGAGTGATTGAATAGGTGTTGCAAAGTTACGTGTAAAAAAGGACCAATATTCCATAGGGAAATACTGGGTTCACTCGTGGAAGATATTCAAGAAGAAGGTGGATGGTTAGGATCTTGCAGAGGAGATTGAAAAAACCCATCAACCATTGGATCTACCAAAGGAGCAAAGGAGGTTACGGTCGTGTTGGGTGCTAAGCTCTAGGAGTCGTGAGCCGTTGGATCGTGGATCAGTTACCCGTCAGCCGTTGGATATGACAGAAGTTGCACGAGGGTTACCATCGGGATTTGGAGGATCGGAAATCCTGTGGTCGAATGTTTTTCGACATTTGAAACCCCGAAACTTTGGGAAGATCGGGATCCTCCATTTGTGGGACGCGTGGAATAAATCAACGTCATCGGGAAAAGTCCAGACAAGGAGTCATCCGTCGGTGTTTGAGTCATCGGGATATCGGGGATTCCGGTGACAAAGTGTTTATGCATTTTGGTTTTATGAATCACAAAATCCCGACGAGGAGGAAGGTGTAGCCATGCGGCCAGCTGTTAGCACGACAGAAGGGAGAAAGGCACCGTAGTGGAAGCCAGTTGTCAGCCTGACGGAGAATCAGTGTTCGAGGAATCGGGAAACCCCTAGTTAAGTGTTTTACAACCTTTGAAATCCCATAGCCCCGACGGGGATAAGACCGTGGTCACTGGTTAACGGTCATATGAGCCAAGGCCTATAGCCAGAAGGGCTATCATGAAAAAGGCATGTCGAGATTCGGGAAATCGCAAGTCCTGGGGACAATTGTATTTTGACATCGGAAAGTCTGAACTTCGATGAGGGGTATGACTGCGGACATATAAGGAGAGGTCACGTGGACCTAGGAGCTTAGCCTAGAGGGCTAATGGGAAATTGAGGAGTATCGAAATTTGAAGTTAGAAACCCCGATGGAAGGGATATAAGACTGAGGTCTTATAGAAAGTGGTCGCGTGGACTAAAGGCTTATCCAGGTAAGGGCTAAAGCAACAAAGGAATGTATCGGGGATCGAGAATCAGTAAAATGAAGAGTCTGGACATTTCAAATGTCAAATTCCCGATAGGAGGAATCCCGATCACAAAGAAAAGAGGTCAGCGCTGATTTCCCGATCGGTAAGGGAGGTCAGTTGGAGAGTTGTTGTGGGTGTGGAAAATTCCCGATAGGGAATTAGAAGAGCTTTTCAGTTCTTCGGGCCGAGTAAGAAGAGAAGATCCAGTGAGCAGACGTGCCCTGGGTGGCACACCTGCATCAATAAGTAAACCCAAGTGCATCTAGAGAAGTCATCAATGAAATTTAAGAAATAATTACACCCATAAAAATAAGGAGAATAAGTGGACCACACAAATCAATGTGAACAAGCCCCAAAAGGGTTGAGGCATGCCAAGATGCACATTTGTCCAAACTGTCCTGATGATGTTTTCCAAGAAAAAAACTAGCACAAATACCATCTCTACAAGAAATGAGAGTAATAAAAATCACCATGTCTTGGTTACATAGTTTTTGCAATGAGCGATAGTTTAGATGACCAAACCACTCATGCCAAATTTTGTTCAAGTCATCTCTATGAGCAACAAAAACTGATGGAAAACATGATGACCCAAAGTTGTCAAACTTGTAAAACCTAGTAATATCATCATCTATTCCAGTTGCAAGGACATGCTTAGGATATTTTAAATCCTTGATTACAACTTGGTGAGGTGAAAAATCTACTATTTTACCTTCACTTGAATGAGTGATCTGATACATTGATAGAAGGTTGTAGAAAAGACTTGAAACACATAATACATCACTAAAATGACCATTATCTACTTGAACTATTCTAGACCTTACAACACTAAGAGATGTATCATCACCAAGAAATATTTTCTTGGTTTTACATTCATTAAGACCAAAAAACATGGCTATATCCTTATCCATATGATAATATTCTCCATAATCAATAAGCCACTCATTAGAAGAATAAGTAGAAGTCACATTGAAGGCGAAACTAGAAGCAGAAAGTGCATGTCCATGAGAATAAGAAGAAAAAGAATCATCCCTGATATTGTTATTCTTCATTGCTACTTCTAAGGCTTCCATATTTTTAAAACATTTAGACTCCACATGACCATATTTCTCCTTTGTCACCATTAGGAGTAGAAGATGGCTGAGAGGGTTTGGGACCCTTGTTTTTATTGTTGTTTTGGTAAGGATGTTTCTTCATGGGATTATTAGATTTATCTTTTTGGTAAGCCACTGAGGCTTTGCTGGATGTATCTATAGTGTTGATCAATATAAGTTGCACGAGTTTATGTTTCTCTCGAATCAGAGCATCACAAAAATAATCAAGAGAGGGTTCTTTATAAGCACTCCATATATCTTCCCCAATGGCATAAAAGGTATATACAAAGACAAAATATGAACTACCAAGCTTAACAAGAATAACCTATATGCATTTGTCTTCCTTCAGATCTAGTTTGCAGTATATACATAAAAGTATAAACATTTTGAACTTAGACAAATAATTTTCAATGAAAGGAAAATGATTGGGACTTAAAGTCATTAACTGATTTTCTAACTGGTGGGATTGAATAATATTGTGTTTACCAAACAAAACTTGAATCTTTTCCCAAGCTTCATTGGGGGCATCAATTCCTTGAAGGTGAAACCTTAAATTATGAGAGATTGACATTTTAAATAGTCCATGTGGTTCATCCTTGTTATTATCCAATTTGGATTTATTTTCATCATTAGTGGGTTCTTTTTATTTTCCCAAGGTAATTCAATGCAATCCTTTACTTCTTAATACATATTCCATATGGGATTTCCATGAGAAGTAGTTGGTACTGGTAAGCAAAATATAATTCGGAGAATCCATATTAAATATTTAGAGAATATGGATTTAAAATATTAAAGTGATCCCCGGATGGGGTGTCAGAGCGGATGACGGGGCGAGATCTGCACGAGTCCGAGGAGCGGCGTGGCATGGAGCCACGTGATGGGCTTATGTCGCAGCCCATCAACGTACCCCGGGTTTAATAGTCAGTTTAATGCGATGGGAGGGCGCATTAACGCACCAGACCTCTCCCCCTCGGCGTAATTTCAATGGAGAAGCTCGTTCCGTTCGGCATTCACCCCTGCACGCAGGCAGTAGAGGCCTCCCTTGTGCAGCGACAGTCAATCCCTGCACCTCATCGCAGGCACAACCCACTCCTGGTCTGCTCACCTCACTCCGTGCAATTCTTTCTCCTGGTCCGCTGCACCAAGTTCGCCATGCCTCGACATCGACCCCGAGGAAGACCAAAGCGAGGTACTCCTTGGAAGCCTTGGAGACCTCGGATAACATCCTCTGATTCAACCTCCGGTGACTCCTCTCCTCCTCGGCCTACCACGACCTTCCCCGTCTCTCTGCGAGCCCCGCAGCTTAGTTCCATGGCCATTATATCACGCACTCCTATTTCAATTATGCGCCTTTCTCATGACCCCACAGAGCTTCCTTCCAGTTCAGTGCCTTCAGGCGGCCCTCAGGACAATTGGGGCGCTTATCCCTCTCCTCAAACGGCACCCAAGCGGGCAGGTCCCTGCTACCCGGAGAACATTGATAGAGTCCAGTTCGCCGAGAGCCTGGCCATTTTATAGGATTTGGTTTTCGAGCCGAGGCAAGAGGTTGCAGACTTAAAGTTTCGCTTCCAAGCGACGGAGGGGAAGGTGGCCAGCTTCATGAACATTATCTCCTCTATGCACGAGGCCCTGTTCTCCGCCCCGGATGACACCCGTCCCACAGAGCACCCCGAGGACATTACAACAGCGGCACAGATCAACACGCCAACTTCAGAAGCAGCAGGGTGGCAGCAGCAGGAGCACAGGGATGACAACCAGGACCATGCAGGCACCCACGAAGCTGATGAACGATGGGATCATGGCGTCACGTACATCGAGGAAGTGCCGTGGACAGGCGACCTCCCTGCCACCTGGCCTAACTACAAGCCAACGGTCTAATTTTACTGTATGTCTGTTCACTTAGCTACTAGACATGATAGGACCAATAATGCTCTCTTTTGATGATAGTTTCAGCTTAGACTTGTTTTCTCAAAAACCTGGTAGGGCTAGCTGGACTGGTTTCCCCATGTTGGGGCAGCCCAACAACTGTAGCCCGAACCTAGCTGTATTTTGGAACAATGCTCCAGACTTTCGAAGGATCTTAATATAATTTTGCCTCTTACTTACAAAAAAAAAAAAATATTAAAGTGATAATCTCGATGGAAAAGTCTTAGAAAATAGGTTGTTTCAAGAAAAATGACGCTGAGAACAAACTTTGGATGTGAAAGTTATTCACTTTTGAAAAAAAGCACAAACAATAACCAAAGAGCCACGTGGCAAGTAAAAGTTGGTCCACATGGTGATTCTCCTCCTTATTTAACTTTTCCTATAAGCTCCCTTTTACAAATAAGTTACATATGAAGGGACCCACTTTTATAGAATAAGTGGGAATCACTTTTACATTGAAGTTGCTTTGTAAATTAAAGTTGCAGGGAAAAAAAACAATTCACAAGAATATTAAAGTTTCTCATAGTGATTCAATTTTATATATTAATTGAATTTCACTTTACAATGAATGCATATACTTTTTAAAAAATAACAAAAATATACTTGAACTCAAGACCTCTTCCTAAATAAAACAACTTTCAACCAAGGGAGCTAGTGAAAAACACATTATTGTCTTGAGAAGGAGGATGTGAGTTGTTGTTGATGTTGTTGTTGTTGTTGATGATGATGATGATGATGAGGTGCATGCTAAAAAAAAACTTATTTTCATGTGTTCACGTATATAAAAAAAATTCACTTCTAAACAACAGGGGGTTAGATCTCGGTCAACTTAGCCAATCCTGGAAACCTGTCATTCATCGCATCTTACAATCTAACTAAAATTTCTTATGGATTTTCCATGCCACCCTTTCCTTGTTTGTTCCTGTGCAACCACCCCACCTTTGTCATAAATTCTCATCATTCCAATCTCTATTCAATAATTTTTATCACCCTAAATCCACAATTATCAATTTAATCTTCCTAAATCCATGATTTTCAATTATTCTTATTCCTAACCTTTAATTAATTCTAATCATTAGGTAATTAGTATTAATTATATAATTTAATCAATATTAATATATAATTATTATTAACTAACCATTATTTTAAATTTATTATTCAACTTTTCATCTATTCACACGTTCCCTTCTTTAACCAATTTTCTACCTTCCTAAATCCTTTAAAATTTTTAATTATTCCTTTTTGTCCTCATTATCTAACCTCTAACGAGTTCCAATAATTAATTACTCTTAATTATATTATTATTGATAAACTTTCCTCTTAGTTTATAATTTAACCTTTTATACATTAATTAATAACAACAAAATAACTCTCTTTTTCAATTATGTTTCAATTCCTATCCTCTAACTAATTTCAATTAATTAATTATTATTAACTATATTATTATTGATTAACTATATTTTTATTTAATAATTTTTATTGATTAATTATTCTTTTAGCTTTAAAATTTAACCTTTTATTATTTACTTTTACCTTATTAATAATAAAAAAATAACTCTTTTTTCACAACGACTAATTTATAATGGCTATATCTAACCTTTTCCCTAATGGTAATATTATATTCACCTTTATATACCCCCCTACACTAGAACTCTTTTCATACTTATTGCTTCAACGATCCCTGATGATGGGTGGAGTGTCTACTCGAAATGTTGGATGTTTCAAAAACTCACAAAGTTTATTTCCAGAATTACAAACAACATCAATTTTTCTCTTTGTTTCTCATTTACTGAGATCACATAAAGCACATGATAAAGAGCATACACATACAAGAAAACATTTTTCACTATGTTTATGATTTTCCAAGATTTCACAGAGCACAGGTAAAACATCATATGCAAATAGGAAAGAGTAGCAACCCGAAAACAAAAAACAAAAAACTAAAGTAAAATCTCTGTAAAAAATTAAAAAGGGTATATTCAAGATTATACCTTCGGATTTGACTGAAATGGCCGTATCTTGGGAAAAAAAAACATTTTGAGTGAAACAAAAAGCGTTCCTAATTGAAATGAACACTTTCGATGCACTGGAATAGTTCTCTCAGCCAAAAAATGTACTATAATGGGAGTGGTTCTTCAAATGCACTCTTATACCATGTTTGAAAAAAAATGTATTCTAATAGAGGACGGACATCTTCAATAACCACTCACACAACCAAATCAAATATGAACACATCGATGGTTTTACGTGGCAATGTTGGACACACCGACCACACTAAGAGGGGGGTGTGAATAAATGTAGGGCTCTTTTTACACTCCTTTCAAGAACTTTAGTTATAAAACACTTCAACCATCATCATTTATAATTTGCATTCATAACTAGATACTTTCATGTAAGAATCATTCATCAATAATAAAGAATGATGAACCATCACAATAATGAACACAAGGAACACCAGATATATGTAAGTTTCTTTTTGTATTATGTGTTACATGAGACTACAATATCTAGGGTTTATCAACACCAATTGAAATAGAGCACCAGCTCCAAGAGAGCACTAACTCTCAATGCAAGAACCAACTTGTGTATCTCAACACCAACTGAGATGTGAGGAATCCAATCCTCAAGTACAAGACTCAGCTTGTAGATACAACACCCAGCTTGTGGACATAAAACAATCTGTCAATCATCAAGTAGTATAACCATCACTTTAGACATCAAACCCTCACTGTTATATACCAACAACTTCAACAACATATCTTCAATCAAGGATCCTCAACCATGTCCCAAAACCACAAGACTTATCTCAAAAATCAACCCAATAATATATATCAATGATGAATATCATACAAACTAGCATTGTCTTCCTATAGATTAGACTCATACTGTATGTATCAAACAATCAACAAACCCTCTAGGGAAAATCCATACTCCCATGACCATATCATATGTAGACCACAAAATCCAACTATACATGAGAATGTATCATACCATTTTTATCCTGTAGCTTGATATGGTTTTCCTAGACACTGTCATACCTCTTCCAACCTCGTTTCAGCCTCTGCAACCTGAGCCAAGCTTCAATATTCTAATCTAGTAGTGCCTTGCATGAAAAAGGCAAGATGTCTAGTGTGGCCTCACAGGACATTCTCTACTCAACCCGCAGGGGTGCCTCGCGGGATGTGTGCTGGGTGACCCACGGGGATGACCCTAACTAGGTTTTTTCCCCTTTCTCTTCACACTTCACTGCGACCACATAACTTTGTCGTCAATCCAACTTCGCTTCCTCAGGCATACCTATAATAAACCATTCATAGAATATATTCAATGTGCTCCATGAGTAGATGATTCAATCACCATAGGAGTCCCTTGCCCCTTTATTTATACTTTTCCAAGTTCCTTCCTATAGAAGTTATCTGTTAACCAACTTCCTTCTTTCAGGGCTAACCCACTTCTAACCACTTTTTCCACTTACAACCACTTTTCCACAAACAGAAATTTCTTCACTTCTAGTTGTAACTAGATTACTTTCTTTATTAAAACCACTTAACCCATGACTAACCACTTTGACTAGTCAATTTCTTGTAGTAGCTTCTAGAATACATTGACTTCTTTGAGCTTCTATGGGATTCTAGATAACTTATGAGGGTTCTCCAAATTCACAAGGCCATAACTCTCTAACCATGAGGAGTTATGTGGTGCTCCACATATCACCATAAATGGCATGAAAAGAACCATCCTTATAGAATAGTTTCACTTGAAAATTGACTGATATTCATTAGATTATTCCTCAAACAAAACACACATCTAGGATTACTCAACCAATTTACCATTTTGACTTTGCAAAGCATATTCCCATGATGGATTTCACCATAAGGGGACCACTTTAACCAATAACGTCTTCCCATGAGGGATTTCACCATAAGGGGACCACTTTGGTGTTCATCAATTTGGTATTTCCTACATAAGATCATCGACTATATACAACACCAATGATACAATGATATAGCAATAATCAACCTTTGCATCAATGACAATATATCAACACGTTGATCCATTTACAACATGAATCCATTAATGCATCACACATAAATGACAACACAACATCAAGACACAAATATGACTCCATTTGAAATCAACCTTTTGACATCAATGACAACACATTTGACATCAATCCTTTGACATCAATGACAACATACTATGATAGGTTAAACCCTTGTGGGGAAACGCCCATGACCCCAGTCAATGTGGCCACTTGAGGAAATTTATTAATGGAAAATTAAACCATTACAAGATATTTTCTCATAATCCATCATCAACATATAACCCTCCATCCTCTTTAAATATATATCATGGACCAATCAGGTGCTAAACCATAGATTAATATAGATTGTAATATCGAGGAGAATATGAGTCACCAGATCACTCTATGTCTGGAACATATCATGACAGTTAGATTACAAATGCATACTAAAGAAGCACACTTTAACATAACAAAACATTAAACCAAGTTGATCTTAACTAAATCCTAAATTTCTAAATATCCTAACACCAATTTGGTGAAGTATTTTTCATGCTACAACTAATCCAACTGATCATCAATCATGGGTAGAGGGTACAAATGTTTTAGTGTAATATTGTTTAATGATCTGTAGTCGATACAAATTCACCAAGTCCCATACTTATTTAGTACAATTACAGTAGGTGACCCACAAGGTGAGGTGCTTGGTCAAATCACACCCTACTCCAATTTCTATTGCAACTACTTCTTCACTTCATTTGCTTCCAGAACAAACTATCTATATATCCCAATATTCGAAAATGGGGAGTCTGGAAATAATTTTATTTCATGCTCCACTTCTATCTTGGGTGGTATCCCTTTAGGATCATGGAACACTCATTTTTATAAATGCAACAATGCCTCCAAATAATGTTTCTACTCTTTAGTACACCCCTCTAGGTATGAATTTAAACTTTTCGACTCATCCTCAGTCTGATTTTATCTTAAGAAAAGTAAAACATATTTTTGACCAGAACTAATCAATTTCTTGGATTGGTTGGAACTTACCAATAAGATATTTGACTTTCCTTTATGCTTGTTTATGATGTAGGAATTCCCATCCTTGATTAGTCGATACTAGTTGGATATCCACATGAAGATTTCATTCCTCATATACATGTAGGGGATTCCAAAAACCAATCCACATACATCAATGGGTACTACATCCAATTCCACTTCATTAATAAAATCAACACTTATAACAAATTTAGTCTTACATTGTTTCATTACCTTGATCACTGCATTCGTTTTTACCCAACCCAACCAATAAGGGATAGGATGATTGTGAACCTCCAATCCAAGTTTGTTGACCATATTTTCTATTATGAGATTAGCCTGTGAGACAGAGTCAAATAGAGCATCTATCTTGGTCTTCTTGACCTGAATCTTGATGTAGAAGAGCTTGGTCATTTCCTTCTCTTCCTAGTGATGAAGGGTAATCAATTTTTCCTCCTTCTACACTAATGTGCATACAATACTCTTATACAAATGATATATGATTTCAAATTGATTACTCGAATCCATGGCTATAATTCAATATTGCAACACTTCCAACTTCCCCCCTTTCCACTTCTTCTTCCCATCCTTGGAAGCTTCCTAGTGCTCTTTATGCTTGGAAGCTTCCTAGTGCTCTTTATGCTTGGAACTGCTTGACTTCCCTTTATTATGGACTATGTTTTCCAGATATTGTGCCTGTACAAATGAATTTTCCACTGTCCATGGCTTGAAAATCATGACTTTCTTTCGTATATGGATATGAATACCCCCAAGATACTTGAGGAGTACATATGGATTCTTGGGAGATATACCCAACATGATGGTCACCTTTATGAACTCATTCTTGTACTCATGTACACTCTACCCTTGATTCTTTCTGAAGTAGTGCCAATGGATCCATTGGTCCTGTACATACCCAATAAGATAGAATTGGGACTTGATGATGGTTTTGAGGTCCTCCCAAGTTACTAGTGGGTCACCCTACAACCTATGTCTTTTTGTATGGATTTCCCACAAGGTTAAATCATAGTTCTCTAACTTCAGTCCATTACATGATATATTTTGTTCTTCATCTATACTGTGAATCCTAATAAAATAAACTTCTATTTGTTGCAACTAATGATTCAGTTTTAATGCGTCGATTTTACCTTGGTATGGATTTATGTACACTTTTTCTTCCATATTGAATAGGGAATGTGAAGGGTTTATGGAACTAGAACTCAACTACTCTTTCTCAGATTCTTCTTGCAACTCCTTTTTTGGGTCTTCATTATCTCCCAATTTCTCATTTGATCCGATCTTTGATTTTGAGCCTCCAAATTCCCCAAATGATTTGAGATTTCTTGCTAGAGCCTCCATGATATATGTCAGCGAATTTCTCTTCTACCCTCACAAATATCTCCTCTACTGGATCTCGAGGGATGTTATGAATAGAATTTTCAGCCACGACTAGGGTTCTGTGACTTTCTTCTTAAACTAATTCATAGATCATTTAAAATTTCCATAAATTCCCCAAGAAAAAATTCTCTGACAATCCACTAGATAGTTCCTCACAACATATCTAATAAAATACTAAAATATTTACTATATGAAGGTTAATTTCCTTTATATATTAGACTCTTTGATTATTGGTTTTCTGCTTAAAATGTATGAAATAGTTAAAATGCTAAAAACATAGAACATAAATAAATACACACACACAATTCAAAAATGAACACAATATATAACCCATGAAACCCAATATGGGAGAAAACCTAGCTAGAAGGTGAGGTTTCTCTACTCTTTTTTCTTCAGATGCAAGTAAAAATAAATAGGCTCTCTCTATGGAGTTTCCTCTGACATCGTGGACTGTATGGCTGCTACACAATCTCTCATCCTATATTATTCTTACAAAATATCACTCTCAACTATTATGGTCAATTATGGAACAAGATACAATGAAAACAAATGGAGCCCCCTCTCCTCCTAGTGGCTCAGTATTAAACATATCTCAATAACGATCTAGGGGTATGGTTTTGAATTCCTAAACCCTCAATTGTGATAAGATTTTGGAACTTCTAGAATCTTCTTGAAATTCCATACATGGACAGAATACTGTGTAACACTAGCCCCATATTCCTAAGTAATGGGGGCTAACATGGCACTCTCTCGTACCATGGTGGTTAACATGGTAGGTCAACTTGAAAGAGGACTAACTTTTGGATATGAGCTCTGATTGAGAAATTGTTTGCACCGTTGGAAAGGTCTCAATGTTTATAATAGTGTTTCAAGGTTCAAGATATATTTGGGAAGGTTTTGACCCCCAAAAATGCATCTTGATGCCTCAAAATGGCTTCATAAGGTTCCACATCCTAATTTCACAAAATGGGACCTGGCATTAAAATGGCCCTACAAGCTAATTCATTCAATTTTTTCCAGTCTAAAAGAGACGAGATAGATGAAAAATTATACAATTATCTAATATGGATCAAGACAACATTCCTACATGGGGATATGGAAGAATAAATCTATAAGAAGTAGCCATAAGGATTTGCATTGAAGGGAAAGCAAGAGTTAGTGTGCAGGCCAAAAAAGTCTTTGTATGGGTTAAATCAATCGCCAAGGTTGTGGTAACAAATTTTTGATACTTATATATTGGGACTTGGCTTCACAAGAAGCAAAGCATATCACTTTGTGTATTTCAAAGTAGGTGATCATATTATTTATTTGGTCTTGAATGTGTATGATATGTTGCTAATTTGAAACAATAATGAAATTATCCAAGATGTGAAAACCCAATTGTCGTCTAAATTTTACATGAAAGATATTGGTGCTGCCAATTTTGTTTTGGGAGTAAAAATGAAAAGAAATTGACCAAAAAAGAAACTCTAGTTGAACCAAAGAAAATATGTTGAGTCAATATTGTAGAGGTTTAATATACATGAATGCAAACTTGTCAAGATCCCTATTCTTGTTGGTGTAAATTTATCCGTAGATTAGTGTCTAAAGACACACAAAGAGGAAACGGACATGTCCCATGTTCCTTATGATAGTGTGGTTGGAAATTTTATGTATGCAATGGTTTGTATTAGACTGGACATTGCACATGTAGTGGGATTTTAGAGTAGGTATATGTCAAAACTAAGGAAGGAGCACTGGGAAACAATGAAGAGGGTTTTCATGCATTTGTGTGGAACTATTACTTATGTATTGTGTTACCAAGGAAGAAACAAATTGGATAGATTGTTGGACATACGTGGATTTCTGATGAAAATTGGGCTGGAGATATGGATCACATAATATCTACATTTGGGTATGGGTTTAACATATTTGGAGGAACAATCATTTGGATGAGAAAAATATAGTTTGTAGTGGCACTCTCAACTACATAATTTGAATACATGGAATCCACCCATGCAAGATACGAATAATTATGGTTACAAAGATTGTGTTCATGTAGTGGGTTGGTAAAACTAATTGTAAGGATATATTGTGATAGTCAAAGTGAAATCTTCCTCGTGAGGAACCCAACTTATCATTCTAAGATAAATCATATTGATGTTTAGTATCATTTTTTTAGAGACATGGTTGAGGAGAAGAATGTGCTACTGGTGAAGGTGGACACTTTGGATAATGTTGTAGATTCATTAACAAATTCTATGAGAATTGAGAAGTTCTCTTAGTGTAGAGAATCAATGGGTAGTTCTACCCTAGATTACTTATCATGAAATCATGTGACCCATGTATGCAAAGAAAACAACAAGTGGGATAATGTTGGGTGTGTTATATTCTTTTCATGATTGCGGGTCCCCCTACTAGGGGTTTTAGAAGCAGAGACCATCAAATTTGTTTTTTGGGGGTTTATTCACCACTTTTTGGGGTAGTGTTTTTCCTTTGGTAGAGGAGTTTTTTCTCCTTTGACAGTTTAGTGGTGCATGGTATTTCATCCCATGGAGTTATAATTCTAGTTAGGGAATTAAGGGTATAATATCATATGATTCATTAGATTAGGTTTTTTTTGGATGCTTCAAGATCCTGTATATTGTATTGTAAACAATTAAGTTAGATTATGAATAAAAGTAGAGGTGTGGCTCTAAAATAGGTTGTTGGTTTTCTCGATTGGGTTTTTAGGGTAAAATTTGTGTATATGTGTAATTGCAATTGTTTTCTTTTATATGTTAAGAATTTGTTTGTGCATTGCATTATTTTAAAAGTTTTAAACTTACATATTTAAGAATAAAGTCCTTATATATTCCGTCTTTCATAATCTCACCATATATTGTAAACCGAGTGCTAGTTTTTTGTAGGTCACTAAATAATCAACTAGGTCAACTTATCCATGAATGAGTGATTACTGAAGAGTTATATAATTTTTTATAGAAATGGGAAAATCATCCGGGAGTTCAAAAAGTGAAATACCATATGTTATGAGTCTTTAAATAAACAATGTCTAAAGTACAATTTCTTGGGACCTTGTTGTGGAATTGGTCAAACTACTACACCAATAAGACAAATATTTTCCATAAAGTTGTAAATGAACACATATATGGCAATTGAAGAGTTGGTTCTCATAATTAAATCAAGTAAATAGTTCTACAGAAGTAAGGTATACCATGATACAAAGTTAAAGTAATAATAAAAATTATGATGAAGACATTGTTGTATAAGAAAGAAGACCTAATGTCCTTTGTTGTTGCAGAAAAATGATATGCTAGTTAAATCTTAATGATAGGCATACCTTTTTTTACCTCTTATATCATATATAGAAATTCAATGGAGGAAAATGTACACCTCTATGGAAACAATGGAATTGTCCTTATTGACATGGAATACCAAGGGTTTTGAAATTATAGGAATTCCTTCATCGTGGCTTGAATAAGGAGCCACCTTTCATGAAATATTTCAAGCATAGTTTCAATATCCAACACTATAAAACAAATATGAATAATTCTAGAATATATGAATGTTGAGGGTACCCATACCTTTAGTATGAGAGAAACAAAGACCACCTTAGAAAAAAAAATAGAAGAAAAAGAAAGAAAAAAAATCAATATTCTTATAATAAAAACGCATGGGGAATTATAAGATAACAGCGTGCTTGAAAAATAAATCCTTGGTAGGTACCCCTATACAATAATAAAAAAAAAATATATTCCTTGGGTGAAAAATCCTTTGGGGCACCTAAGGATAGTAGAAACTTGAAAACCAACTTTTTGACAGGTTTTTATTGAGAAAAAGAAAAAAACAAAAGAAAAAAAAACGAGTTCCAAACATTAATAGAGAATCCTACTTGTTATATGATACAATCATATTTATCATGCTAAAGATTCTAACACTTGTATTTGTTGTAGAATCCTAGTTGTTCCATGATATTGTCATATTAATCATACTAGTGATTTCTATTCTCAAATGATGACATCTTTATAAACTGATATATAAGTCCTTGATGCTTATGATGAAAGTTTAACAACTCATTCAATAGTTTACACACTTCAAAAACAATATGGATATAGAACTTCCACATGAATAAAGAAAAGTCTAGCCTACAGAATGAAGATTCCAACCTAATAAAAATACCTAGTGTATGAAATTGATAACACTAATTACTCTCGGCTAATGTATATCTACCACATGTTTCAACAACTTAGTCAAACCATTTATTTTTCAAGTTAAGTATTAGATTAAATATATCATGGATGAATTTGATATTATCCCTAACTATTACATTCCTTTTAATAACCCATTAACCAATTCCACCCTTTCCAAATCTTTCCTGACTTCATAGATCGAGGAAGATCTCAAATTCAAGGGGGGGGGGGTAGTGGTGTGGGTGGAGATAGCATCGTATCCATCATGTTTCATGCTTATGAATATAATTATATATGTTTTTAAGAACCAAAGTATCCAAAATAGTAGGGTTGTTGTGGAATATGCTAAAAGGGAGTATCATAAAGGAGAATTTTTAAACAAAAAGGTTGAGGAAAGAGTGCTAAAATAGTGCTACAATGTGTTAAATAGTGTTTTAAAATGTTCAAAATAGTATTGCAAAATATTGGACAATGTCATAGACAATGAAAATAGTTTTACAAAGTGTTGAGTAGTGTTGCATAATGCTAAAAATTGTGTGGAAAAATATTCAACAATGCTATAGAGTGTTAGAAATGATGAAAACAATGTTTCAAAAGTGTGAGAAATGATGAAAACTATGCCATAGAGAATTGAAGAGTTCTGTAGCAATGTTGCAAAGTCATATAAGTAATAAAATTAGTATTATAGAGTGCTAGGAGTGATGAAAATGACATTGAAAATATTTCTAGAAATGATGAACATGATGTTGTAGAGTGATGGAAATGATGAAAATAATTCTATAGAATGTTGTAACTACTAAACATAATGATGTAGAGTGTTGGAAATGGTGAACATAATACTAAATAGTGTTGGAAATGATGAAAATAATACTTCCAAGTGTTGGAAGCAATAAAAATAGTGTGACAGAATGATGAAGGCTACAAAGTTTTGCAATAGTTGTGTATCGACTAGAGAGATGGGAGAATTAGTTGAATTTGAATGTGCCAAGTAGGAATCCATTGCAGGATAAAATGAAGGAGGTACAATTTCATGAGAGCATCATATTTAGTTTATTTCAACTACACTCCAATGAGGCAAGAACTTCCTATAGTGAACAATGCATATTTTGAGAGAGGTTACATCTAATGAAGATTGGAAGGTTATGAATCTAGGAGTGAATAAGGATTTCCATTCATCACAATATATTTTCATGCATATTATTTATTTTCAATTCCAACGTTTACAGTTCTACTACATAATTTTTATTTTACAAGTTGGTTGCAGAGATGCCATCCCAAAATTCTACTATAGAGTTACTATCGTCCAATGTTGTTGTAAACATCAAATGGATGAGAGTAAACATATATTACTATTAGAATATTTTCCATTGAAAAAACCATCATTAAGCACATATTAAATCCACAAAATATTTTTTTTCTATATATTGTAGAAGAATTTCTATAGTAGGTCAAAGAATTTCATCTATTTGAGAGAGCTAATGCCTTTGAGGAAATTAGTGTTGATTATTTGGGTTGGTTGTCATTGATGTCAACCCTTGAAGAAAGTCCGGTAGCAAATTCCGGTAGCACAAAGGTTTGGGTAATGGACCCAAATTTGTTTGATGTATAATGGTATGAGTTTTAATATATTTTAAGGTAAGACTATTCTGGATGGATAGTACATGTCATTCCATTTCCAGTGGTATGTGGAACATCAGATAACTCCTCATGGCTAGAGTGTTATGGGCATGTGAAGTTGGAGAACCCTCATGAGTCATCTAGAAGCCCCAAAAGGTCAAAGTAGTCAAAGTGGTTGCAAAGAAGAAATTATTTAAATAATAAAGTGAAGTGATGAGTGTACTATAAGTCAAAGTGGATACAAAATAAATTATTTAAATAATAAAGTTAATGGAGAAATTACTAAGTGGACAAGTGGTTAGAAGTGGGTTAGCCCTAAAATAAGGAAAATGGTTTAAGAGATTTTAGAAGGTAAATAATAAAGTGAAGTGATGAGTGTACTGTAAGTAAAAGTGGATACAAAAGAAATTATTTAAATAATACAGTTAATGGAGAAAATACTAAGTGGACAAGTGGTTAGAAGTGGGTTAACCCTAAAATAAGGAAAGTGGGTTAGGATGGTTAAAAGGTAACCCCTTTAGGAAGCTACATGGAAGTATAAATAAGAGGCAAGCCTCTCTCATTTTAATTACACTTGAGAATATTGAATATCTACAAGTGACTGAGGTAATAAAAGGATATCTAAGATGAATTTCAGAGGGAACGTGAAGTAAATAAGGTCAAAATTCAAGGGAGGATAAATTCTTTTGATGATGCTTTCTAAGGTATGTGATTTACAGGCCCTCTCACCATTTTTGAAATAATTTTTTTTCTAGAATGATTTAGACTGTGAAATTGGGAGGCCGTTGAGGAAACATATCCAAGTAGTTGTGATAAGCATTTCCACTTGTGGGTCATTTTAGTTTTGGAGTTACACTCCATGGAAAATAGGGTTTGTGGCTAGTCCTGAAACTACTCTAAAACATGTGTTTCGGGTAAAAACGTCATAAATTCTTCATAACAGATCCAAATTTAGTAAGACAAAATGTATTGGTTAGAGTACAGTTTGTAGTAGTCTGTGTACCATTTTTAGAGCAATACAACAAATATTCCATGTGGGGCACACTCTACAACTTCTCTCTCTAGAATAAGCCAGAATTCAACATGGTATGTCATTTTTGTTATAACTCCTTTTCTCAGAGGTTCCAAGTAGTGAAATATAGAGGAATTGCATACATGAAACTGAAGAAAATTGTGCACTATTATTAGATCTTTATTCATTACATGTACATAGTTATGATTATTTCAAGTTAGGGTTGTTTACTAATCCAAAATTAGTCATGTGAGACTAAAGTAAAGTTTGATGAAAATGATAGTCTCTTGTTGTTACAGTTAAGGAAGGTTTGTAGGTATGTGATCATATACACTAGGTCTATTACAAAGTTACAAATTAAATTTGATGATGAAATTGATGAGGGATTTTGGTTGAGGTACATTTTGGGTACATGGTCGAGACAAGTAGTTGATGAGTTGTCACATATATGAGGTGTATATGATCCATATTTTATGAGCAGAACAAAATGAATACATATTATTAAAATATGATTAACAAAAAATAACAAAGATATAGTAAAATTGATTTTCTATTCAATAAGGAAATAAGATGAAACTGTAAAATGCAACAGAAAACAAGCTTGTTGGAATGGTTGTGGCTTATGTCTGAGAAGATATGTGATGACTGCATTCATTCGCAGGAAGATGATTACAATGAGGCTTTGAAGGAATTTTTAAAATAAAAAAAGAATGTCAAAAACCCTATACATCCAAAAAAATAACCCTAGGAGATGAAGGACTAAAAGTCACACGGGCCCCGTTCGGGTAAGTTAGTACATCAACTTCTCGGGGTCATAACTTCTTCATACGATCTTTGTTTTAGGTGCACGATAGCCCGTTGGAAAGGTATCGTCGAGGATATTCATTTTGGGGTATCAATCAGAGGATTTGGCCATTAAAAAGAATATCAATCCCAAAAAATATTCATTTAAGCCCTCAAAATGGCCCCGAAAGTTAAAAACTGCTAAAAATAGTAAATTGCCAAAATTGCCAAAATAATGTTTTGAGCGAGTTGGAAAAGGTGGGTGGAAATTGATATCCACCTGGATAAATCCTCCCTCCTTAGGAAGAAATGGTCTCCATTGTGTTGATTTCCCCATCAGATGAGGAAATTTCTGCTAAATTTGGCCCCTAGTGAGCCACTTGCCTTGGTGCAGGAGCTCCCTTGCTTTGACGACTCGATAAAGCTGGATCTTTTGTTGTCGAGTGACCTTGATATTTGTGTCCACAATATGATCACTGGATGTCTGTTTCATGCAGTCAGGGTTGATCTCTGTTGGTGTCAACTGCTCTACTATCTCCGAGGTGTCCAATAATGGTGGGAAATATGTCCAAAGGAGAGCCACGTTGAAGACTAGGTGCATGCCAAGGAAAGGGGGAATGTTGAGCTCAAAATAATTGTCACCCACAACCTTGGTGATGGTGTATGACCCATAACGAAGTGGACAAAGATTTCTATGGGGCCTTGTAAGGTGTTCTTTCTACAAGTGCCGCAAAATTTTGTCTCCCACTTGAAAATTATGTGGCACCCGATGTTGATCATGGTGCTACTTGTACTTGGCATTGGACATCTGTAGAATATTTTGAACCTATTGGTGGATGTGCTAGATCTGGTCAATGAACCAGGTGGCTTTTTCAGCTTCTGGGAGAGTAGGGGATGATTCGACCGAGGTGGTCACCAGGGGTAGTGAAACATCCATGGGGACTAATGGTTGGAATCCCAACCCCACATGAAAGGGGATGTGGCTAGTTGATCTATGAAGGGCTCGGTTGTAGCTATGTTGGACATAAGGAAGACTCTCATCCCATGTGCGGGGGTGTTTTGAATTGTACATGCGTAGGATATGTACGATCATCCAATGGATGACCTCAGTTTGGCCACATGTCTTGGGGTGGAAGCCAGTGGATTTGGTGAGCTTGGTATCCAGAAGTGACCAGAGGCTCGACCAAAATTTGTTGAGGAATCCACTGTCACAATCTGAGATAATGGTTTGTGGGATCCCAAAATGTACCCATACTCATTCAACCAAGAGCTTAGCAGTGGCTTCTACTGTGATGTTCTTCTTGCAGGTGACTAGAATCTCCATCTTGGAAAAGCGATCAATAACCATAAAAACATAGTCATTTCCCCTCTTGGTGGACGAGAGGCCCGACATGTAGTCCATTGAGATGGATTCCCATGGCCTTTTAGGAGTAGGCAGAGGGGTGTAAAACACTTGTTTCTTAGTGTTTGGTTTGGAAATAACATAAGCGGTGCAAGACCTAATATACTTGTCGACATCATGTCGAAGTTTCGCAAGTAGAAATGTTTCTGCAACACTGACACTATATTTTCGACGCCAAAGTGTCTCACCCTTTGACTGTAATGAGCTTCCCAAATCAGCTTCGCATGATTTCTTGATGGAACGAAGAGATGGCCTAGAAGACACAACAACCCATCTTGAATATGGAAATTAGTGACCACTAATTTGGCACCAAACATTTGGTAGGTGGTGGAGAAGTCAGGGTCTGTCTCGTAGAGGTGGGGCCATCTCGTGGTCACAAGAGTCTAGCACTGTGGTGGGTGCCACAACTAGAGTTTGGATGAGGAAATCATAAACTCAATTGGTACTTCCTGTTCTATAATTGATGTTGAGGTGGAACTGTTGTAAGTATGTGGACCACTTATGATGGCGGTCATTCTACAATTTTCCTTGGGTCTGCATGAATTGTAGTGGTTTGTGATCAGTGTGGATGACTATCTCCTTCCCAAGAATGTAATGTCTAAAATGGTGGTAGGATTTCACAATGGAGTACATTTCTTTGTCATAAGTAGGGTACTTACATACATCATATGATAGTGTCTTACTATGATATGCCATAGGGTGGCCGTGTTGAGTGAGAACAACGCCCACAACCTAGTCTAAAGCATTTGTCTTGATATCAAAGGGATGTTGCAGGTCCGGTAATGAAAGTACTAGGGATGAGCACAAATGGTTCTTAAATTCATCGAAGGCTTGTTGTTGTGACATGCCCCACACAAATGTTTCCTTACTGCCACCCCTAGTTACTTGGCTAAGGGCCCATGCGATATGAGAGAATCCCAATAGGAACTTGCGATAGAAATTGGTGAGTCCCAAGAAACTCCAAAGTTCAGTGAGTGTGTTTGGGGCTGGCCAGTCACAGATGACCTAGATCTTGGTTGGATTCACATGTACACCATGTTGATCAATTATGTAGCTTACGTAATGAACCCTGTCCATGCCAAAGGAGAATTTTTCCAAGTTTGCATATAGTTTGTGTTTCTATAGGGTGTGAAAAACATGTTGAATATGTTGCAAGTGTTCCACCCAAGTCTTTATATAGATGAGGATGTCATCCAGATACACCACTACAAAAGTATTGGTGAAAGGTCATAGGATATCTTCCATCACCCTCATAAAATTTGTTGAAGAATTTGTCAAACCAAAGGGCATGACCAACTATTCAAAAATACCTTCTTTTGACTTGAAGGCAGTCTTTCATACATCTATCTGTTCTATGGGGACCTAGTGGCAGCATGACTTTAGATCAATCTTACTGAATTATTTGGCCCCCGTGAGTTTATCAAGGAGGTCGTCGATTCAAGGAATCAGGTACCAGTTTCGAACTATGATTTTATTCAGGGCCCGATAATCAATGTAGAGTCGCCAGGTCTCATCTTTATTCTGCACCAAGACAATTGTGCTCCCACAAGGTGATGAGTTGGGATGGATGTGCCCCTTGTGGAGAAGTTCTTTGATCTACCTCTTGATCTACTCATTTTCTAATAGAGAGCAGTGGTAGACTGGCCCATTGGGTAGCGGTGCACTTGGGGTTAGATCGATGGGATGCCTGACTTGATAGTGAAGAGGTACCCCAGTAGGAGAGGATAATATATATGAGTATTCTTCCATGAACTTATCCACTTTTTTATGTTGTGTGGAGGGATCAAACGAGGAGGCCATGTATGTGGCTGTGATCATTCACTCAATCTGAGAGTGAATCATGAAGAAGACAAATTTCCCGGTCTGAGAGATGACCTTCCTACATTTCTTGGTAGAGATCAAGGAAATAACACTAGGAGGGATTGCCTCGGGTATCCTGTAGAATTTCATGTTCAAAGTAATAATAACACTACGAGGCCTAGACTCATATACATCATGAAATTTCCATAAATAAGTTTGGCCCAAAAGAACATTACAAACTTTGAGAGTAGAAACATCACACAATAACTCGTCTTTGAAGGGCTTGATGTTCTATCACTTCCTTGGTGGAGCCATCCAATGGTGTATGATTGTGGGTGTCGCGTTGTTGGCAGGGCTAACTGCTTGGTGACCTCTACTAAGATGAGGTTCTTATGGATACCACTATCAATGATGAAGTGCATCGGGGTGCCTTTTACCCACATCTGTGAATGGAAGAGGTGCTCTCCTTCTTTTGGCTCGTCTGGTTTAGCAGGCTGGACCTTGGTGGTAGCAATGGTGGAACGGGGTTACGTGTTAATGATCTATCTTCCCCTTTTCTGGTTCTGACTCAAAGTCAGAACACACATATGATTAAGAGGATTTCACTTCGGCCACCAATGACTTCTTTGAGCGGTAGTCAACAATGTTATGCCAAGGGATTTTATGGAAGTCACACCTCTTCCCGATATCTTTCTTTGTATTTCTGGTGTCCTTCTTTTCTTGCAGCTTGGACTGGTTGTCCTGATACTTCCCATCTTTGCTCTATCCTTTTTTCTATGGGTTGGGGCCACCCTCTCCTGGATTTTGCTGTGAGGGGTTCCCAGGCCCAAATTGTTGCATATTTTGTTTGAGCTTCTGATTGATTTTGACGACATATAGGTAGGTCGCGCCCAAGGACAAGATGTCCAGAAATTCCATTTCAGTCTGGATGTATCTATGCAGAGCACTATGATACTTGAGCACCAGATGTCACTCTAAATATTTGATACCCATCTTGGTGCACAAGGTATCTGTATGGAAGATATTTGTGAACTCTGCCATTGCTTGGTCTCTTTCTTGCCGCAGTGTGGTCCATTTGGTATACAAGTCGTCATAACTTCCAACAGGGTAGTATTTTTCCTTAATAGCATCCTTGAAGGATTCCCAGGTGGACACGAGTATAAATAATGAGGGTTCCTCTCTTTCCTTTTTCTCACAAAAATTTTCCCACCAATCTTTGACATGGGGAACGACTTTGAGGAGCGCAAAAGTAATATTTTCTCTATTTGAAAAGTTAGGAACAAAAAAATACCCTTCTAGTAGATTCAACCACTTGTCTACAACATCTGTGTCTATCTGACCTTCAAATATAATAATATTGAAGTTGATTTGTACCTTGAAGGGGGTGACGCCTCCGCTCGAGGAATATGCGTCACCTACTAGTAGTCATCGAAGGATTTGCGTGACACTATCCATCATCTCATTTCTCTATTGCATGAGGGATTCCTCAAGAAACATTTTGAAAGGATCTCCTGTCCCGTCATCTTTTGTTTCTCCTTCCATGAGAGGTTGCTTGGGCGTGCGATAGCTTTTTTCCTCAAAATAAACAAGCTCGAGACCCAATTCTTTGTACCCTGACCTCGTTGGGGACATGTATTAAGATGACAAGGAGAAAACTGCTCTGATACCACTGATCCATATTTTATGAGCAGAATGAAATGAATACAAATTATTAAAATATGCTTAACATAGAATAACAAATATACAGTAAAACTGGTTTTCTATTCAATAAGGAAATAAGTTGAAACTGTAAAATTCAGTGTAAAACAAGCTTGCTAGAATGGTGGCGATTTATCTCTAAGAAGAGATGTGATGACTATGCTCATTCCAAAGAAGATGATTACATTGAGACTCTGAAGGAATTTTTACAATAAACAGGAATGTCAAAAACCCTAGAGATCAAAAAACCTAACCCTAGGAGATGAAGCGCCAAAATTCATTTGGGCCCTGTTTGGGTAAGTTAGTACAACAACTTCCCAGGGTCGTAACATTTTCATATGATATACATTTTAGGTGCACGATATCCCATTGGAAAGGTATTGCTGAGGAGAGTCATTTTGGGGGCTCAATAAGAGCCTTTGGCATTCATTGAGAAGCTCAATTCCAAAAAACCTTCATTTAGGCCCTCAAAATGGCCCTAGAAGTTAAAAACTGCTAAAAATAGTAAATTGCCAGAAAAATGTTTGAGCAAGTTTGAAAAGGTGGGTGGCCACCGATATCCACCTAGATCAGTATAGTTGATGATTTTTATACATCTTTATGAGTCATTGTTTATGTGTATTTGATGCATGACTAGTACATATTTGTTGCATGGTTGATGCACTCATTGATGGTACAGGTTCAGGTACAGGTTGGTGCATGGTTTATGTACTTGTTTATGGTACATGTTGATTACAGGTTGTTTGGATAGGTTATTGTGATAGGTTATTTGTACAGGTTTGGTGCATGGTTGATGCATTTGTTTATGGTACATGTTGAGGTACATGTTGATGTATGGTACATGTTGGCACAAATTATTGGTACAAGTTGTTATTGGTTGATTATAGGTTGATTGGTACAGGTTTACAACAGTATATCTCACAATGATAGTGTGACAGTGGTTCCATCATTCTACTTCTACGTCAGGGTAGGTTGACAGGGCAGGACAGGTGGTTGTAGCCACCTTCCGGTTGTATATGGAGAACATAGGGGGTTGTAGTCTCCTTTTGGTTGTAGCCAAAGAATTGGGGAGTTAGAGCTTCCCTCAGGTTATAGCCTAAGAAGCTAGGGGGTTGTAGCCTCCTTCTGGTTGTAGCCAAAGAATTGGGGAGTTGGATCTTCCTTTAGGTTGTAGCCTAAGAAACTGGGGGGTTGGAGCCTCCTTCCAGTTGTAGTTGTAAAACAAAGGAAGTTGGTGCTTCCAATGAATGTAATTCTTAAATACATATAAGAAAAAACATTATGTGGTTTTCTCTCGCTTTGGGTTTTCACATAAAAACAATGGTGTACTGTGTATGTGTATGATTGTTCATTTTTTCATTTTTTATTTACTCTACAACTATTGGATGATAATTCTACATTGATATAACACTTGCATTTTATGTTTAAAAAGGATTAAATTTCTCTATTATTGATTCACCCCCCCTCTCAGTAATCCAACAATTGGTATGAGAGTGAGGTTCCTTCAGGAAACATTTTAACCACTCGAAGGAGATCATGGATTATCTTGAGAATGTAGTACCAATGTTCAATGGTCAAAATTGTTTAAAGTATGAGATGTGGAGTGCAAGGATGAAAGTATTTTTATAGGCACGGGGGCATTATATTTGGCTATTAGTCATTACATGATATGATAGTTCAAAAAGGGAAAAGACTGCAACCAAGAAGGAATTAAAGAAGAATAAAAAAATAGAAATGGATTTCATCTGGGAAGGATTACCTTATCCGGTAAGAGAAAAGGTTGGTAAATGTTCATCAACCAAAGAACTTTGGGATAAGTTACATGATATATATTCTTCACCCATCACATATTTAGAAAATGAAAAAGAATATGTAGGTACAAATCAAGAATAAATATGTTCACCATGTCAAACAGATTCAAAAGATGAAGAGTACATAACCAACAAAGGTATGTTGTTTTTATTTAACTGTGAAAAATGCAGGCATATTGAAATAGAATGCCATGAGACATAAAAACTAATGGAAAATGAAGTCAATTATGAAGAAGAATTGATCAGTGCTTTAGGTGAACTAAGAAAATAAAGAGAAGAAAACAAGTCACTCAAGAAGGAATTGATGAAACAAAAGGAAAGTGCTCACATTTTTCAAGAATCCCAACATGTCATCAAGAACATAAGAATTCAGCTAGAAGAATCGAGAAAGATTGAATAAAATATTAAAGATCAAAAACAATATTTGGAAGCCAACATAGCAGCACAGGAGGAAGAAGTAGAAATGAGAGAGAATATATTAACATATCATATTAAGGAAAGAACTAACAATCTAGACCATCTTGAGGCAGAGTTTGGTCAAGAAGAGAAAGGACTTGAAGAATAAATAATCACATTAAAAATCCATCTTGAAGAAGAGAAAAGAACAAAAGAAGTCATGAAGTCTCAGATAATGAAGAAAGAAGAAGAGGTTGTGAAGCTTGAAAAATAATTTGTCACATTGAGAAATAAAATCGTCAATATCAACAAGAATGTTGAAGAGACAGAAACATCCACATCGATTATAAAGAATGAAGAGAAGCACTCTAGGTTTCTATAAAAGAAAAATAAAGAAAATAGAAAGAACTATGCAGAAGTACTCAAAGGAAGGAGTCATGGTCAATCATAATTTAAGAAAACTATTGAAGACACATCTTCAAGAAGACCATCCATGTTCAAGCCACAAAGGAGCTTTAATCATGATCATGATCAGTCAAGGAAGAAATTTAGCAGGACTACATCACAAAGAAGATCATTCACTCCCAGGTATGCAAATTTATTTTATGGTCATTTTTTTTAATGTACTAATTTTGGACATAAGGTTGTAAATTGCAGGGATTATAAAAGAAATGTTCAAGCAATAAATGCCTATGTGGCCCTATTTAACATTGAATGTTACAAATTTCATAACTATGGACACATAGATAGTGATTGTAGAAGCATGATCGATACTTTCATGAAAGAGAAAACTAATATCAGATATAAGAAAGTATGGATAAGAAAACACGAAGAACGGGTGAACAAATACCAGGTCCCAGAGATCGCAAGATTGTAAATAAAATGAGATGAATACAATTCTACAAAGAAAAGGAAATGTGTTAGATAAAGAAATATTTGGAAAATAACTGAAAGAAAAAAAGGACAGGTAAATAAGGAACAGGTTCAAGAGATTGTACTTTCAGGTACTGTAGTGAAAGCTGAATCCACAGACAGAAAGAAAGAAGTCATATATCAGAGATATGATGAATCTACTAATGAAGATGACGAAGAATACACTTAAGAGCATGAATTGTTCTAATACATACGACTTAGAGACTCTTAGATAATATGAATAATAGACAGGGGGAGTCTTTGTGGTATATGAGATAGACCAGAGAACCATCCTTTGAGCAACTTGCAGAATTTGAGTAGACAAATTCAGTGCATTCAGTTAGCAGAAGTATAATATGATAGATTAATCAATTGTAGTAGTAATTCACGATAGTACAGTGACATCTGAGTGAAAATTATGGACATTTGTGTTGCAGAGTCTTGAACAGTATGGACATATATGGACATGAAATCAACTTTTCTCAATGGGGAGCTTTAAGAAGAACTCTACATTGAACAACTGGTTCCTAGAGCATGATACTCTAGACTGGATAAATATCTACAAAAGGCAGGGTTCATAAAAGGAAGTGCAGACATCAACCTCTACATCAAGGTAACTCAAGATGGTATTTTATTAATTGAAGTTTATATTGATGATATTATTTTTGGAAGTACTGATGACAGGTTAAGCCAAAAATTTGCAAACAATAAGAAGAATGAATTTGAAATGTCATTACTTGGAGAACTATCCTTATTTCTGGGTCTTCAGATACATCAAAGAAACCAAGGAATTTTTATTTCTCAAACTAAGTATATCAGAGAAATGATAAAGAGGTTCAAATTGGAAGATTGAAAACCAATTACCACTCCTATGCAAACCAATTGCAAGTTAAGAAAAGATGATGATTCAAAGTCTACAGACCAGAGGAAATACAAGTCAATTATTGGTAGCTTACTATATTTGATAGCATCCAAACCATACGTAATGCAAGCAGTTGGATAGGTGGCAAGATTTCAAACAACACCAAAGGAATCACATGTATTAGTAGTGAAGAGGGTTTTCAGATATCTCAAAGGAACAAAAGAGTTTGGATTATGGTATCCAAAAGGAAATGATATATCACTTATTTCCTACACAGATGTAGATTGGTCAGGTTACATTGATGACCGACAAAGCACCCGTGGAGCAACGTTCTACTTGGGTGAGTGTTTAGTATCTTGGATAAGTAAGAAATAATCATCAATATCTTTATCTACAACCGAAGCAGAGTATATTGCAGCAACATGATGTTGTGCTCAAGTTCTATGGATGAAAGAGACTTTGACAGATATACAGGTTGAGTATGCTGAGCTCATTCCAATCTATTGTGATAATACAAGTGCCATCAATATCTCAAAGAACCCGGTGATGCACTCCAAGACGAAGCACATTCCAATAAAGTATCACTTTATACGGGAACATGTTTCAGAAAAGAACATCAGAGTTGAATATGTGGTCATAAAAGAACAAGTGATAGACATATTTACAAAACAACTTCCAAGGGAATCTTTTGAGTATTTTCTCCAAAGCCTCGGGGTAATTTCTACTCCAAAATGAATGCTTTTGAATGCTTATCTTATATTCCTTAGATTTACATGAGGAAGCACCATAAAGAGGAAAGTTCAGGTTGGGGGATCAATTTCAAGAAGATTCCAGTCAGAGGGAGTATCCCCAAGGACAATTTAGTTAGGGGGAGCATCCCCAGATGGAAATATACCTTTGCCATTGATGAAAAAGGGGGAGAGATTTATCAGATGCAAAGGTAATTGCTTGGAGAAAGAGCATAGAGAGATGGTTCCAAGGGGGATCTATGGTCACAGGGGGAGCATGAGTGATATGACTTGAATATTGCATCAGAGTGTTGCCATCAATGCCAAAGGGGGATATTTTTTATTATTTGGATTGGTTGTCATTGATGTCTACCCTTGAATAAAGTTCGGTAGTGAATACCGATAGAACAAAGGTTTGGGTAATGGACCTAAGTTTGTTTGATGTATAATGGTATGAGTTTTAATATATTTGAAGGTAAGAATGTTCTGGATGGATATTATGTGTCATTCCATTTTCGGTGGTATGTGGAATGTCACATAACCCCTCACGGTTAGAGAGTTATGACCATGTGAAGTTGGAGAACCTTCATGAGTCATCTAGAAGCCCAAAAAGGTCAAAGTAGTTGCAAAGAATAAATTATTTAAATAATAAAGTGAAGTGATAAGTATACTATAATTCAAAGTGGATACAAAATAAATGATTTAAATAATAAATTTAATGGAGAAATTACTAAGTGGACAAGTGGTTAGAAGTGGGTTAGCCCTAAAATAAGGAAAGTGGTTTAAGAGATTTTAGAAGGTAAATAATAAAGTGAAGTGATGAGTGTACTATAAGTCAAAGTG
>ML780087.1:303792-337715 GCA_009831015.1 Picea engelmannii | reverse complement strand
TGAAAGAACTCCTTTGCAAATCCACTCAATGGAGAGGTGGATTGCTCAATGAAATGGTGCCAATGTGCTATTGTCAAGGAGTGAGTCCTTAAAACAATCTAGGCAGCATAACATTACATGAAATTCCTTGAGAAAATGAGGTTGCTTCATGGCTTTTTATAGCATTGCATTGGGTTATTGTGTAACTCCTTTGTAGTGTGAAAAGAGGCTCTTTAGGGCTGTATTAGGTCTTTGACCAGCCTACCATGCGGATTCAGCTCAGATTTGAGGGTCAAATCAGCTTGGGAGCTGATCCATAAGTGGTTGGCAGGCCGACCAATTCAATAAATGCACCGTTTAGAAGGTGCGCGGGTTTTTGCGCCAACAACTGTGCATCGTGCGCATATGCGTGCATGGTACATTCTTGTTCTGCGCATGTGCATGTGCACCCAACTTTTGTAAAGCGCTCTTCAATTTTTTCACTACTTTGTATAGTTTTTGACCTTTTTGGAATGCTGTGAAATTAATTCAGTGCCATGAATGACTTCATTACTGTTTGACGATGCTGAGTTCTTGTCGCCATGTGCGGATGAAATTTCAGTGATAACAGATGCCCCCTGATGGATGAGGTTAGGAGCATACGTATAGCCGAAGTCCATCAATGTTTCTTCTACTGAGAATGTTGTTGTAAGAGAGAGCAATAGTGGGATCAGTGAGAGCAATCCTTTGGAAGAGAAAGGAACTGGTATAACCCGACCTTCCATAAGGTGTGCAAAATATACAACTGTGTACAAATGAGGCGGGCATGCCCCATGCTCGTGTTATGTAACTCTGTAACAAAAGATGACTAAAATGTTGGTGTAGACAAACTACAACGCCCTCGGGGGTGGTGATGATAAAGGTAGAAGACACTGCTGTAAAGGAACATACTCTAAACAAGAGGCAATGATTGTGGCAATAAGTATCGGCGATAATGTGGGCATTGATGGCCCTACTAAATCCATAGGTCTTCGGCAAATGGCAAAAATAACTGAAATAGTCGCAAAGTAAGACCCACCATAACATGAGAAAGTGTTGGCGTCGAATGTTATGGGGGCCAACGACAGCAGGGAGAAATGGTGTTTCACCCTGTGCCGTCCGAGATCTCTCACTGAATGGAAGATGAGAGTCAAGATACTGTCGCCCTTCTGGAAAATTGTGTTGATGTCGACAAAAGGGGAACGCGACTCCGGGAAGCAAAGGGCTTCGTGGAATATACTGAGGTGAGGAAGTGGTAGAGGTACATGGACGAAGTCAAGAAGTGGGAAGACTCAAGACTGGCCTTGGTTGGAGGATGTATGAGATAAAGAGTGGCCGCAACCGTGTAACAAGGTCGAGTGTCAGGGGGACGACAAGACTGGTGATAAGTTGCGCCAGAGGCGGGACAAGGTGGACAAATTCAGAGGGTAGAGGTAAGTGACCTGTGGAGTACTCTGAAGATATGGACGATGCCAGCAAGGGTAGATGATAAGTAATGCTCCAACCAAGGGTGACATGGGTTGCGTGTGGCCAAAAGGAAGCAAGTCGCCAACGGTGACGACAAAATAAAATATAATGACAGGAAATAAAGGCATTTGTACAATAAATAATGAATAATTTGGAGAGAAATGTACAAATACAGAAACGGGTGCCCCAGTGTGAAATGAGTGCCCCAGGTAGGGCAGAATTTTCTTGGAAAACTGATGAAGGGTGGGGGCCCCATCGGTTAGTTTCTGTATGAGGTAGGTGAAATGAGGGTAGGTTCGCAGATGGGCAAACTGATTGTGGATGAAATGGAGGGTTCATGATACTACAGAGGTGCAGGTAAAAAATAGAACCGAAAAGAGATAATCTGGGAGTCCATGTGGGAAAGCTAGCAAAATGAGGAGAAGGAGCATGTGGCTGATTCACGACATGATGAAAAGAATATCGAGACTCCCATCCCTAAAGGGTAATGAAGAACAACATGAGTGTCAAAAAGTGCCAAAAGGTGCTATGAATGGGACAACTCATGTGGGTAAGAATGCTACTGGGTAACAGTACCGAAGATGCAAAAATGGAGGTGTGGGTACTGCAGAGCCGGGAATGAGGGTCCTAAAGGCCAATATCAGAGGGAGTGATTGGAAATGTAAATGCAATACAGTGGGAGAGACTACATGCCAGTGCTGAGTATATACCTGAAGGGATGATTTCGATGAATGATGAGCAAGTACCTGCACACAGAACAACCAAATACCCAAATTGAACTATATCTGAAGAGAATCAAAGATATGAGCATGTATTTGACAAATGTGACTATGCGCATGAGTACCTGACCATGATATGAAAAAAGGGTGCCCCGGGGGGCCAAGACGAAAAGTGACCCAGGGACTGTTGTGATGTAGGTGACGGGATGTTGATCTCGTGGCTGAAGACGGTTTGAAAAATGGACACCTTGGGCTCCCAAAATGGTGAGTGGAAGTTTGGCAAAAGGCCTATATATAGCTGTAGGGCCCACATTGCCACCTCATTTGTACCTGCTGCAATAGTGACTGGGCGAGCAGTTTTCAGAGGAGATTGTTGAAAGTGGGCATAGCTTCAGCCCATTTGGTGAAGTAATCAACGGCGACAACAATGTATTTGTGACCATTGCTGGAGGGGGGATTACAAGTCATAAAGTCGATGCCCCATTTACAAAAGGGGCTGGCCGTAATGACAGGGTGAAGAAGGGCAGGGGGTGCCCGGACTTTGTTGGCATAGAGCTGACATTGCTCACAACGTTTCACGGCGTGAATGTAATCGTGAAACAGGGTAGGCCAAAAGTAACCGGCTCAGATAATATTTTGAGCCGTGGATATACCCGAAAGATGGCCCCCACATGCGCCGCTGTGGCAGTCGTTTAAAACTCTGTTGGCCTCATCAATAGTCAGGCATCGACGAAGAATGGTGTCGACGCCCCGCTGGTATAGGATGTCTCCAATGAGGAGATAGCGGGGGGCGTGATGGCGAAAACGGCGACGATCATCTCGTGAAAGGTGGTTACCGAAATTTTGTGTTCGTAGGTAGACGAGAATGTCACCATACCAAGGATCATCCAAAGTGATGTAAAAGAGATGTTTGTCCAGAAAGTCGGTGTTGACGGGGGCACTGGTGGTGTCACAGGGAAGGGCCATGACAAGTTCGGCGAGAACGAGGCCCTTATTACTCTTAGGTGTTGAGAAATCGAGGTCGTACTCCTGAAGGATAACGATCCATCGAGTGAATTTTCCGTTAACTTGTCGATGGATGAGCAAGTACTGCATAGGGTTAGAATCTGCGACGACCTTTGTGGTGCGAAGTAGAATGTAATGGTGCAGTTTATGGACTGCAAGGACAACTGCAAGAGAAATATTCTCTTCATGTTTATACTTCAAGGGTGGTCCTGAGAGGTTCTTACTAACGTAGTAAATGACATGTTCATGATTGTCATCTCTGAGCTGGACAAGAACGCCGGCTACTGATAGAGCTGATGCTGATATGTAGAGGATGTAGTCGTGATTATTGTCAGGTGCACTAATTAACGGTGCATTTGAAAGTGCTATTTTAAGATCGTCAAATGACTGTTGGGCATGGTCGTCCCATTGAAATGGGATGTCGTGACGCAGCAAGCGAAGGAAACTGTGTGCGCGTATGGCGTAATCAGGAACAAAGTGTCTGAGAAAGTTAGCTTTGCCTTGTAGACTCTAAAGTTGCCGTAAATTCCGGGGGGGTGGAATTTCGGTGATAGCTTTGACTTTGAGGGGGTCCACGGTAATACCGCTTTGGGAAACAATAAAACTGAGGAGGCGCCCTGCGGTTACACGGAACACACACTTGAGAGGATTTAAGCAGATGTTGTATTGGCGACACCGTTGAAAGATGATTCGTAACTGATTGAGATGCTGGGTGCGCTTCTTGGATCGAGCGGTGAGGTCGTCCAAGTAGGCGAGGATGATTTTAGCCAGATCGTGGAAGATGTATGTCATCGCTCACTGAAAAGTGGCGCCGGCATTTTTTAAGCCGAAAGGCATGACACGATATGCAAAGGTACCCCACGGGGTAATGAATGCGGTTTTATACTGATCGACCGGGTGGATTTGGATTTGGTTATAGCTAGAGAATCCATCCATAAAGGAAAGAGCCTCGTGGCTGGTGCAGTCGTTGATAATTTGATCGATGAATGGCGTTGGAAAGTTGTCTTTGGGACATGCATTATTGAGATCGTGAAAGTCTGTGCAAACGTGGATAGTGCCCGGTTTTTTGTCGATGGGTACAAGGTTGGAAACCCACGAAGTATAAGTGATGGGGTAAATAAACCTGGTAGCGCGTAATTTGTCAATTTCGGCTTTGATAGCCGCAGCTTTGGCTGGGTGTAGCGGTCACTGTTTCTGGCGAACTGGTGTGATGTCGGGCCAGGTGTCAATGTGATGTTCGACAATAGAGGGATCGAGGCTAGGCATTTTCGTGTATGACCAGGCGAAAATATCCCTATACTCCTGGAAGAGGGCTTTATATGCGGCGATTTCCTGAGGAGTGCAAGCAGCTCCAATGGTGATTTCTTCGACGATGCCATTTTTAATGGAAATGTCGATTTTGATGGTGGGGGAAATGTTGGCCATGTTGCCTTATTCAAATGCATCAGGGGCAGGAATGGGATTGTTGAACCAATCGATAGGCCCGGATGGGATGAAATCTTTGGTTTCGATTGTGCAAATGGGGTTTTGGTTAGGAGGCATGAGGGCTTCTTGTGGAGAGAAGAGTGCGCGGTGATGTAATGCATCCCAGGGTGAGTCTAGGTGGTGTAGCTCTTCGAGTATTTCCTTGTTGCATTGGAAATTCCAGGAATATAAGGGGTCATGAGGAGTGATCTCAGTGCTAGGGTGATTGCCCCCTGATGGAGAAGCAAGGGGAGCAGTGCTAGGAGATGGTGAGGGTTGAGTCAACATGAACCATATATTGAAGTACTGAGGGGTACCCATGGTGGTTGGGTGGAGAGTTTCCATAGGGGAATGAGCAAGAGAGTTTGGGGGATTGCGGGGTAAATCCTCAGAGATGTCGTTTAAGAACCATGGAGGCATTGGGAGTGCCTCGGGCTCGGGAGAAATGACATGAAGATTCTCAAGTGACGGGGTAATGTCAAGTATCGCCTCTGCAGGTTGGTGAAGTAGGGCCAATTGAGGTCGCCTGTATGCAAGGATTATAGGACACTGGTATGTAAAATGAGCTAATGAATCGCAGAGAGAGAAAGGGCATCTCATACGTTCATTGACTGAAGTCGTGACATAGAAAATTTTAGTGATATTTGTGGAAGAGGACGTAGCAGGGCGGGGGTTGTTCTGGAAGTTCTGGCGTACGGCGGCCAATGTCTGCCAAAAGCATGGTAGTGCTGGACAATGATGAGTGTAATGGCCATACTCTGAACAGATAGCGCAAGCGTATTTGGTCCTCAACCCTTTACTACTGGAAGGGTTGGTGGTATTGGGGGGGCTAGCAGTAGCGACAGGTGTTGTAGGAGTTGGATTGGGGGAAATCAAATTCCTTAATTCAGGTAGTGATGGGCAATTGTTAGTTTGGTGGCCCTCTTTCTCACATAGTGCGCAAGGTGGTGGGATGCGTGGAGGAAGTGGAGCGGTGGGCTCTCTCTTCTTTCTCCTGCCCCCAGCCGTGGCAGGGGGGTTAGTGAGTGGGGGGGTGGTGGGGGTAAGAATGGGAACTATCATGGGAAGTCCTTCCTGTGGTCAAGGAACCATCTCTGGTGGGTGTAAATACCAAACTAGGATTGCTAACACCATATTTGGTAGTGTGAGTGTTGCGTCTACCTGAAAAGCTTCGATACCTGGTGGAGGATAAAAGAAGGGAATTTGGGTGAGGGGTTGGGGGAATGCTTCCCAGGCGGGATTATTCCTATGGGGGGATGTGGATTCGTGGACTGTTGAGGTTGATGATGGCACAGGAGGCTCCGGTTGGAGTGGTTCTGCGACTATTGAGACGTCAGGAATGGCTGAAGCCTCCTGAGGAGGAAGAGCATCCTCCGTGTTAGATGATATGACGCATACCTGGTTAGGAGGATGAAGGAGTGGTGGTGCTCCATGGTATGTCCCTAACAAGGATGGATCCTTGAAAATCCCTGGACCCATCTCGATGAGTGGGTAGGCGTCTTGGTTGATGTGGATGAGAGGAAGAATGTTATCGAGGTTGGCAGATGGGTTAGGCTCATAATGTGAGACTTGGTCGATGGTCACGATCTTCCCATTGTGGGGGAACATCATTGTCGGAAAGACGGAAGATGCCACTGCCTTCATAGCGTACATGTAGCTATGACCGAACAAGATATTATAATCAAGTGGGGCGTCGATAACTTCATATCAATGAGAATAGTCTTGCCCCCGAGTTCAACGGGGACATTTTGGAAGAGCCCTTCTGGAGAGGATGGTCATCCGTCATAAGCTCGTAACGTGATGGCAGAGGGTATGAGTTCCGGAGAACCAAGTTTCTGCCATACTGTTTTGGACATGATGCATGTAGAGGCACCTTCATCGATGATACATCGATGAACTGTGATGTTCCATATTTTCACTGGTATTTGAAAAGCGATCAAGGCGGGAAGACGGGGTTCTCCACTATCAAGGTCAAAGGTGATGAGTCGAGTATCAGCAGGGTCGACTTCCCCCAAGGTGGAAAGTAAAGATTTCCATTGCGTAGGACAAGTCTGGAGGACTTCCAAAACTGACATGGCAGCCGGGGATTGTGCTAAGTTGTCTACCAAGCTATAGTTATGAGCTGCCCTAGCCTGCGGGTTGTGAACATTCCTGCGCAAAGGGATGCGAGGGATGCGTAGTGGTGGTTCGGTGGAAGGGAAAGGGATCATCAACGGGGGTCCCGTTGGTGTAGGGTTTGTCTCTGGAGAAATGGGAGTAGACTCAGTGGGTGTATGATACTAACTATTACGCATTTGAAGAAGGATTTCTTCCTCACTAGTGAGGATAATTGTACGCTCTGCTAGTTGGTTGGGGTTGTGGTATTGTCCCACCTGAGGTGGGGGATGCTGTTGGTCCTATTGGGTGTTTATCACACCTTGATGTGGAATAGGATTTTGCAGCACGACGGGAGGGGGTTGCTGCACGTATTGTTGTGGTGCCTGTTGAGGGGTGGTTTGTGCAGGAGAATGAGGAAGACTACCAGAATCTTTCAGCCACTTGAAATCAACGATCTGGGGGAAATGGTGAGTGTAATGACCGAACTCACTGCAAAGGGCACAAGGGAATATGTTTTTGACATTATTTCTCCCTTGGCATTTTTTATTATTGCCCCCTTGGGGGTTTTGGTTCCCCTGGTTCTGGTTGCCTCCAGGTGGTTGGTGCTGTGGGGGTTGATTCCCACCTTAACCGGGGTTGTTGTTATTCCTGTTCTATCCTTTCTTCTTGGTATTGTTCGATGGATGAGTTGGATTGGCTGTGTTTAACTGTTCAAAATTTTGGTATTGTTGAGCAGCAGAAGGTTGAACAAAATTTACTCTTGCATGTGGATGTGGGGGAGCCATGGGTTGTGGAGGACCAGGAAATGGGAAGTATGGATTTTGTGGTGGTACCATTCCATAGGGTACATAGGAAGGCGTAGTTCTTTCACTAGTACTATAAGCTGATGTTGAGGGAGTACCACTGTTTGTGGGAATAGGTGGATGTATGGGAGGTGCCGGTGGTGGTCCACTGATGGGTGGAGGTATAGCAACAGGGTATGGCTGTTGATAGGGGGGTGGGGGGTAATAAGGAGTGCCCCCATATGCCGACGGGTATTGAGGTGTTCTATACATCAGTGGTGGTTGGGGTTGTGGACCTTGGTGCGTGGTTGCACCGATTAGTCCGTCTGCTGAGTGAGACATCCCAGGTTTATCTTGGCCAAATGGCACATGTTTTGGAAGATCGGGAAGTACCGTGTATAAGTACCTTGACTATGCATAGATGAGGTCGTATTGTTGGGCCTTACTGATGGCTTCCTCTTCGGATTGAGGGAAGGTGGAAGCTACATCCTTTCCAAGGAGAGAGACAAGTGATCTAAGAAACCAGTCGAGACATTGTTGCTTGGTGGTTTCTGCTTTACACAAACTATGTCACCTACGCCACTCATGAATGTGATCAGCGATGTGGGTGGATGAGGTTTGTTTGAAGTTAGACAGTAGTTTGAGACCATTGTCATGGAGGATGGGTAATTGGAAGAAGGTCAAAAATGCTTTGGTCAATGATTCAAAGGTCGTGTGGGACCCTGATTTTTCTTCGACATACCATTTGGCCGAGGGGCCAGTGAGTGTGCATTGAAATAATCGCAGTCTGATGGAATCATCCATAATGCTATTGGAAGAGCACCATAGATGAAAGGTCATGACATGGTTGGCGGGGTCATCCCCTGCCTTTCCTTCAAACTTTTGTATATCTGAAGGAAGTTTTGTTGGCATTGCAGGCCATGTGGCATCATGCAATATAGGATCATTGGTGAGTTTGGTGAGATCCGATATGTTGAGAGAGGCCAAATATGGCATCTGTAGTGGGGTGGGAGGGTTAGCTCCGGCCATAGTGTGTTGTGAACTTGACCCTTGATGGGGACTAGGTGGGTTGGTGCTCCTTCCTTGAGAGGAAGTGGGTCCCCCGCTTCCATGTAAAGGAGAGCGATTGAACAGATGACCTTGGGAAGTTGACCCAAGTAATGTAGAACTAAGCAAAGTTGATCCTAAGATAGTAGCACTCACAGGAGTGTGTGAAGGAGGTGCCGATGAGCGGGCACGACCAGATACTACCCCTAAGATAGAAGGGAGACTGAGCAAGTGTCGTTAACGACGGGGGTTCTGTGGTTCCCCTATGATGTCAGATTAATTGTGTGAATGTGTGCAACAAATGGTGAGAGAAATATAGAAACAAGAACCTTTGCGTTAAATGTTTACACAATATATATATCCAAATCAAACTAAAATCAGATGTGCATCATACATAAAATGAGAGAGAAGCATATATATGGGTAAGTGGGTTTTGTCCTCGGGGGGGAATCAAAAGAAAGCAAATGCTTGTGTCCTAGAAGACGTAATGTCCTTCCTCTCAAATAGCACTGGACCTTCCAATAGTTCTCAACAGTGGGGTCTAAAGTCACCGGAAGAGACACTAGTGAAGGATGAAATAATTGGTTATAATGAGGGGTAGAGGGGGCATATCCCGAAAGAGCTGGCAATATTTCCCAATATCCACACAAAATCCAATCAAGGTGCAATTGCAACCCACAATTGCCACCTGGGTAGATGTCCTAAAGTTGGTCACTAGGTACCTCGGTCAAAGTGCGACATTTAGATTTTCGGCATAAGAAATGGGTCACGGGCTGGATCCCGTCCAATAGGTGGGTGCCTCAAGGGGGGACGCACAGAACAACCGGACCTCGGCCTTCAACCCTTCACGAGTATCTCCCTGCCTTATGGTGATTGGAACACTTGACTTGGAGGATTTTGAAGTTCCCTATTTGACAACCTCTATGTTTTATCAAAGTGAGAACCAAATAACGGGGAGTTATTTGGATGCCTATCCCCGAAATCCTACCTAGACTAAAAAAGTTCTTTTGGTACCTCTTGTGGAGGAAAACTTAGTGAGTTTTTAGAAAGATTTTAGATGAAGTTGTTTTGTGAGGCTAGGGGTGAAAACCAACCTCGTTTGATTAAAAATGGGAGTGGATAGTCTTGTCAAGAAAAGATGGGGTATTTTCGGAATCCCTTTGGAGGAAACTTACTTGGACCTCCACGTTTCGAGAAGAAGCTATGTGAGTGCGAAGTGAATTTTGTGTGTGAGTGAAAGTGCACCAATTTTAGTTAATTAGATGTCACCTTGCTACATGTGGACTTCGCTTGGTCCTTACAAGAGTTTGATTACCTAATTAGCTAGATGTCTTTGGTACAACCTTGCGGAATTCAAAAGCCCTAGGAAGCTAGCATGTGGACATGTGGGTCCGTTACTATCCTTTAACTCCCTATTGTGAGGTAATCTAGAAAAATCATGAAACTATCCTAGATTGAACATGTGGGCATGTATGGGCCCATTACAAACCTTTAAACTCTCCTAGTGTTTTGATCTAAGAAAGAAAAACTTCAACCACTATTCTATCTTTGTAGCATGTGGGCATGTATGGGCCCGTTACAAGTTTAAAATGTGTTTGAAAAATAAAGCTAAGAGGGGTCCAAAAAGGGCCGTTGTCCTCTCCTAAAGGTTCAAAATGTTTGTTAAGGGAGATGAGATTGTTTTCACAATCTTTTTCTGATTCTCAAGATCGCTTGGAAGCGCGAGAGAAGAGCATACTAAACGATTGTTACTTCAATTCCTAGTCCCAATGTAAGTTTATATGTGATTAAAATTGATGTCCACCTTAGATTATTAGTCAAAACAAGCCATCCATGTGGCAAAAGCAAAGAAGGGAAATTGATTTTTATCCTCCTAAGTGCCTATGTGTGTTAGACTAACCCCTTTATATGATGAGGGGACTAAGTGTGGTGTAGTATTTAGAGAATGCTTAACATCATTTTAAGAGGGCCCATGGCCTTCCCCACAACCCAATCAACTTACAATGTGAAATTTTACCCAAATGCGCGGCCCCTAGTTGAGACAGAGGCGCACAGAGCGCAGGTGCACGAACAAAGTTGAGACAGAAAGCGTATGCATGCATAGAATGGATGTTGATTAAGCGCATGCGTGCACGATGTGTGTCTGCGGGGTGGAATACCGACGCACCTGTGGCAAACGATCGAGAAAGAAAAATCCAGATGGATTTCTCTCAATTCTCCCTTGAATTGGATGGTTGGCAGGTCGGCCTAGGCCGGTTGGTGTAGCTGCAAGTTAATTAAACTAAAAGAAGAGCAAAATAAACCCAAATGAGGAAGGAATTGATACCTAGTCCCCAGTATGGTCGCCAATCTGTTTGCACCCTTTTTGTCACCTTGGTGAGAAAATAAGAGGTGCTTACATGCCCAATTGGGTCTTGTTGAGAATGATAGCTGTAGAGGAAAGAGTTAGAGAAAGAAAGACAAAACTATAAGCAAGAATTAAACAAATACAAACTAAAATTAAAAGCATGGAAATATAGAGATAACAAAGACAAAAAGACCAATGTCACCAATCTTTTTAGGCTGATCTATTGATGAAATCAAAGCACAATGAAGAAAGGGGACTATGAGTCCCTTCTTCCTCCAAAGGAAGGCTCTTGGACCCTCACAAGCTTGCTCTCCTTACAATAAGAAAAATTAAAATGGTGATGAAATAACTCCTATGCAAATCCACTCAATGGAGAGGTGGATTGCTCAATGAAATGGTGCCAATGTGCTATTGTCAAGGAGTGAGTCCTTAAAACAATCTAGGCAACATAACATTACATGAAATTCCTTGAGAAAATGAGGTTGCTTTATGGATTTTTATAGCATTGCATTGGGTTATTGTGTAACTCCTTTGTAGTGTAAAAATAGGCTCTTTAGGGATTTATTAGGTCTTTGACCAGCCTACCATGCAGATTCAACAGATTTGAGGGTCAAATCGGCTTGGGAGCTGATCCATAAGTGGTTGGGAGGCCGACCAATTCAATAAATGCACCGTTTAGCAGGTGCGCAGGTTTTTGCGCCAACAGTCGCGCATCGTGAGCGTATGCACACATGGTACGTTCTTGTTCTGCGCATGTGCGCACGCACCCAACTGTTGTAAAGCGCTCTTCATTTTTTGCACTACTTTGTATAGTTTTTGACCTTTTTGGAATGTTGTGAAATTAATTCAGTGCCATGAATGACTTCATTACTATTTGACGATGCTGAGTTCTTGTTGCCATGTGTGGATGAAATTTCAGTGATAACAGCAAGGATTATAAAAGAAATTTTCAAGAAAGAAGTGCCTATGTGGCCCCAGGTAACATTGAATGTTACAAATTTCATAACTATGAACAAATAGCTAGTGATTGTAGAAGCATGATCGATACTTCCATGAAATAGAACACTGATATAAGATATAAGAAAGTATGGATAAGAAAACACGAAGAACATGTGAACAAAGACCAAGTCCCAGAGATCGCAAGATTGACAATAAAATGAGATGAAGAAAATTCTACAGAGAAAATGAAAGATGTCAGATACAAAGAGGTTTAGAAAGTAATTGAAAGAAAAGAAGGACATGTAAATAAGGACTAGGTTTAAGATATTGTAATTTTAGGCATTGTAGTGAAAGATGAATCCACAGACAGAAAGAAAGAAGTCGGAGCTTAGAGAGATGATGAATCTACCAATGAAGATGACGATGAATACACATCAGAGAAAGAATTGTTCTGAGCCATCCGACTTAGAGACTCCTAGGTAATATAAATATTAGATAGGGGAGTCTATGCGATAACTGTGACAGACCAAAAAACCATCCTTCAAGGAGCTTGCCAAGTTTGAGAAGATAGATCCATAATAGTTAGTTAGCAGAAGTACAATCAGTTGTAGTAGTGAAGACTTCATGATAGTATAGTGATAAATGGGTCAACATTATGGACAATTTTGTAGTAGAGTCTTGGACATTATAGATAGAGATGGATTTGTAAGAGCACTTAGCAGGCTTGGAAATATATATGATAGTGGATGAGAGCATGGATTCATACATTGGTTTAGAGAGTGGCTCAAAGACAAAGGAACATTATGGATGTTATTTACACGAGAAATGGCTCGAACAATGATAATGGATTCCAAATTGAAAGATATTGTTTTGGACACATGCAGTGCATACAACAGTTCACATTCAAAACAAATTAATTCTTAGAAACAACAATGACAAAACTCCCTACAAGCTATGGAAAGAAAGACCAACAAATGTGAAGCACTTCAGAGTATTTGGAAGCAAATGCTACATCAAAACAGAATATGGCAGAATGGGAAACTTTGACTCTCGTGTGGACAAATGAGTACTTGTTGGTTACTCAAGTACAAGGATAGAATACAAGTGTTACAATCTGAGATTGAACAAAGTTGTGGAAAGCATCAACGTAACAATTGATGAAATAGGTGGATGATAATCAAAGGAAGAAGAAAATGAATCAGTGGAACAACTTTATGAAGAAGAAGAAAAAGATGAAGAAGTCTACATTGAACAACCAGAAGGATTTCAGTTGTCAGAGAACGTAAATTATGTGTGCAAATTGAAGAAGGCCTTGTATGGTCTAAAACAGGCTCCAAAAGCATGGTACTCTAGACTAGATAAATATCTACAACAGGCAGGGTTGCAAAAATGAAGTCTAGACAACAACCTCTACATCAAGGTAACTCTGATAGTATTTTATTAATTGAAGTTTATGTTGATGATATTATTTTTGGAAGTAATGATGACAAGTTAAGCCATAAAATTGCAAATGAAATGCAAAACGAATTTGAAATGTCATTACTCGGAGAAATATCCTTCTTTATGGGTCTTTAGATATGTCAAAGAAACCAAGGAATTTTTATTTCTCGAACTAAGTATATCAGAGAAATGGTAAAGAGGTTCGAAATGGAAGATTGCAAACCAGTTACTACTATGCAAACTAGTTGCAAGTTGAGAAAAGATGATGATTCAAATTCTAGAGACCAGATTCAATACATGTCAATGATTGATAGCTTACTATATGTGACAACATCCAAACCAGATGTAATGTAGTCAGTTGGACAGGTGGCACAATTTCAAGCAACACCAAAGGAATCACATGTCATAGCAGTGAAGAGGATTTTTAGAGATCTCAAAGGAACAAAAGAGTTTGGATTGTGGTGTCCAAAAGGAAAGGATCTATCACTTATTTCCTACGCATATGCAGATTGGGTAGGTTGCATTTATGACCAATGAAGCACCAGTGGAGAAGATTTCTACTTGGGTGAATGTTTAGTATCATGGATAAGAAAGAAAGAATCACCAGTATCCTTATCTACAGCTGAAGCAGAATATATTGCAGCAACAACATGTTGTACAAAGGTTCTATGGATGAAACAAACTATGACAGATATACAGGTTGAGTATGATGAGTCCATTCCAATTTATTGTGATAATACAAGCACCATCAATATCTCAAAGAACTTAGTGATGCACTCCAAGACAAAGCACATTCCGATCAAGTATCAGTTTCTATGGGTACAGGTTGCAGAGAAGAACATCAGAGTTGAATATGTGGGCACAAAAGAACAAGTGGCATACATCTTTACAAAACCACTTCCACGAGAATCCTTTGAGTATCTTTGCCAGAGAATCAGACTAATTTATACTCCAAAATAAATTCTTTTGAATGATTATCTTATATGTCTTAGATTTACACGAGGAAGCACCATAAAGAGGATAGTCTAGGTCGAGATATCAGTTTTGGGAAGAGCTTAGTCAGGGGGAGTATCCCCAAGGACATTTCATTTAGGGGTAGAAGCCCTGGATGGAAAGATACCTTTTCCATTGATGATAAAGGGGGATAGATTTATCAGATACATAGAACATATGAAAGGTTACAGGGGGAGCTATGGTCACAGGGAGAGAATGAGTGATATGAATTCAATATTGCATTAGAGTGTTGCCATCAATGCTAAAGGGGGAGATTGTGGATTAATTGGGTTGGTTTTCATTGATGTCAACCCTTGAAGAAAGTCCGGTAGCGAATTCTGGTAGCACAAAGGTTTGGGTAATGGACCCAAGTTTTTTTGATGTATAATGATATGCATTTTTATATATTTGCAGTTAATACTATTCTATATGGATAGTACATTTCATTCCATTTCTGGTGGTATGTGGAACACCACATAACTCCTCGCGGTTAGAGAGTTATGGCCATGTGAAGTTGGAGAACCCTCATGGGTCATATATAAGCCCCAAAAGGTCAAAGCAAGTCGAATTGTATACAAAAGAAATTATTTAAATAATAAATTTAATGGATAAATTACTAAGTGAACAAATGGTTAGAAGTGGGTTAGCCCTAAAATAATGAAAGCGGGTTAAGATGGTTAGAAGGTAATTTAAATGATAAAGTGAAGTGATGAGTGTACTATAAGTCAAAGTGGATACAAAAGAAATTATTTAAATAATAAAGTTAATGGAGAAATTAGTAAGTGGACAAATGGTTAGAATGTGGTTATCCCTAAAATAAGGAAAGTGGGTTAAGATGGTTAAAAGGTAAACCCTTGAGGAATCTACATAGTATAAATAAGAGGCAAGATTCTCTCATTTTAATCATACCTGAGAATATTGAATATCTATAATTGACCGAGGTAACCAAAGGATATCTAAGCCGAATTTCAGAGGGAAGGTGAAGTAAAGAAGGCCAAAATTCAAGGGAGGATAAATTCTTTTGATGATGCTTTCTAAGGTATGTTATTTACAGGTCATCTCACCATTTTCGAAATAACATTTTTTCTATAATTATTCAGACCAAGACATTGGGAGGATGTTTAGAAAACATATCCAAGTAGTTGTGATACAAATTTCAACTTGTGGGTCATTGTATTTCTGGAGTTACACTCTGTGGAAAATAGCATTTGTGGCTAGTCCTGAAACTAGTCTAAAACATGTGTTTCAGGTAAAAACATCATAAATTATTCATAACAGATCCAAATTTAGTAAGAACAAATGTATTGCTTAGAGTACAATCTGTGGTATTTTGTGTACAAATTTTAGATCCATACAACAAATATTCTGTGTGGGGCATGCTCTACACGTTCTCTCTCTATAATAAGCTAGAATTCAACAAGGTATGCCATTTTTTCTATATCTCTTTTTCTGAGAGGTTCCAAGTAGTGAAATATGGATGAATTGTATAAAGACACTAAAGAACATTGTGTACCATTTTCAGATCTTTATTCATTACAGGTACATATTTATGATTTTTCCAAGTTAGGGTTGTTGACTAATCCAAAATTAGTCATGTGAGACTAAAGTAAAGTTTGATAAAATTCTAGTCTCCTTTTGTTAAAGTTAAGGAAGGTTTGCATGTATGTGATCATATAAACCAGGTCTATTATAGAGTTACAAATCAGATTTGGATGATGAAATTGATGAAGGATTTTGGTTGAGGTGTGTTACAGATAGAGGTTGTATAACAATGAGGTTGTTTCACATGGTTTGATGTAATGGTTTATGGTAATTGGTTATGGATAGTGTGATGTATTTCTAGATAAATGTTGATGGTTATATTGGTATATGTATTTGGTGTATGGTTGAGGTACATGTTGGGTACATGGTTGAGACAAGTAGTTGATGCGTTGGCACACACATGAGGTGTATAGTTTATGATGTTGGTACATCTTGATGAGTCATAGTTTATGTGTATTTGATGCATGATTGGTACATATTTGGTGCATGGTTGATGCACTAGTCGATGGTACAGGTTGAGGTATAGGTTGGTGCATGGTTGATGCAATTGTTTATGGTACATATTGATTACAGGTTGATTGGTATAAGTTTACAACAATATATCTCACTGTGATAGTGTGACAGTGGTTCCATCATTCTAATTTTATTTTAGGGCGGTTGTACGGGGCAAGGACAAGTGGTTGTAGCCACCTTCTGGTTGCAGTCAAAGAACATAGGGGGCTTTAGCCTCCTTCTGGTTGTATCTAGAGAATTGGGGAGTTGGATCTTCCCTCTAGTTGTAGCCTAAGAAAATAAGGGGTTGTAGCCAGAGAATTGGGGAGTTGGAGCTTCCGTCAGGTTGTAGCTTGAGAAACTAGGGGGTTGGAGCCTTCTTCTAGTTGCAGTTAGAAAACAAAGGAAGTTAGTGCTTCCAATGAATGTAATTCTTAAAGACATATAAGAAAAATCATTCTGTGGTTTTCTCCCGCTTTGGGTTTCCACGTAAAAATATTGGTGTACTGTGTATGTGTATGATTGCTCATTTGTTCATTGTTTATTTACTCTGAAACTATTGGATGGTAATGCTACATTGATATAACACTTGCATTTTATGGTTAAAAAGGATTAGATTGCTCTATTACTGATTCACCACCCTCTCAGTAATCCAAAAGTAGGTTCTATACCTTCTTTTCCATTTTCTTCATCTTTCAATTTTCCATGGTCTTTGATCTTCTTCATTCTCAATCTTCCTCTTGTGCCTGCAAAATATTAACATTGTTGAATTCTGTTGGCACAAGGGCAGAACCAGGGTTCAACGCTTCAACAATAAACTAACAAAACCCTAACTACCAACCCTTTCAGCAACACCTACGAAGCAGATGAAGTCTCACCCGAGGTAGAGGTAGGGGGGGTTGTAGGACCTAAGTTTCTACAACCTAGCTGGGACACAGATCTATGATCATAGTACTTAACAGAGCACTTAGTAGTTAATATCCATTAGTCTTTATCCCTTTATCCACATTGTAGGTAAAACCCTAATTACAAAACAATGTAGTATTCAACAAGATCTAACACACCCAAGCACTTAGCACATATAAATAGATCAGATCTAGCATTCATTCATATCACTAAGCACTAAGCTACTCCATCAAATGTATCTAACAAATATAAAGATTCAATACTAAGCATAGATCACATCAATAACAAAAATAAATCACAACACAGGATATACGTGGTTCACCCCCAACGTGGGGCTACGTCCACCAACTCTTCTTCTTATTTATTATCTTCTTTCAATTTTCTTACATGCACAGAGCCATAAGACCCACTCCGCATAGGATAGAATATCTGTGCACACCTCGCTAGATCCTCCTTCCCCAAGTTTGGCATAGCATAGAGCCTTCTTACAATCACTTGCACTTAGCTCTACAAGTTCTCAACACACAGTATGCACAAAGGATTACAACTATTTGCACTTAGATCACTGGCTTACAACTGAATCCTTCTTACATCACCTAAATACTTATTTATACCTTACAAAAGGGGCCTAAACATGGGTAAGACCTATGGGCCAACATCCCATACCCATTACATAAACCCTAAACCCAAAAATCCTGTAAAAAAGGGTGAGATCCTGTGATCTCCTCTTTGCCTGGGCGTTCCATCATCGACCATCTTGTTGAAGTCCCAAAAATGGTCAAACACGACCAAGGTTCTTCAAAACTTGGTCAAGGGCCAACAAGCCCCCAACACTCACATGTGACTCGTCCCAAGTCACTCTGATCTGGGAAACTCCACTTCGAAGGCCTCGAGCTTGGCTCGAGTTGCCTCAAATTGATGCTTTGCCAGAGTCTCCTTCTTAGTGAACTCCTAAATGATTTTCTCTGTGATTGGTCTTTCTAAGTGTTGTTCCACTGAGGTGACTACTTGTTCTAGCTTTACTCCTTATCCCTCTATCTCCTCAAGAAGTGTACAGGCTTCATCTTGTACCAGCTAGAGTCTCTGGGTCACTTCCATGACTTTTCTCTGGATGGCATGGACCTATTGCTAAACTATAGGTTTTTCCTATGAAATTTTCATCTTCTCAACTGCTGAAAGCAGTTTCAGGTGCGCTTGCACTGTCGATGTTTGTTTCTTTGCCTCTTGAAGTTGTGCTTCTAATGCTCTTAGTTCTGGGTCCTATGCGAGGCACTCATAGGTCTGCACACTGCAGCTGCTAAATAGCTTACATTCTGAGGCCAATGCCTTGATTATTTCTACTGTGCTTCTGGTAGTTTCTTCTCTTTGGTCTCACACTTTCTACGGAGTGCTTGGCACTACTTGCAGTTCCAGTTCTGCCACTCTTGCTTGAAGCTGCTGAATAGCTTCAACGAGATTCTCCACTTGAATATCCATTGTTTCTTCTTCTATCTATGAGAGGCCCAACATAGAGTGAAGTTCTCTAGTGATTGCTTCTTTGACTCCAATCTGCTCTGCGAGATGATGTCCTTTTTCCTTCTGGATTTGCACTTTATCCTCTACAAAATTCACTTGGAGTTCATCTTTCTCTTGCTGTGCAATTCGATGTTGCTCTAAGGCTTCCTCCTTTTCTTGCTTTAGTGCCTCTGTGACCTGCCCCTTTTCCTCCTGGACTCGGTGAAGGAGAGCCTATATCGAATCTTCTAATCTGCGTAGCTAGGCAGGTTCATCTCCTACTTCTATTCCTTCTGATGATGATGATGGTGCTATAGACACTGTGTGGGTCACGTAGAGGGATTGTTGTACCCCTTTGAGCTCTGCCTTGATTCTGTCAAACACTGTCTCATGTTTGGCTTCATTTTGCTGCAAAATTTCCTCTGAGGTATATGATACAACGACGATGATGAGGTCAATATCATCCACCGTGAGTACAGTCTGTAATTTAGGCTTATTTGCTCGTTATTTCTTCTGTGTTGATGGTTTCTTTGGGGAAATATTTCTTTTCTTGGATGTATCATCCTTAATCAATACAATTCCATCCATTATGGCATGGTCCCAACTATCCAATGGTGAATGTTCCAACAATAATTGTGTTTCTAGCCATTCTGGAGCATCGTTATGAAGAAATATGCCTCCAACGGTCACATTGCTTCGCCTTGGTGAAGTGCCAGTTGGTGTTTTTTCTGCTATTTCGATGAGGTTCAAGTTTTGCAAACCTTCCTTCTGTGAAGTCCTCTCTGGAACCTCCTGAAATTTTTCTAGCTTTTCTTTCTTCTTACTAAGATTTCTTTCTTTCTTTCTTGTGATATGCATCTCTGGATTCCTCTTTCCATTATTGTTCTTATCCTTTCTTATCATAGTAACTTCACACTGCTGAGGGTCTTTCATAGGGTTTGAGGGTAATACTTTTTCTCTTACCGTTTCTAGAGTAGGTACTCTACTCTCCTATATGGATAGGTTCTTTAAGACTTCTTGCGTTCTTTATACTATGAAAGTCAGGTCTCTGGCCCTCAGTTGCTTCAACTTGTCCTCCTTTTTGTTCTATTAAGCACGCTATTCTCTTAGCCATGAAATCCCTTAATTCTTGATTTTTTTGTTCTATAGCTTCCTCTTCTTCTCTCCTTCAGATCTGATCTCTCTCAATCCACATCCTTCCCAACAAAAGTGCAAAAGGGGTGTTTTTCTCAAAAAACTTAATGACCTCGAATCCTTCTTCTATTGATGTTCCATGAGCACTCATAGGTGCATGAGTAATTATTCCAAATAGGGTTATTATCTTTCCTTTAAAAAATCCTATTCCTCCCAATGAAGGAACCATAGCAGGCTTTCCTAAGATTTCCCAAGTACTTTCTATCATGATGTTCACCTGTGTTTCTGCGCCTAATACACAATCTATGTCTAAGTCTCATATTCTTGTTTCTATGCACTCTTTATCTTTTAATATCTCTAATAAAATAATGTCTCTGTGATCATTCAGTGTTTCTTTCATCTGTAATAATATAGCCTCTGTTTCTTTATGGTTCTTTGGCATATTCTTAGTATCTTGACCTTCCTCGTGGTTTTCTTGTCTCATGTTCATCTTTTCAAATTTAGAAATCATTCTAGGGAAATCCAAAACTTCATGATCAATGGCTTTACAACAAAGATAAATAGGGCCTCTACCAGGGAATTCCTTAGCAAGATGTCCCGGTCTTCTGCAACTATAACATAGATTCAATCCTCTCTTTCTCTTAAACAATCCCTAACCTTTCCTGTACTACGCACTAGGATCACAGTGATTGACCTGTAAAAAATTCTTTCTAGGATCCTGCATCCATTTGTTAGTCCAAAAATTCTTTCTATGCATAGGAATAACATATATTTCACTATTTCTATCAGATCTATTCATATCACATCTTCTTTCTTCTAGTTGTGCCCTAGTTTCTAGACTAGGATGAAATCTATCAAATATACCAAGATCCATTCTTTCGAAATAAAAATATCCACTTATCTTACCTTTATCAGAGCACTAATCTTTAATATCTTACCTCTTTTCTTCAGATCGAAATTCTCTTCTTGGCACGAAGCTTCACAAGTCAAGTAGAGTACTGTGCACTACAACAATAGATCTACACACAAAGCTTTCTCTTTTCCTCAGTTCCCAACGATCACAGTTTCAGGTCTTGACAATGGAACCATTTGTTGGGACATGGGCAGACCCAGGGTTCAACGCTTCAACAACACACCAAAAAAACCCTAACTACTGACCCTTTCAGCAACACCTGCGAAGTAGATGAAGTCGCACCCGAGGTAGAGGCGGGGAGGTTGTAGGACTCAAGTGTCTACAACCTAGCCGGGACACAGATCTATGATCGTAGTACTTAACAGATCACTTAGCAATTAATATTCATTAGTCTTTATCCCTTTATCCACATCGCAGGTAAAACCCTAATTATAGAACAACACAATATTCAACAAGATCTAACACACCCAAGCACTTAACACATAGAAATAGATCATATCTAGAATTTATTCATATCACTAAGCACTAATCTACTCCATCATATGTATCTAACATATATAAATATTCAATACTAAGAATAAATCACATCAATAACACAAAGCAATCACAACACAGGATATACGTGGTTCACCCCCAACGTGGGGCTATGTCCACCAACTATTCTTCTTCTTTATTATCTTGTTTCAATCTTATTACATGCACAAAGACACAGGACCCACTCTGCATAGGACATGAGATCTCTGTGCACCTTTCCAGATCCTCCTTCTGTGAGTTTGTAACATCACAAATCCTTCTTACAATCACTTGCACTTAGTTCTGCAATTTCTCAACACACAATATGCACAAAGCATTACAAATATTTTCACTTAGCTCACTAACTTACAAGTGAATCCTTCTTACATCACCTAGCTACTTATTTATACCTTACAAAAGGGGCCTAAACATGGGTAAGACCCATGGGCCGACATCCCATGCCCATTACATAAACCCTAAACCCAAAAAGCCCGTAAAAAGGGGTGAGATCTCGCGATCTCCACTTCGCCTAGGCGCTCTCTCTTTGACCAACCTGTCGAAGTCCCAAAAATGGTCAAACATGACCAAGGTTCTCCAAAACTTGGTCGAAGTCCAACAAAGTCCATATAAAAGAGTAGCCATCCACTAGAGTACATGTATAACTAGTCGTTGTATCTGTTGGTTCTCTAGGAAAATCCTTCTCGTACATGGCTCATCTACCTTTCTTCCATTGCAATTATTCATTATGTACCTTTTACTCTCGTGTCAAATTATCTAACATACCCAACCACCCATAGGCTGGGCTACATTACTTCAAGCCTACTTCTGGACTTCTTTCAAATTCTAATACATTTTTAATTCATAAATATGCATGAAATATTCACATGCATAGATCAATATTCATGCTAGAACATAAAAAAAATGAACCATATGTAATGCAAAACATTACCCATCAATAAATCATAATATAGATACAAATTTCATAGATAAATAAATACACAACGAAAATAAATATATAAGTAAATGAAACCATGATAGAAAACACTTATCTTTCATAAAATGAATCACCAACTGGATGAAAACCAAAGACGTTCCACCCAACCATAGATATTGTTGTTCCAAGTCTCAACAACATTGTCACCCCCGAGCTAGGGCTATGATTCCAAACAATTTCCCAAACTAGTCAGCACTCAATCTCTCATAGGATTTTTAGAACACACAACAATGTAAAGTACACCAGTTCTGTTCTACCCATTCTGCACAAGCCAAGAGATTGGACCCCTTTCTCTGCCATGCAGTCCCTCAGTATATCCACCTTCTTGCAAGGCTCCAGTGCATCTGGTCAAGAATCTCCATGGCGGGACTCTCAGGATTCTCATCCGTGGGAAAAACTTAACACATGGCAATGCATCTTAGACATGCATGCATTAATTCATGGCTAGAATACACCAACAATCATTTCTTCCAACCAAACCATATCTCCTCTCCACAATCCATTTCTCTTTCCCAAGACAAAATATGAAGGGAGAATGAAGAGTGATTGAAAGAGTGAATGGATGAATTAACGAATGAATGAGTGAATTAGTGAACGAGTGCGTGATTGAAGAAGAACCCCACAAACGGACCTGTTATCCCAACTTTTTAGGGATAACTAGGACATCATGTCTCGAGGCCCATAGGTCCTAGACATGGAGTATCGAGAGCAGGATTGACCTGAGCATGGCCCTAGAGGGCCCATCCTTTTATTCTCCCATCAACTTTGTCTTGTCAGCAGTAGCAACATCCATCACCATCGGCTTGATCCTGTATCAGAAGAGGTTCTTGCTCCATGAGGTAATTGGTCCAGTTATCATGGTATGTGTCACCTTTGATCATTAAAAACTTTAAATATATGCATCTGATTCCTTTTATCTCTAACAATTTCTTGGATCTTACATTTTCTTGCCTAACCATGCTTGGGGGAATTGACAGGGTGCCCTAGCAAGACTGTGCCCATAGGTCTTGTTTTGCCACTAGGGAAATTTCAGAAGATCCATCGTCCTCTCCCATCATACCACCACTATTTCATCTTATCTTCCGCTCATTTATCCCATTCCCCTTGTCCAGGCATTGGGTTGACCTATTTGCAGGGTTGCATCTTTTTTTTGTGCGAAGAAGGGGCTAAAGGCCCAGAAGGTAAAAGCAGCTGGTAAAAGACAAAATCCTAGAAATGAAACCTCGAGATGCTTCGCCTAGGGATCCCCGAGAAGGCAGTAAAAATTTTCTCAGCAAGAAATAAGAGGGACTCGGAAAATAACAAAACAAGACCTAGTCAGAGGATAGGGGGTCTCATCACGAGCCAACCTATTAGGTCCATGGGTACCTAGCAGTTTGACATTTCCACCACCTGGTTACCATGCCAGGGTAGTGACCTTTGGTTGCATGGCCAAGGGAAAGGGGGTCTCATCACGAGCCATCCTTCTCATCTTTGTGAAAGTACTTGTGGGTAACGCTATCAGCTCTGGTCACCATGCCAAGGCAGTGTCCCTTGGTTAGTTCTTGAATGAAAAGAAAAAGAAGAAGAAAATAAAATAAAAGAATAAAGAAAGAAAAATAATAAAGGCAAGAATGGGCTTGGAAAAAATGCATCCATGACAGGTACAACTCGCCTTCTACAAAGGCACCCATAGGTAACACTTATGCACCCTTGGCCCTCACTGCACCTCATGTTTGGACATCCCCTAGCTACATCATCTCACTTACATGGCTTGGATTAGATCTTCCCAGAAACTTTCCTTTTCTTGAGGACACTATCCCAATAGGACGCCTTGGCCTTTTCCCCAATCTTGTATTCTAGGTTTTTGTAATGTCTTGGAGCTATTGACTGATGTATTAGGGATTTTTATGCATATGTTTAATAATATTGATGATGAGATGTGATTTCCATTTCTATGATCCCTATGACTGATGAGCCCATGGAGAGCATAACTTTTGATGTGCAGGACCATGGCTGATGAACAGGTACCATATGGACCGGTACACATGGGGAGATGACCAGTTTGGACCTCCATGGGGATGAAGATCCCACCATATGGATGCTAACACCCCATCAGGGGGAAAAGATAGGATGGATATGGATCAGGGCCTTTGCACCGGAGAATAAGAGGACGTTCCATTAGGGGCACTTTGGCTGAGCTAGACCTAGGGGGATTGACCCAATTGTAGTGGAACATTGGCTCTAGATGACCCAAGACGTCACCAGGAGGCTTATGACATCATCATGTGCATATGGAAGATGGATAGCGTGGTTGGCATGTGTGGCATTTTGGAAGATCCCAAGGAAGGCTAACGTTTGGCTTATGGATGCTGCATTGGCCCTAGAGAGGGCTAACGTCTCCCTCAGAGGGGCTTGACGTCTCACCTTTTTCTTGATTAGGGTTTTTACTTAGCATTTAAAGTAAAAACAATATGATTTTGACATTATGGCCTTGTCGACCTTTTTATGACCTAAAAGGTAAAATTAGGTCATTGATACACTATAGATTGAGGCTTTTGACTCTCATTATTATCATCAATTTTCACTCACTCATAGTGAGGTCTGAAATTTGTGCCCTATTTGGGTTATTGGCTGATTTGAGGAAGGCACACTTGTTGAAGGAAGAGATTTTTGGCATTCTATGGTGTTTTTCTTGAAGGAAGGTGTTACAACTAGGGTTTGCATGATTATTTCTTGATGAATTGTAAGTATTTTTCTGCAAAACTTCTTTATTGAATGGTTGTAGTATTATTTCTTACATGTATTTATAATTTGCTTAATAAAAACCCTAGTTGAAAAGAACACAAGTACGTCCTTGTCTCATGTCCCCCGATAGAAAAACTTTTAGCCATTCAAGAAGAAGAAGAGAGCCTAGCCATAGCTACACTCCTTTTTCTTCTTCCCTTTAGCTAGCCGTACCTTTTTGACTTCAAGAGGAGGAGGACGTCCCAGGCCTGGTTATCTACACCTAGGGCCATTTTGTTTTAGGGTTTGATGAAAGAGCCTTGCTTTAGCAACACTCTCCCTCTTTAAACCCTCTTGTCTTGACTTTGTGTTTCATTTGAGATAGCTTTCTGCCGTGAAGGAGGAGAGAGCATGAGCCCTTTCTTTAGCAACACCGGAGTGAGCCTCTCTCCCCTAGGGTTACGATTTTGAAGCCCTTCTTTAGCAACACTTCAAAACTTATCCCTCTAGTCCTTTAAGTCTCATCCCCTTCAAATATTTTGTCCTTCATAATTGACTCCATTTAACCCTAAGGCACTGATCTCAAGCCTCAAAAGTTGAAGTGGAATTGGATCTAAACACTCTCAAACCTTTTTGAATTGAAACCCTAACTACACTAACCCTAGCCTAGAATAACCTACTAACCCTAAGTTGTTGATGTCATCATTGAATATTTCATCTTTATTGTAGCAACGTTTTGCCTTTTGAGTAATTGAATGATAGTTGAAGGCATTAATTGAGTTAAGAAGTTGTTTGTCATATTTTTTTTTGTTTGTTAATTTGTGCAGGACCTGCGATTAACCTGTGGCTTGAGAAACCGCGACTCAGGGGCATCTAAGCCGTCAAAATCACCCGGGGATCGCACCCGGCCTGAGCCACACCAACCCTTAACATGGTTGGATTTTTTGTCCCCGCAGGTTTCGAACCGGTGACTTTAACATCACGGAGTGGCTTAACAACACACTCCGTCACCGACTGTCCTACACCTCAGGGACAAGTTGTTTGTCATATTGAATGTTGTATCATTCTAGTATTTATTGATGAAGTGACATTACTGCCATTACTATTTTGTAAACATTGACTTCGTCAACATTTACCTTTAATTTGCTCATATTGAATATCAGATAATCTTTAATATATATGAAGTACTAACCCATTGAAATATAGCTTGCATATATCTTTTTTCTATTGTATTGTTCCAGGCAGGTGTTCTTCATTGGGGATTTACTTTATTATTGGTTTTTTAGCCGAGACTATTTGTGTTGGTGGTGACTTGTGAAAGGGGGAAAACCTTATCTTGGCCTTATTATCCTTTAGCCCCTTTCAAAACCCTAGGTCACCGGGGATGTCTCCCCTTGGCATCACCTCCCTAAAGAGAAAGAACCTACCCATCATGGTGACATTGGCTGGGGTAGGTTCCTGTTACGCTAGTTTGGCCCTCTACCTTATAGCCTTTGCTCCTAGCTGCGAACTGTGTGATAACAAGACCAAAGATGGATTTATGTAATTCTTGGAATTAGAGAACCACATATCCTTCCCCCAAGAATCTCATGTAACTGATATTATCCATTAAAATATAAATGGGTAAATAAAAATATAAAATAGACACTTAGCCCCTCAAGCTCCCTCTCTTGTGGAATCATATACCCCTATAACTCTATTCCTTGTCTGTCTTGCAACCAATTATGTATTTATTATTAATAATGATCAAACATTACATTTCCTAGGCACACTGGCCTCTTTAAATTGTTTGGGCACTTTGGAATTCCATTAACAAAATGCATTATTTAATACGGGGCTCAAAACCAGGGTATTACATTTCCCTGCCCCTTATTTTGGCACTATCCTCAGTGCATATACAAGATATAAATCAAAATTTAGAAATTTATCCAAAAAGTCATGGGTACTCTATCTGCATGGGATATTCATGCTCCCAAGTACCATCTTCAGGACCGTAGCGTCCACTAAACATTTACCAACTCTATAACTCGATTCTAGAGCATTTTGAATTTTCTGTCCAATATTCACATTGGTTGGACCTGAAAGTCTCCCTCTGTCTCTACCTGAATCATATGCCAATCAATAACATAGTTAGGATCATGTACATATTTTTTTAGCAAAGAGACATGAAATACATTATGCACATTCATAGAAGTAGGAAATGAAAGCATGTATGCAACTGGCCCTATTCTGTCCAATATCTCAAATGGACCACAAAATCTGGATGCTAGATTTGTAAAACTACCCAACTTCAAAGATATCTTCTTGGGATTCAATTTTAAAAGAACATGCTCCCCCACTTTAAATTCTCTAGTTGTTCTATTCTTATCTCCATAAATGTTTTGTCTATCTTGAGCTACCTTTAAATTCTGCTTAATTCTAACCATCTGGTCTTCCATATCCTAGAGCAATTTTGGCCCAATTGCCACTCTATCTGCTGGGTTGTCCCAACTCACCGGAGTATTGCATTCCCTACCATACAAAGCTTCAAATGGGCTCATTTTCAATGAGTCTTGATACCCGTTATTATCAGAAAACTCAATCAAGTGAAAGTAATCTTCCCACTTAGAGGGCTTATCCATCACATATATTCTCAACATGTCTTCAATTACCTAGTTGCATCTCTTTGTCTACCCATCTGAATGTGGATGGTATGTTGTGCTAAATTTCATATTTGTAGCGAATCCTTTAAACAATCCCTTCCAAAAATTTGAAGTAAACTTTGTGTCTCTATCTGAGAAAATTGCCTTAGGTATCCCATGCAACCTAGCAATCTCGCTCATGTAAATTTATGCAATATTAGTTGTTGTATGAGTTGTTTTTACAAGAACAAAATGAGCAACCTTTGTCAATTTATCAACCACTACCATGATTGAATCATGTTTTCTTGTTTCCATGGGCAATTTAGTTATAAAATCAATGGTTACCACTTCCCATTTCTTCTCTGTAATTGGTAATGGTTGTAGAAAATCCGTTGGGTGCCTATGCTCAACCTTCACTCTTTGACATTCCATACATATGGAAATGTAATCAACACCATATTTCTTCATTCCTAGACAAACTAATTGGCTTCTTACTACTGTAATTGTTTTCTGGTAACTGGGATGTCTGACATATGGAACATTGTGCATTTCTTTTAATACCAAATTCCTAAGTTCTTCGGAATTATGAACATAAATTATAATTTTATTCATAAGTAATCCATCTTCCTTCATCTCATATTCTTTTATTTTCTGTAGTAATTTTTCTTCTTGTAATATTTCCTTTACATGTAGGTAATGTTGATCTGTAGCAACAACATCTAAAATTATGCTCTTTAAATCTGATTGATGCATACTAACAGATGTAGCATGTATGTGATGTACTCTTCTACTAAGTGCATCAAGAACTTTATTTTCTTTTCCCTTGATATGCCTAATGTCAAAATCGTATTCACTTAAAAATTCCATCCATCTTGTCTTCCTAGCATTTAAAGTTGGTTGTTCAAAAAGATATTTCAGACCACTATGGTCTTTTCTTAATTCAAATCTCTTCCCCATGAGATAATGCCTCCACATATTCAAAGCGTGAACAATGGTGGCAAGTTCCATGTCATGTGTGGCATAGTTCCTCTCATGTTATTTAAGATTTTTGGACTCATAACCAATGGCATGCCCATTTTGAGTGAGTAATACACCAATTCCTTCCTTGCATGCATCTATACATACCAAAAAACTTTCACTTGGGTCAACAATATTTTAAACAGATGCACTAGTAATAAATTCTTTCAACAAATTATAATTCTCTTCACACTCAAATGTCTATTCAAATTTAATTCCCTTCATTTTCAAAGAAGTGATGGGATGAGCGATCTTAGAGAAATATGCTATAAATATTATGTAGTAACCAACTAACCCCATAAAATATCTGACTTATGAAACATTCTTGGGTGCTCTCCATCCTCTAAATGCTTCAATATTCTCTAGATCTACTGCTATACCTTGTTCTGAAAGAATGTGTCCCAAGTAATGGATCTATTCTTGGTAAAAAGAAAACTTACTAAGCTTGGCATGAAACTGATTTTCCCTTAGCACTTGCAATACCAATATTAGATGACGTTCATGCTCTTCCTCTCACTTACAATAGAGAAGTATGTCATCCAAGAATACTATGACAAACTTATCCAAGTAATTTCTGAATATGTTATTCATTAAGCACATAAAGAAAGCCAGTGCATTGGAAAGTACACATGGAACCACTACAAATTCATAATTCCCATACCTGGTTCTAAAGGTTGTCTTATTGTTGTCTTCTTCCTTGATTCTTACCTGATGGTACCCTAATCTTAAGTCTATCTTTGAAAATATTTTTTCCCCTCTTAGTTGATCAAAAAGGTAATCTATTATGGGTAGAGGGTCTTGTTTTTCACAGTGAATTTATTCAACTTTCGAAAGTCAATACATAGCCTCAAAGTTCCATCCTTATTTTTGTCAAAGAGTACTAGTGCTCCTCAAGGTGAAACACGTGGACATATGTACCCTTTCTTCAACAATTCTTCCAACTTCATTTGTAATTATTTTAATTTTGGTGTACTAATTATGCAAAGTCTTTTTGACACCGGGGAAGCCTCTGTCACTAAATCAATAGAGAAATATATCTACCTCTTTTGTGGCAACCCTGGTATTTCTTTGAATACAAGTTCAAATTATTGTAGTACCAAAAGTTCTTCAAGGATTTTCCCCTTTGTATTTTCTTGATCCTCCACATGGGCTACATACAATTGACATCCTTTTTTGAAACATCTCTTCAGCTGCAAGGATGAAATATCCCTTATAGAGATGGGTCTTGGAACTCCTTTCACAATGCTCTATTTTCCTTCTTCATCAATACATGTAAATGTCTTGGTATGAAAATCTAGGACAACATAATTCTTGTCCAACCAATCCATTACAATTATAATATCATAAGACCCCAATGGTATAATATTTAGATTAAAATTAATATTCACACCATTAAGACTTATGGAACAACCTATGACCATATCATGGATTCTCCTTTTAGTTCCAGTGGCTAGATGAACCAAACTTGATTTTCCAAGCTTACTTTTCTCCAAATGTAACCTATCCACTATTTCAAGATCAATGTAACAATGAATTTCTCCTGAATCAATTATAATATCAACATGATTATTATTATCTTACCTTCCACCTTGATCATATTGGATTGTTACTCTGCTTATCGATCATTTAAGGATGCATAAATTATTCCCATGTCTTCTACTGTTGTAGCCTCTTGGATGTTGTGCAAGGTCTTCACTTTGTCCTTTCTGTGAGGAAAATCCTTATACAGGTGATCTTCTTTTCATCCCCAACATTGGATTGGTGGTCTTCCCCTTTCTCCCAAGGAGTCTTCTCTCTTGGATTCATCCTTAGCATACTAGTCTTGATGATTTTTATTAGGGTTATTTATATTGAAGGGAGGTTTGAATCCTTTCTTTCTATGATCAAACTTCTCGTTATTGTTATCCTTCCAATATTTCTGCATGGTTTCTCCACCCTTTCCTTTCTCATACAAGTACTTATCCTTACTAATGGTCTTAGTCAAAGTCCTAAGCTCATCATATTGAATATTCTCTTTATAAGAGGATGGAAGTCCACTCTAAAACCTATGTACTTTCACCTTCTCATCGTTTTTAAACCCTACATACTTTACCCACCCCACGAAATTATTTTCATACTTTTCCATGGTCATGCTTCCCATATTGAGTTCAAAGAAATATTACATTTTCTTGTCATAGAAGTTCTCTGAAAGGCACTCCTTCTGAAAATATTTCTTGAACTGCTTCCAAGTGATTCTACTCTCATTAATGTCCTCAAATTGCTTCAGTTGATCCCGCCACATAGCAACTTTACCATGTAAATGGTATGTGGCAATTATCACTTCTAGGTTTTATGAGTAGTTATTCAATTGAAAATACCTCATGAGTCCAAGAAACTATGCTTCAACATAATCTTCCCTTCCTCTTTCACCATCAAAGTATCTTCCCTCAACTCTCCTTTCAAACTATCCAATTCATGCCTTCTTCTTTGGTGCCTAACATGAGACACCTATGGGCTACTTATGGAATATTCATATTTCTACTAGCACTTTTTGAATAACCAACTCTTCCATAGTTATCTCTTCTTTCATGACATCTTCCCTCTTCCTCCTATTTTTTGTTTGATCCATTCTTTGTTTTCCTCTACAACTAATTTAAGATTTGCATCACTTGAGCATTTATCTAATTTTTTTCTCTTATCAGTCATTGATTGTCTTTCTTGTAACTCTGCACTTCTGATTTCAGACTTCTCATAGTCTCTATCAATTTTTGTTGCTCCCCTCTATCCTGGTGTCCATTAGATTCTATCTATGCATTACCAACACTGATATTATGACCTTTGGCCTCTTTATCATGGCTAGAATCTTCCTCTCCTTCTTCCATTTCTTGAATATGCATTCTGAACTAATATGTTTACACCCCCTAATTCTGCAAAATGTTCAAGCCACCATTTTGTTAGAGTTATGCATATTAATTTTTTTTTCCAAACAATGACACAAGTCCATTTTATTCTCAATTCATGAAGAATATATTATCATTCTCCATATTATAAAACTTCCATATTATCCTTTAGATGTTACAGAATTTAGATTCTACACATGCGCTTCCTTCAAATCACTTTCCATGTGACCACGGCTCAAAACGACAGCTCGAAACCACATATTATTCACTCTTTAGCGCATTCCTCTAGCGATCTGCCCTTATTATTATACACAATATATTGTTCACAAATATCCGAGGGCTTGGTTATTTCTAGGCCCTTCGTGCCTCAACCCCTTTACCTTATCATGAGACCAACGTTGGAACCAAGTCCTCCAGAATTTGTCCTTCGACTATTATCCCATTTAAAACTTCCAACTCTCCTGAAGTAAACTTCTCCGAACACTTATATAAAATCCACTAGTAGATCCGACGATTAAGATTTGATCTCCCGTTAGCTAGACGATCCCGCCCCATCTGGAGGTTTCAACGAGATCAATGACAGTGACTTAATCGGACATTGAGATGGACGATCCTTATTCATTTCGAGACTTCGACACTCTGAGACTTTAGAACATTACAACTCCCAAGTCACTCAACTCCCCTAGAGTGATACTCGCTGAATCTCTTACCCTATCATTCCGCTAGTTTATCCAACGACTGTGACTTAATCAAGCGTCGGTATGCAAGGTCCTTATTCATTTCAAGAATTCAGTGCTCCAAGACTCTGGGACATTAAAACTCTTGAGTCATTCAACTCCCCCAGATTGTTATCTTCTGAAGTGCTCACACCATCCTTCCACTGCTTTATCTAATGATTGAGAAAAGTCCCGAAGGGATATTAGATTGACGGTATACGTGAATTCGTGACTTTGGTCTTCGAAAATTTTCACTGGTAGAGACCTTGGACAGCCCCAGAGGCCATACTCCTGAAGATGACATGATATGATAATGTCAGCTATGGTGACATGTACCCATGGCATGCATTCCACATGTCACTAAAAAATGAACAAGTTGGGACCAAAAATGTACTAAATCCAAGTGACATGTGTCCCCACATGACACCCCTGCCATGTGGCCTACGATGCATCATCCATAAAATACATGATCCACATTCTCTACTCCATATCTGACGATATGCGTGATTTTGTGGATTGCGGATTTACACTTTGCATTTTCGACACTTCGGGGCTTTGAATTTTAGGGCTTTGATCTATAACATACCCATTAATCACCAAAGTGGTGAAGTTCTGAAGTCTAGAAACTTCACTAACCTTCCACCATTGCTAGATCAAATGGTCAACATTTCTCCCGAAGTCCTTCCCTCAATCTAATGGTCAACGGGGAAATTCGGGACTTCGATGCTCCGAGACTCCAGGTTATAGCAATCCTAAAAGGTTTAATTCTCCTACAGTTAAACTTCCTGAATGATCAACATAGGGTGACCACGATCAAAGAAAGATATTTCCCCCAAGCGTCCTATCAGATTGGATGACTGACGAGACTTCATGACTTTGACCTTCGACATTTTAGGCTTTTCCTGCATACCATAATCACCAAATTAGTGAATTTCGAAGTCTTTCATCTCCCACTTGGCTTCGATCGATGGCTGATGATCAAAAATCTTGATCTAACGGTTGTGACTTAACCTTTCCCAATCTATGGTTTCTCTTTTATTGGATGACCCTTTTTCACTTGCCTTTCGATATAATGAACCAAAAATCCTTGATTCCATGGTTGTGATCGCTACTAAATTCAAAAGGGGACAATCACGATTCTATGATCCTTTACAAGGATCTTCGTCTGCATGATGCTTTGGCTTTTGCATGATCCTTCAATACCAACTCTCCTAAGATTTATGATTTCAAGGTCATGTTCAATCTTAACCATAATACCCTATCCAACAGTTCCGACCCATACCAGTCTAATGTTTCAACCTGAAGCTCTGATACCAAACTGTAATGTACCCAACCACCCATAGGTCAAGCTACGCTACTTCAAGCCCACTTCTGGACTTCTTTCGAATCATGATACATTTTTAATTAATAAATATGCATGAAATATTCACATGCATATATCAATATTCATGCTATAACATAAAATAAATGAACCATATGTCATGCACAACAATACTGTAACAACCCTGGTTAAATATATGCATAGGGATGATTAATTATAACTAATTTGATAATCTGACTGTCTTAATATGTTAGTTAAACAATAATTATTTCTTAAATAATAATTAACTAATTAATTATTATTAATTATTTGTCCATATCTGTCAATGATTAATTAATTATTAATTGACTCATTAATTAATTGAGTAAAGAATTAAAG
>ML780087.1:248498-280203 GCA_009831015.1 Picea engelmannii | reverse complement strand
TTTCATGTAGTTCTATAGGCCCATAACACTGTTGGTATACTCAAATCATAATCATCCATGTTCACATTGCAAATCTTGGTTAAGGAATTCTCCAATATCTTGTTAAATTCTTCCACTATCCCATTGGTTTGAGGATGGTAAGGAGTGATCTTCTGATGATGTATCTTGAATTCTTCAGTCATTTCCTGGATAGTACTATTGATAAAATGAGTTCCCTAATCACTCACCAAAATTCTAGGGAATCCAAAACTTTTGACTACTTTCTCAAAAAATAAGTGCGATGTAGTCTCTACGTTGCAATCCTTTACTGATGCTTCTTCATCCCATGTGTTCAAATATTTTGTCGATATAATGATATACCTGCCTCCTTATTTTTTGGTTGGTGGACTAATTGATCCTACAAAATCTACTGCCCATTATTCAAACACTTTCAAATTTACTCGAGGTCTCAATGGAATCCCATCCCTCCTAGATGTCTTTCCAACCATTTGATAGACATCACAATTCTGACAATGCTCCTTTGCATGTTTTTGAACTGATGGCCACCATAATCCTGTGTGCAATATCTTCTGTACAATAGCCTTCCCTGTATAATGTACTCCAACTATTCCTTCATGTTCTTATGCTAAAATGATAGGCCTTTCATGCTCCATGACACATCTCCTCATAATGTTTTCCGCATCCATTTTGTACAAGTGCCCTGCAATAAGTTGGTAGTTTGCAGCTCTCACTACCAAGTTTTTCTTCTGCACAGTTTTAAATTCCTTTGGGGAAAATCCTATACTCAAAAATTCAATAATGTTAGCAAAATATTCATCAACAATATACACTCAAAATATTTGTGGTTCTAGGAATTTGTCCTCCAAGTTTCTTGGTTTTTCTCGATTGGTTATCTTGGACATATGATCTATCCCTACATTCAATCTTCCAGGCTTCACCACAAATTCAAAATCAAATTCCTGAAACAATAGTAGCCATATGCATATTATTCCCACCAACAATGGCTTATTTATCAAATATCTATGAGTAGAGTGATCTATAAACATCTTCAAATGTTGGCCTAAAAAGTAATGTCTGAACTCTTGCAATTCATACACCATAGCCAACCCTTCTCTTTATTTTGGATTGTAATTTTGTTCTGAATCTGACAACTTCCTACTTGAAAATTCTATAGGGTGATCTATATCACCTTCTCCTGGTTGTGTTAATATTGCTCCAAGTGTTGTTACAGATGCATCTACATGCACATGAAATTATTTTGACCAATATGGAAACACCAAAATTCGCATTGTCACCATTTTCTCCTTCAAGATGTCCAAAATTTATTGGAATTCCTCATTCCACTGATACTTAATGCACTTCTTCAAAAATTTCTCCATTGACATAGTAATCTGTGCATATCCCCTTATGAAATTCCTGTAGTATTCGGTGTGACCAAGTGTACTTTTTAACTAGCGCACTGAATTAGGTGGTGGTATATTAACTATGACAACAATTTTGGTAGGATCAACCAGAAGACCCTATTTACACACCACATTCCCTAATAGGATACCAAATGGTGCGTTGAAATTGAATTTCCTAATATTCAATGAAATATGATAGTATCTACACCTGTCTAACATTAATATTAACACTTCAACATGATCCTTCAATAAGGTAAATACTATCCAATCATCCAAAAACTTATGAATAAAGTCCTTAAATGCATCTACTACCATCCTTGAAAAAATAGTAGTGGAATTTTTCAACCCAAAAGGAATTACTCTGTACTAATATGATCCTCATTTCGTTGCAAAGGTATTCTTATGTCGATATTCAGATGCTATTTTGATTTGGTGATATCTTGAGAATCCATCAGTAAATGAATATGCTTCTTGATGTCCTACATTCTCCAAAAATTCATCTGTAAATGGGGTAGGAAAATGATCACACGGGCATGCATCATTAAACTTTCTCATGTCTACATAGATAATTATTCCCCTTTTCTTCTTCTCTTGCACTACCATATGGCTAATCCATTTAGATTCTTCCATAGGTTATATTACCCCAACTTCTCTCATCTTATCAATTTATTCTTTCACTTTGTGCTTATACATTGGATTCAACCTGAAAGGTCTCTGTCTTATTGGTCTAGAATAAATCTTCAAAGGAATATTCATCTATCGCAGTTATCCTGCAACCCCTTTCATCTATGACAATGTTGCTGGAAATAGGTCACTATACTTGCACAATAAATCTGTTATTCTTTCTACTATTTGATTATCCCAATAATCCCCAATACTTGCAATCTTTGGGTTTTATTTTGTTCCAATGTTTACCTTCTTGATATTAAGTGGTGCAAAAAAATATTCTGAATCTAGCTTTGGACCTTCTACTTCTCTTTTTCCTTCAACTTATGTAATCCTAATATTGCGCAGGTTTTCTTCTGTTGGATCCTCTTCTTCGACATGATAACATTGTAACAATAGTCTAACTGGTTGTCTCTTCTGGTTCTGATAAGCTGTTATAATCTCAACTTCTGGTTCTTCAAATATCCTATCCCTTAATACCTTGAGTGTTGTATCCAGCATTGGGTTCTCATGCTCAAATGCAAATGTAATAAAAAAATTATACTGCAAATCTTCCTAGTTTTAATTTTCTCTACACAATTCCAATTCTGTGTACCAATTCCTTGGGATTCCTTCCAATGTATAAATAAAGTGATGTGGCCACTCCTCTGGTGGTACCAATCTCCATTGGGTGATTTTTATAGATCAAAATGCCACTAGAATGAATTTCTGACATTGACATACTCATTCACACATTTTCCAACCATTTTTTCCGAGGTTCCTCTTAAAAAACACCTTTTTGTGTGGTGTACACACCATGCTACATATACAACATGTGTACATACGCTAGCTGCATACCTGACATCTCGCGTATACTCTAAAAAATTGAAAAACATAAAAATTTTCATGCTTCCAGGTAGAGTTTACGGGCTATGTCAGGTTGCAAAACCATTTTACCTCTTGTTGCCCTTATGACAACAGATTAACTATATTTTCTCCATATAAAAGGGCCCTAGGGGGATCATTTGTTTGTCTTCCCATGTAATATTTTCATGTATGATCACTTGAATCATCAATGCCCTCGAATATAGGAGGCCCATAAGAGTTTGGTGCAACAACAACCTGCTATGTTAGCTAACCCTTTCCCTCAAGGGAAGAATATGGCATAATCTTCCTCATCCACAAACGTGCCTGGGGGAAATCAAGGTTCCCCCCCACTTAATTCTAACACCGAATCGACAATTGTGTACATGATGAGAGTGGATGCTCATCTTCATACCAGGGCCCGTGATTATTGAAATCTTGAATCTGCTAAGAAAGGTAAAGAAGCTCCTAACCTATTGCATCCTCTTCATATCGAGAAGACAATGGGTGAAATAGTAACTCACATCCCCAAGGGTGCATTTAAGAAATATTCTCATAAACCAAATGCAAGGGGTTCTCAAAACTACTCTGTCATTGAATATCTTGGACAAACCGCTTGTGCGATGTTTTCTCTAGAGGTCCTCCAGAGTTTCCCCTCATAGAGAAAGGTGTTATTGTCCTCTTTAGGTGTTGTTGACTCAATTAACTTGGGATCTATCATTTTTTACCCTTCCAATCAAAAGCCTAGTTTGCCTCACCACGTAACCTTTCATATAATAGTGGTGTATGTCACGAAATCATTGACACAAAATATTTTTTGTACGGTGGTAGACGAGTGTGCATCAACTTGTGTTTTGTCATTCACATGTTGGAAGGCTATTAGTAAACCTTAGTTGTCTCCTTATCCTACGTTGTTAACTGAATTTGGAAAACACTCTTTTCGAACGCATGGCATAATCCCCTCCTTCCCTATGCAATTGGAGGGAAACATTGTGTGTGTCGAGGTCGAAGTAGTCGACGCGCCTCTCGACTACAAAATTTTGTTAGGTTGAAGTTGGACTTATGAAATGATAATGTTTGTATCCTTCATCTTTATAGGTACTATTCTTTCCTAATTAAGGTAGGATAGTAGTCGTTTATCAATTTTCCTTCTCTCGTCTTGACCCTTCATTGGGGGAGTCCATGGTCCTAATGATTGATAACCAGCAAAAGGTATCATCAACTTAGGTGTCGTACTATTTCCATATCTGATGGGTAATATTGATTTTCCACCACCTTATAATGATGTTAAGTTTATTTCGGTTGTCTCTGAACAACATAAGGTCATGATTTTCCAAGTGGATTTGTTTTGAACAACTTATTTCAACGATCCGTGAACTTTACCTTCCCCATTAGCTTTGAAGGAAGGGATAGGGAATCCTGGCATGGATATTCCCTTATCCGCAGCTAAGGTCACATACAATATTTTTCAAAAAACCTTGTCCAAATTTGATCCATCTCCCCCTCAAGAGCTAGATTCTATCCTAGAGACTATTTGGTCTCAAGAGTCTCTTACTTTGCACAATCCTTTGGATTTGGTATTTCCCTCAAACGAGGTTCTTTTAGAGGCAATGACAGTTTCGAATAGACCTTGGGATGATATACATCATAGATCATACTTTTTACCTAATCTTAGGAGAGTGGAAGAAGGAGAGTTTACTTCGACTGTGAATGGAGATGCCACTCACCTTGTCAACCCTTTGGCGATGCACATAATATATGTTGAAGGAAACATGGAGAATATAGCTAAGATGATTCCAATTGATATTTAAAAAACCCCTGGCATCATTGAAAACGTCTTCATTGGAGTGGATTCCCCCCCCAAGGAGATTCAAGTGTATATCAAATTATTTAAATAATTTTGCGATGTTTTTTCCTAGTCTTATGAGGAAATGTCAGGCATTGACCCTCGTATTGTTGAACATGAGATTATAAATTATCACGATGCTAAGCTCATTTGAAAAAATATTTTCCCAGTCAACCATCAGAAGGAAGTGTCCATTAAAAATGAGGGAGAGAAATTGATTAAGGCTAGTTTCGTCTACCTAGTTCAATTGACGAAATTGGTGTCAAACCTTGTTCCTGACAATAAAAATCAAGGTACAATTCTTGTTTTCATGGATTTCTTAGATCTAAACAAGATATTCCCAAAAGATAACTTTCCTACCCCATTCATTGATCATATTATTGATGAATGTGCGGGATGTGATGTTTTTTCCTTTATGGACGATTTCTCAGGGTACAACCAAATTCAGATCAAGCCCGAGGATCAACATAAGACTGCTTTTATATGTCCTTGGGTTACCTTTGCATATAATAAAATTCCTTTTGTCCTAAAAAGTGATGGAACTACTTTCTAGTTGGCCAAGTCGTTTTCTTTTCATGACCTCAAACATATAGTCGAAGCATATCTTGATGATCTTGTGTCATGTTCTCACAAGAGATCTAATCATCCTGCTCACCTTCGACTTATTTTTTAGAGGTGTTTCTACTACTAGATTATCCTAAATCCAAACAAGTGTAGTTTTTGTGTTACATCAAGACATTTATTAGGCTTTATCATGTCCACCAAAGGGATCATGGTCAATCCTCTTAAGGTTGAGGAAATAGTTCAATTCCCCCCCCCGGCAATTATAGTTCCCCAGTTTCAGAGTATCCAAGGGAAATCCAACTTATTACGAAAATTTATTTCTAAGTATGATGAAATAAATAAAGGGTTCATGTGTCTTTTGAAGAAAGGGGTCCCATTCTTTTGGGATGAAGCAACTCAGTGCTCTTTTGAAGCATTGAAAATTTCCCTTACATCTTCCCCTCTACTCAAATCTCCTAATTATGGAAAATATTTGTTGTTATAATTGGTTGTATAAAAGTATACCATCAGTATGGTCTTGGTTCATAAGGATGACGTGCTCCAGGAACACGTTGTCTACTACCTTGGTCGAGGCTTACTTAGACAAGAACTTAACTACATCCACGTTGAGAAACTAGCTTTGGCAGTTGTCCATGCTGTCCAAATGTTTTATCAGTATTTTCTACTTCTTAAGACCACCATTGTAGCCATCATTAATCCTTTTTAGTATGTGTTGACACGACCGTTCATCGATGGGAATATTAATCGATGGATCGTTATTCTTTATGAATTTGATTTGGAATTTTTTTTGACAAAGTCCAAGAAATATTTGGTATTTGTAGAGTTAATTTCAAAACTTATGATTGAGAGTGGCAAGGATTTTCCTGAAGAGTCATTGATCAATGATCATTTCTTCCTTATTGGGTCCAATGAACCTTGGTATGGAGATATACTTGTGTATCTTCAGAATCTGAAGTGTCCTCTCTCTACTTCTCATGATGAGCATTGATGGATATGCCACCAAGCACAAAATTATCTTATAATTGATCACACTTTGTATCATCGAGGCGTAGAATATGTTCTCCATTGTTTTCTAACTCATGAGGAAGAAAAGATTCTACAATGACTACCATACTGGAGCATGTGGTGGTCAATTGTCTGGTTAGAAACAACCCAAAAAATCCTTCATGTTGGATACGTCTATCATTCGTTAATCAAATATTGTATAGAGGCAGTTAAGAAGTGTCACTTGTGTCAGATATTCTCTCAGAAGATGCAGGAAAACCCTACTCCTATGTTTCATGTTATTGTTGTTGTTCCCTTCACTAAGAGGGGAATTAATTTCACTACATGCCACCCAACTTTTGCTAGGGGGAATCGTTATATCATTGTGGCATTCAACTACTTCACCAAGTGGGTTGAAGCCATGCCAACATTTAGTAATGGTGGGGAAATGATGACACTCTTCATTTTCAACCAAATTGTCGACAGGTTCGGTATATCGAAAGATATTGTCACAGACCAGGACAATCACTTTCAAAATAAGATGATGACTAAGTTAAATTCAAAGATAGGGTTTAAACAAGAACATCCATCACCCTATTATCCACAATCAATTTGGCCAAGTCGAATTGAAATTTGATGTTGTATTCAACACTTTGGACATATCAAACTTCCATCAAGACTACTACATGATTCTCTTATTTACAACTTGTTTATGGGATGGAGGAAGTCTTTCCTATAAAGTGTCAAATTCCTTCTCTCAAGTTGGCATTGTAATTACTTCCCAACACAGCTGCGCTTCAAGAGCATATTTTCTACTCAAGCATGTCAATGAACAGTGTCGAGACACAACCTTGGCTAATGAGGCTCATAGATGTCACATCAAGTGTCAGTACGATCGATTAGTTTTCCCTAGAGTTTTATTTCAAGATGATATTGTCTTGGTCTATGATCAAGATAAACATCCCTCAGGGGAAGAAAAGTTTAAACCCATGTGGTTTGAACCATTTATCATAAATAAAGTTTTGGAAAAAGGTTCTTATGAATTGGTTGACTTTGAAGGAAATGTGTTTCATGGGCCCATAAATGGGCTTTATCTAAAGAAGTATTATTCTTAGGTTGGTCACTTAAGTGTGGCTTCTTGTAAATAGTGTATATATTTATCTATGTACTTTAAATGTATTTTTGTCTTATGGAAGTGTACTTTATTGTGTTTCTGCATTGTGGTAGATGTCAAGAGAATTTGAGGTTTATGTTGGGTTTGTGGATGGTTCCAACCGACAGACTTGGAGGCTTGCTTCCACATCTTGGGTAATTTTCATGCACTATGGTCAGTTGGTATCTTCTGGAGGTGCTTGTCTTGGAGAAGCAACCAATAATGTTGTTAAGTATAGTTTTGTAATATAATTACTATGTGTTGCGTTGTCACATGGTATTTCTCACCTCTGGGTTCATTAGATGCTCAACCGGTTGTGTTAGAATTAAATGAAGTGTACCACATCCATGATCCCACACTTCAATGACGATTCCTTATGGTACATCTCTTGGAATGTTATTTTTATTATATTACATATATTCATGTTCCTAGGTGATCTAATCAATTAACTGATACAATGGAAAATCAAGTTTTATACTGGAATCTTTCACACACATGAATAAAGAAGCATACACATACACACACATGTAAATATATTTGTACAAAAGATATTTACTCCATAAGGAAAAAATATATGTATATATATAATGTGTCCCAAAAATGATGTCACAATACAAAAATGTGGGCCATAGGCCTCAAAAGTGTCAAGTATACATCGTCGGGCTTAATCCCTCAATACACAAGAGAGATACAAAAATGGGTGCTCCAACACACATGATGTCCAATACTAATATAAGATCTAGGCCTATTGGAAATACTATAATGAACTACGAAATTGGCCAGATGCAAGAATAACTAAACCCATGCCATAGGTACTCCCACTAGATGAGGTTGCATGGATGGCAGGAGATCCTAGATCTTTTCCATAGGAACACTATGGGTGAGGGCCATCAAGTTACTCTCTACCTGCCTCAGTACTCTCTCTTCCTTTGTTGATGATGGCCCTACTACTAATGAAACTTCTCTTGGATGGGTCTGCTCTCGAGGACGCCACCTAGTCCGAGGGAGGTTTGTTGGCTGCAGTGGTCCCACATCTATACATAACAGGTTTTTGAGTTAGTACCGTGACATTAACAAAAATATGTTTTATTTCTTGTAAATAAATTCAAAATTAAAAAATATAAGAGTAATCACCTATATCACCGCATGTTGTGCCATGAGGAATATGCATGTCAAGGTCTCTCAAGAAACTGATCCCTGCATAGGGATAATCCTAGATGGTTGGAATATATCGTCTCCACCAATCGAAGAACCCATCATCATATGACTCTCGTACAACCATGCACTCTGGCGAGGCATCAAAGTGGCCCATTTACATAGTTATGGAAAGGTGGCTATTTGACCTTGCATGCTCTCATTTGGTCTTATTCTTGGAACTCTTTAAATTAAGAATGCACAAAGCATTGTCCCGAATCCAAAGTTCATCTTCTTCCTCGGTTTAAAATTTGCGAGCTGTATTTTCATATAGTTGAGCATCGTAGTGCTCCAATCAAATATCAACGGCTGCAGAAACTACACTGCACAATGCATCTGAGCATGAGAAGTATGATGTAGATTAGCAGATCCAGTAATCCACCCAATCAAGTAAATCACAACGTTCAAGCCAAGATTCTCAATCTTCTATATAGGGACTTGAGAGCCTACTTTTTCCACACCGGCTTCACAATATATATCGACATAATGGGCTATGTAACATGTCCATGGAGAGAAGGTTTTCATGTTTACCGGCTCACCCCTCCTAGAGATATCAGTCAAGAAGTAGATATCTTCGGTGGTGATTTTCAAGGATTTTCCTTCTAGCATAAAGGACTCCGCATCGGGGTTCCAATACTCAATAAGGTGGTTCACTAGTCTCAGTTGGGCTCTCATGAAAGGACAACAAAATAATTTCCATAATCCACATTGTTTTAATATAGACATAGTTGTTGGGTCCTCTTCGACCATTTGGTCCACTTCCTCATGCTCTCTCTCTCTCTCTCTCTCTCTCTCTCTCTCTCTCTCTCTCTCTCCAATGAACATACATCCTTGATCATGAAAATTTTTGGGAGCTAGTGCCCTTGTTTTATCATTTTGGTGAGCATGTACACACCCTGTTTTGAACATAGTCGTGGATGTACACATGCTAAGTTTAGCTTAGATAGTGTACATATGCATGCTGATCATGAACAGTGCATGTACACGCACAATAATGGAGAATTTTAGGGCGCATGGCCCCCAAATTGCCCTAAAAACCATGAAAATTGAAGTGATTTGCAAGAGAAAGAGAACGATACTTACTTGGTTCAAGAATGAGTCAATTTTGTCCACCGTTTCTCTCTGAATGTGCAATTGAAGAAAGATGGTTTTTTCTGTTTTGGGGATTTTCAAAGGCCAATGGTTAAAATGACCCCTTTTACCTCTATTTATATATGTTTTGACTCTTGTTTGATCTAGTTTTTCCCTTTTTCCTTCCCTATTGTTGGCTCGGTTGATGTTTTGGTTCCTCTTAGAGATATTTTGGTCATTTACAAGTCTTATGTGATTTGGATTCGATATTTTTAATGCATGGGTACTAATTATATCATCATGTAACTAAGTTGTGTTTTCACAATTTGCATATAGGGTAGGTTTTTACCACTTTACATTTTTCATTCTATTGACGATTTCCTCTTTTCCATAGGGTCGATCCCACTGAAGTGAGACACAAAACCTTCCATGCTTCTTTAGAAGTGTCATAATTAAGTGGTAGAGACTTCCTCTCCATGGATTCCCTAGATAGATCCTTGTCTTGTGTTCTAGAATCCATGTTATGAGTTTTATGTAGGCTTGGGAGTCCTTTTAGTCCCACCATGACTTTGTGTTGAAGCCGCATCTGTCTTCTTCATATTTTTTTGGCCTATACCCATGGGAATTCCCTAGAGCATGGTTTGTTTTCTTTCAAGCTCACATAAACTATGAAAGTAACATACAACGAGAGATTGTTTATCCTTTTCAGCCTTGTTTAGATTACATAAGAAAAGGAGACCCCCTGGAGTCTTCTTTAAGCTCTTTTCAGACTCTCTAAATTTGAAAAGATTGTGGAGCGATCTTGTTTCCATTCACACTCGTTAAAGTAAAATTAAAAGGCACATCTCTTCGACGATATTTTACCCATTTTTCAGTCGAGATGGATAATTTTATGAAAAAGGTATGCCCTAGGATCTACGGTTCGCATGGAGAGTATCCCCAGGTATAATTTTATCCCTTTTTCAGGCCCGAGGGACTAAATTTGAGAAAAAACACCATTCTATCTGGTTTTGGTTTATCACTTTTTTGGGCCTTGGAGAATATTTATTAAAAAGGAAACATCTTGGAGTCTTCTTTAAGCTCTTTTCAGATTCCCTAAACAAGAAAAGATCACTGAGTGTCCTTGTTTATTTCACACTCATTCATTGGTCCAAAAAGAACATCTATTTGGCCTAAGTTTAACTCTTTTTCCGGCTAATAGATTGTCTAGGAAAAAGGTACTCCTCGGGAGATACGTCTCACCGAGAGAGTTATACTAAGTTATGTTTTATACCTTTTTAGGCTCATGGGACTAAATTTAGGAAAAAGGACAAGGTATTCCATAGCTAAGTTCTTTTCATACTCCTTAAAATTGAAAATATAGTTGAGTGATCTTGTCTCTATCATAGTTGTTAAAAAGGTTTTGAAGAGATGTCCTTTTGGTATAAGTTTAACCATTTTTCGGACTGACTGGACTATGTATGAAAAATGAATACTCTATCCCTAGTGACCAGAAGAGTTTTCCCTTGTATGATTTTATTCTTTTTCGAGCCCTGGAGACTTATGTTACAAAAAATATCACTCTAGAGTATTCTTTTACTAGTTTTTTAGACTCTCTAAATGTGAAAAGCCACCAAACTTACCTTCTATGGGCTCATAAAACTTTACATTGAAGGAGGCTCATTGTGTCAATCCATAATCACATTACATGTCTCACTCTTGCATCCTTGGCCTAATATCGGCTTCATTTCTCTATTGCTAAAATTTTAGAGCATCCCTGAGGTGCATGTCTTGGAACATTTTTTCCTTTTGCGATATGACACCCTAACCCATGGAGGAATTTTCCCGAGTGTCCATATTCTTCACGTGTCTCCTTGCATTGAGCATCAGTGTGTTCCATGCGCTTGGAACTAGTTTTCTTTCCTATGAAATCCATTCCTCATTTGTAATGTAACATCCTTTTATTCTTTTTCAAGCTCGTTAAATATATGAAAAAGACAAAAAAATCAAATATTCCAAAAAGAGGGGATGTGAAAACATTCTCTTTTAAGGGAAACAATCTAGTCACCCTTTAACATAGCACATCCTTCAGAGCATTGGGATTTAGTATGGCCTTGTGAAGTTGTTATCGTTACATAGAGTTGTGTCCTCCTCCATTTGGTTACTCTTCCAAACATATGGATAGTTTTTGGTGGCTTTTGTGCCACAAAATTATGTCAATAAAATGCTTCTTGAGTCTTTTCATACATCGTGATCTTGTCCAATGGAAATTATTACAACCTTATTTGGCCATTATACAATAAGTATCTTCACCATCATGAGCCGACCATCCCAAGAGTCTTGTCAACTTCACATTCAGAATCAATTAAGTACCTTGTCTGATGTTTGAGGTCCTCTAGTCTTTCCATGATGGGTTGTCGAAGACCTCAGGGTAGTGAGTCTTACACTCTTATTATATTCCTACCTGAGTTATGAAGATATTCAAGATATTACTCAAGTTACGAAGTTATCATCTCCGGCTAAATGAATTGATACTTCCTGAGGATTTATATTACATTGTATTTGTATATATTCTGATGATTTTGAGATGTAGATCCATTGTGTATTATTCATGGCTACAATTGGTATTGGCATACACATTATTCATGTAGAAATGATTACTATATATGACATGTATATACAGTGTACTTGATTGGAAACCATGCTTAGTTTGTCTCGAGCATGGGTATGTCCACCTCAATGGTTATTATTATTATTTTGCAGATGACAGGCTCACAAATTCTCATATGGGATCACTCAAATTGGTGCCTTTCCCACTTTATTAAATATGTTTTAATGTATTTTGACCATGAGTTTCTCTTATGACCTCACACATTAGGGGGCATTTGTTATAGCTCAACATGCCACTACTATGCATTTCTGACATTGGCCTACTCATTCACATATTTGTCAACCATTTGTTTTGAGGTTCCTCTTAAAAAACACCTTTTGTTTTGGTGTGCGTTCCCTTGTACATATACAACATGTGTACATTCTTGGCAGCCCGTGTATATTCTAAAAAATTGAAAAAAATAAAAGGTTTAGCGCTTTTTGGTGGAGTTTACGGGCTATGTGAGGTTGCATGACCATTTTACCTCCTTTATCCCTTTTGAAAATGGATTAACTATATTTTCTCCATATAAAGGGCCCTAGGGGAGTCATTTGGATATATGAAAGAAGAGGCAAGTGAACTTTGCCAAAATTTCTCTCCCCATCATTTCAAGCCCTTCATCTTGTTCTGATTTTTCACCATCAACATTCCCAACCACTCATCCTCCTTATACAATCCATCCCGTTTCCCTATATTGGCATGTTGGTTTTGACGATATCACATTGGGAATGGTGCACTTGGATTCAAATTAGAGGAACCCAGGCGAGGTTCTTGGAGCGACGTCGACAAGATTCAGGTTGTAACTTCCAATCTTGTTATTAATAAAAGAGAAACTTTTTGTCCCAGATATGTATGTCTTTATATTTATATTTATGGATTGTTTTCATGAATATCTCACCCTTTAGATGATCTTGGTAGTTATGCGTATGTTGTTATATTATGTTCTTTAAAGTTGTTTCAGGACAACATTAGGAGGAGGCCAACAACCTGGAAAAAACAACAACAGGAAGGGATATACTGCAAATGGAAGGACTTAAGGTACACACTTTGATCCTATCTCCCTTCCATTGATTATCATTAGGTATTGTTATATTTGAGTAGAATAAAAGAATTAATTTCTTTTAAGGTGCATGGCTCTTCCTAGTCACTAGACTCGAATTAGGGGGATTTTTCCCCATAGAAATGATACATATTTGTATATGTTCTCTAGGTTGTCCCGTTCCATCATACTTCTCCACATATCTATCTTCTTGTTTTATGCCAAATCCGATGCGCAGTAACCTCTTGCATTGATACCAATTCTAAATCTTCTCCTTATAAATACCCCACCACCATGCAGGCGTAGCTTTCAAAGCAATATCCAAAACTAGTAATCTTTGACTTTCAAACACTTCTAATTCAAATTTTGTTAAAAATTCATCTAAATTATTCTGACCATAAAAAGTGGGTGGTTCCCTTACCTCTGTACCAACCCATATTAGTGCATGTGTCATCCTTATGCATCTTCAGGTGGATAACTCATGCAATCACTACTACCAATTCTCTAGCCCTATTTCAGAGTCTGAAGCACATAAATTAATGCTTCTCCAACTCTAGATTCCATCTGTTGTTGGGTTTACATAATCCTCCTCTCACATGATAGTTCTATACAACTAATTTATGTATTCTGTAATAAAAAATTTTGTCGTAGAATCAAAATACCTTCCTCCTTCTGAAGCATCTAATGGCGTAATAAATATGTATTCTCCTGATTCAAAGATCATTTTTCTAGTCTTCATGTTCAGAATAGATTGATTTTCAAAATCCCAATCCAGCCCCAACAATGTTGGATATGGTGAAGTGTTATCTACTATGTCAATCACATCAAAGTCTTTCATAGTGTGCACACCATCTAGGTCTACTAGTATTCCCTTGAATACACCAATTGGTACCACTCTATGTTGATTTTCTAACTTTAACTGAATAGATGAAAATGCCAATATAGGTTCTCCCATGCCTTCCCATGCCTTCTCAAAAAGAACATTTACTTCAGACCCTAAGTATAATATGATATCACCCATATTGAAATCTTCAATGTTTGGATTCAATCTGAATTCCCTACTCGTTCTTATCTTCTTAAGAACCTGATTGCCTGTCTTTTATTCTACTTTCATCTCTTCTCGAGAATTGAAATTTTCTAATAAACTCTGTAATACTTGTAAATAGTTTCTATCATTCAATAATTTTACAGAAGACCCAAAAAAGCTTCTCATATTACTTAATTGTTCTGAAGTCTAATCTCTACTAGTTTGATCAAATAGATGAGGCATTTCATACACTGGTACATCATCTCTTGGCTTTGTATGTGAAGTAGATGCAATATTCTCCTTCAAAAATTGTTGTCTAACTCTCTTGAATGTCTCCTTCTCCTTGCACGCATCAAAATTCTATTGAGGTGTTGTATTCTTCTGGACCCACTGGTACTGGTCCTAATCCTTCTTTATTGTGTCTTCCCCTTTCTTGGTTCCACCTCTAGTAACTATATTGATCTTCTTCCCATCCTCTTCTCTATTTTCCATAGCAATCTGTTGGACGTTTTGATTGTTCTGGTTCCTTTTTTCCTGTATATTTACCAGATGTGTTAGATAGTGTTCCATCTCATGATCTTCTATGTGAAAATACATACATGTCACAGGTGGTTGTGGACAGTCTCTTTCGTAACATCCAAGTTTCTGACAATTGTGACAAACTATTGGTCCTCTAACTCCTCCAAATCCTCTTCCTCCACGACCTCCTCCTCTGAAGCCTCCTTTTTTACCTTTATTTTTTCTCCGCGGTGTTTTATACCATGGTCCATGATTGTACTGCAATTTTACATTATTATACTATGGCAGCACTACAAACTGTTGCACATTGTTATACTGCAATGGTGCTAGAAAATACTACGCATTATTATACTGCGATGGTGCTCCAAATTGTTGCATGTTATGATACTATGGTTTCCATACAGGTTGTCCTATCATTAACTCATCCTAGACCCTATAAGTATCGGATGTCCTCTCCTTCATTATTTCCAAGGTTCTACACTAAGAAAAGTAAACAAACTAAGAAAAGTAAGCAAACTTGTAGAAAAAATAAACACTCTTGCGGAAAAGGAACAACAAGGCTTTGGAGAGACCCATTAAAATGGATGCGCAAGTTTTTACCTCTCGTCTTAAAGTTTCTCCTCCCCCTTGTTATGTAATTAAAGGCTACCTACCTACCTAATCTCTAATCCCTTTAGCACCTCCCTGACAACGATGCCAAAAATGTCGAGTAAAATATATGCTATCTATTTCGACATTAAATTGTGAACCCAGGGCTCGTAAGCTTCGAGGTGCCAACACTATATGTGTGGGTCTACATATCTAATAGAGACTAGCCTAGCCTAATATAATCTAATTCCAATAAACTCAAATGATGAATACCTTTACTTTAACTTTACAGAGTAATCTACAACTAGGAATGATAAATTCATTATTCTAAGTGAACAAATATTGAATAAAAGAAAACTATCTTCATTTAAAAACATCCTATGTTCATGGGAAGTGAACTCATAAAGAAAACTATCATTAAAAATCAATTCTTTATGGTGAACTCTATTATTAAAGAAACACTTACAATTATTCCTATCTTGCAGAGAATAAACACTAATCTATCTAACTGAAAGCAAGAAAAACAAGAACTTAGAATTATTTTTATCTTGTAGTGAATAAACACTAATTTGTTTACCTGAAAGAAAGAAGAGAAATAACTCACACCCCGATGGCATCTAACTACTAATGAGAATTCAAGTAAACATCAAGTAAACATCAATCATTCACTCTATCACACTAATACTGAAAATTACTTTGTTCAAAATCACTAATTCAGGTGAATATACAAACCCATAACTAGCACTAATTAGAAATCCTAATTCAAATTCATAATAATGAAAATACTTTGTGCAAACCTATAAACTCATGGCTAGTGCTAACGAGAAATCATAATTCAAATTCATAGCTGGGAATTCATTAAAAATCATAACCTAAGCTACCATTGAAGATCATACTCAAAATCAACTAAGATGCTACTAGAAATCATAATTTAAAATCCAATCCTATCCTATCATAATGATGCTAAAATAAAAATTAGCAAATGAAACAAGAATACAAAGAATATTTGGAATTTCAATTTGATAAACAAACACTATCTAAGTTAGTACTCTGCAGAGTAATTTACAGCTAAGGAGAAAAATACATGACAGTGTAATTAAACAACTTCTACAACCTGTAAACAAATTGTTAGGAGTTTAATAATTAACACACAACCATGGATATCCCTCTGTGATATACACACAATTAAAAAAGTAATTTACAAATGAGAGAAGATGTACAGGGAGATGAATTAGACAATGATCTGAAGTTAAACGTTTCACACAACAAGCAATTTAAAATTAAGAAATATACACAATAAATAAACAATTTCGAAATCGAAGAAGTATGAAAGGAAACTATGCAAATGAAAACATCTACTGGTATAAACAATCACCCAGACCATTGGTGCCCCCCCACCAGGTTGTGGCTACACTCCAATAAAACGAAGAGGATAAATCAATGCAATACTATCATTAAGCATGAGAAAACAAAGTATGGAACAAAATCGCAGATAATGTCTATATCAAAACAATAAAATTCTTGTCTTTAGTTGTGCCACAGGTAGTGGTATTTATAGATTATTACATCTTGAGAGGTTGACCACTGGAAGGGTCTACCTCCTCTAAAAATAGTAAACTCATTAAATGAGTTCTAACAACAACATCTTATAACGATTTCATGATCCACTCAATGATCACTACAACTGCCCAATCTGAGGTGTGTCAAGCCCTGTAGCTAGGGTCCACGAGGGGGCACAAAACCTATATCCACGATTCGTCCACGAAAGGCCGCCAATGTACCAACCGCCAGCTCCAGTGCGCTCAGAGTGCTAGATCGCATGCTAGATGGAGTGTCAGATCGCGTGCCAGATCAAGTGTTGAATGGAGTGCCGGACAAGGTACCACATGGAGGATCGGACCGTGATTTCACCCTGTTGCAATAAAACCATACATTAGATCTTCATAAACATAGAACTGAGATGAATTGATAAAAAAACTATTGTAAAAACACCAATTATACATACTTGGTGGGAGTTCATGGTGAATTGATGTATAAACCTTTGAGAATCATTCAAAATGGCTAATATGAAGCATAACATATGTAATATCGCATGCAAAAAGGATTTGACCATCGAAATAAAATAATCAAAACACGAACCCAACAATCTCCTTGGTTTGTTCCTCATCCATCATAATGGGGTCCATTTATTCCTTTTTCTAGCTTCCATCCAGATCCCTCTCCATATCTTAGATCTTCCTTAGTTCTTCCCCCAGTTCCCCCATGCGGGAAAAGTGATTTAGTTGTTTGACTCCATTGTCATCACTCCTTTATCATGTAATAGAATCTTGATTGACATGTAAATTGATAGAATGTGCCTTCCTCTTGGTCCCTTCAAAAACTCCTTCTCTCTAGTAGTGTAATACTTCACAATATCGACTGCAAACTCAGTAATAAAGCCTCCAATAATATTGTCTAACCAGAAATACACTCTGCACATGAACTTAATATTGAAACTTTCCAACCTCACAATATTCTCATTATTCCACTCTACTGGACTTATTCGGTTAGTTGGATGAGTTTCCTTCAGCCTCACTAACCTCTCCTGTAACAACTATGGAAAATAACATAAATATGCCTCATGCAAATCATTAAACACATACCTCTCTAGATATCAGTGCAGTGTATTCCTGGAGATTCTATTGTCATTCTATGCAAACTTGAGCTTGTTTTTATCCTGTTATCCCCTACCCTAGGGATAAGTAAGGAGATCATGTCTCGATGCCCACATGTCCTAGACATGGAGTATTGAGATACATATGACTTGAGCATGGCTCTGGAGGGCCCCTCTTTTCTTCAGTGTAGTCCATTTATCAACAACAATAGTATCAATCCCACCAAACCATTCCTGAAGTAGCAGTAAGTATTGCTCCATGAGGTAATGAGTCTGGGTATCATGGTATGTGTCACTCTGATTCTTGAAGCACTTGAATTTGTTTCATTGAATTCTCCTTCATTTCATAATGTTTTCTTGGAAATTATGTTATTTGACTTGTTCATACCTAGAAGGGTGACATGGTTCCCTAATAAGTTTATCTCCCTTTAGTATGGGTTTCCATTGGGTGGGTCTATGAAAGGTCATGATCTGTTCCCTCTATACTTACCACTTCCCAAATTTTTCCCTCTCATTTCCCCCTACCCTTGTCTGAGAATTTGGATTGGCCACACTAGGAAGGGTTGTAACTTGCCTTGTGGGAAGAAGGGGCTAAAGGCCTAGAGGGTAAAGGTAGTTGGCAAGATTTAAAATCCAATATTGAAACCTTTGAGATGCTTCACAAGGGGATTCCTGAGAAATCCATAAAAGGATTCTCAGTAAGAAAATAGAACCCATAAAAATAAATAAACACTCAAGGTACTAGTTGATGGAAAGGAGGTCTCAACACGAGCCGACCTATTATGACCACGAGCATGTAGCAGTATGAAACTACCACCTATCTGGTCACCAAACCAGGGTAGTGGATCTTGGTAGCATAACTAAGAGAAAGGGAGTCTGATCATGAGCCAATCTTCTCATCTTCATGTAATGTTCATGGATAACGCTGTCATCTCTGGTCACCAAGCTAGGATAGTGTCCCTCGAATCTTCCCTTGAAGCACAAAAGAAAAATATAAAAATAAAATAAAGATAAGAGTAAAAGGGAATGAATGGGCTACAAAACAACGACATTTATGACAAGGTGCAACTCACCCTCTACAAAGGAACCCATAGGTAAGATTTACATTTCCTTGTTATTACTTCACCCCATACCCAAACACTTACCCCATGCCACATCATACACTTACATGACCTGCATTGGATCCCACCTGGGAAACACCCCTGACTTAAGGAAGGTTATCCCAATAGGACACCCTGTGACCTTCTCCAAAACTAACTTGTCAAATTGCATAACTTATTTGAGCATTTATCTGGGTTAAGGGGGGTTTTATGCACATGTTTGGGTAATTTAGTTATTGGATGTGATTTACATGCTATGATCCCTATGAATTATGAACCCTTGGAGGGCATACTTGTTGTTGTTGCAGGACCTTTCTCGGTGGAAATGTACATGTGAGGGAATGATTAGGCTGGACCTTCATGAGGGACTAAAGCCCAAATATGGATGTTGTAACCCCAACTAGGGGCAAGAAGACATTGAAGACTTGCATTGGGAAGAAAGAAGGACATTTCCTTTGGAGGCACCTTGGCAGAAATAGACCCAGGGGTTTGTTTCTATTTCACATGGACATTGGCCCTAGAAGGCCCATGACGTCACCATCTGACCCTGGATGTCATCTAGAGCTAGGGTTTCTGATTTGGAGGTGTTTATGAGCCTAGTGGCATGTGTGGGCTTCATCTAGAGCCTTTGGAGGCCAAGCTCCCTACCTTTCGGGCCCAACGTTCCACCTTAGAGCCTCAAAGTCACCCTACAAGGGAATGATGTCACCCTTGGAGGTGTTTATGTGAAAATTGAATTTATTTGTAAATTAGCCAGGTTGGCCTTATTTTGACCTAAAATTAATTAAAGGTCACCAGTTTTGTATAAATAAACATAAAGTACATTCACATTTACATCACAACTCCTCAAACAAGAGGAGATGTCTGAAATTTGGACCCTAGTAAGGGCTATTGGCTGAAATTGTGAGGCACGCTCTTGTATAAGGCTGATTTTTGCAAGTTGGATCAATCTTGGAAGCTTTTATGGTGATCTTGCATGGCATTTTCATGATTATTCTTGGTGTAAGTAGGTAAAATTCTGCATTTTTTGTCATCTATTGAATGGTTTATGTATGGTTTTATTTTCTCATACAAGATTATGAAATTGCATGATATACTTAATGCTTGAAGTAAGGAACTTAAATTGCTACATTCTTACTTTCTATTTCCCAATATTTTCATTGAATTGATCTAGTAACTAGTGAAATCCTAGAGCCCTAGTTTCCTAGCACTCTAAGGTTTTGACCTAATTATCTTTTCCTAAGTTCTTATACCATAAGAATCCTAAGGAGAGAAAGGTTATAGGGCCTAGAATTTCCTACACCATAGTATCTTGTTTCTTGAGGAAAATGCATAGAGAGACTTAAGTTACTACTTCTTCTATGCATTTTCCCTCTTAGACTTTTGTGCACTATAAAAATTGATTTGTATCCTTAGAAGAAATCGTCCATTTGACTCCATAAGCCCTAGAAGGCACTAGTTCTATCCTCTCTCTTATTGAAGGATTGATTAAACACTCAAACACTCTTCTCCTAAGCTTTTACTAACTATCTCTAACCCCAGTTTAGCCTAGATAACTAACCTATTTGTTATTGTTAGAAAAGATTGCTACAACCATCCAAATGCAAATTTTTTTTTGCAAAACTGGCCTTTAATTCTAGATAGACACTTCAAAAATTGCTTGTGACAATTAATTATCATTTGGCCTAGTAAAAGATACCTTTTCATTGTCTTTTCAAGCAATTTAGAGGCATATTTCTTGCAACTTTTATAAAATACTTATTGTTGTTGTAAACTTTCATGTTGATGTAATTTTATATCAGCCACCATATATTTCAAAGGTTTATTGTCTTATTGAAGCACTAACATCATTTTGTACTTGAAACTGCCATATTTTTTCTTTGTTGTCTTGTTCTGGGAAGGTACACTTCATGTTTACTTTTGCTTCATCTCTTAAAGAAATAAAAAACCATTTGACTTGAGTGGCCAGTGAGAGGGGCATATTCTCGCATCTTTGTATTAGTTCATCAACCCTTTGGTTCACTAGGGACATCTCCCTTGGGGTAATATTAACATACTCCTAAACATAAAGGGGTTTCCTATTAAGGTGATAGTGATAGGTCACCCCCTTGTTATGTCAATATTGCCTCACTTGCCTTAGGCTTTGGGAAAGTACAGATTGCATGATAACATCTCCAACCATCTTTCAATCTCCTGCTTTAGTTGGATTCCATGGCCTAAACATCCCCTTCTACCACTGCATTTTCTTCATCAAATCCCCTCCAATCCGACCTTACGAGTTCCAATCGGCAACAAAAACATTTGTTGGATGTATGGGTTGACTTAGGTTCTACCTTAGTTCTCCAACAAAACCCTAGAAACCATTGGCCCTTTTGGAGACGAAAAGGAAACACTGCGCACAGAGTGCATAGCATACTCTCACCCAAGATGGATTATGGGTGATTGTATGACCCAAATGTCTGCAATCATGGAAGGGATGATGCTCATGGGATGTTAGGAATACCTACATATCTACCTATACTTCAATATTCATCATATCTACCATACCATCATTCAGATATACCATTCATGTAACCCTTAACATTCATTCTACATAAATTAACATAACTACTCTCGTGCGCATTGCAAATTAACCTTAACATATTCATTCATATATCCATTCATTCATGGAAACACATAAAGAACACATTCCATACATTGACACAATATTTTACCTTGGTTCACCCCCCTCGGCTACGCCCACAACAATTTGGCATTATATGCTTCTCTATTCATCTTCTTCAAAATATTGTGTTGTGCACATTACATCATAGTTTAGAAATGGTGAGGCTGACTAGTGTCACACCAATATCCACATTTTGTGACCTGGCCCTCAGTTACAACTCAAAACCAGACTCATCCCCAAAACTGACTTAGTAATTTTCTCAAAAAATCTCTACTAAAAATATCAGATAGATATCTCCTAGCTAGATCATACATCATATATTTATACTACCAAAATTGGGTTGAAACCCATCACATTGATTACTGAAACCCTAACCCTAGTGGATTAGGTTCATACACTTTACAATCTCCTATGTGTGGTTGGTATTCAATTTATCTGGATCTCGAGGGATGATATCTGGATGGATTGAATGCTGAGAGAGGAGGAGCTTAGACGTTCCATTATTTCATGAAAAAAAGCATGGAAAAAAACATGTAAATGAAGTACTCGGGAGGTGAGGCTCAAAGCGGAGCCTCACCTCTATAAATAATTATGAGTAAATGAATCGGAGCTAATTAATCTCACAATGAACAATAGAAAATATGAGAGAAACTAAAATGAGTAACTTGATATTATGAGAAGGCTTTCTAGGCCTTTATATAGCATTACAAAATGGTCCATTGGACAAATTCAAAAAGATCTCATTAAATGAGTCTCTATTATTAGTATAATAGATATAACTACCCTACTAACCAAGTAGCGGAAAATAAAACACGATACAATATTGGAAAGAGATCATTAAATGAGTCTCTATTATTATAATAATAGATCTAACTACCCAGCTAACTTCGTATTGGAAAATAAAACCCAATGGAGAGGTGGGATTCTCTTTGAATCATATGGGAAACATGTTATCCCAATTAATTAATCAGGAGGTGGGAATCTCCTTGATCCACATGGTAAATCTATTATCTTTATGACTTTTTCATCTGAATTTATACCATATACCCCCTAAAATTCAGATCATCAATCAAACTATTTCTTACTTTGACTCTTCTTTTCCCTGCATTGTTTTTCCTTGATTCCTAGTGCACGGTGCTTCTTTGGTCCATTCCTTAGCTGCCTACCTCGTTTGTTGTTCTCTTTCTCATTCTTTAAACTTTTCTCCAAAAATAGTTTTCTCCAACACTGTATATGGATAAAAATCACCTTCAGTTCTCTCATACATGCTCGGTGCCTTGAAGGTCCAGGTGGTTCACCAAAATCTTACAGTTTGAGAGGCTATTCTTCGTACCCTGAAAAATAATCTGGTCATGGATTAGAATCACATGAAGCAACAAGCATATAAAGGTCACTCAGAACATCAATTTGTTGAAGGGGACTAGGTGTTTCTTCGACTGCAACCTTATAATAAGACTTCACTCAAGGTTGACGATTGTTAGAAGTTGGCACCCAAAATTTATGATCCTTATACAATTATTAAGGAGGTGAGACAGGTGGCTTGTCAATTAGCTTTTCCTAGTGAGTCTAAGCTCCATGATTTTTTTCATGTCTCCAGCTTAAAGAAGGTGATTGGAAGTAAGTGCCAAACTCAAACCAGTCTTCCTGAGTTAAATGAAGAAGGCTTCATCTAGTTGCATCCATAATAAGTCTTGGACCAGCGTGAACGTCTTCTACGTCAATGCACCATTAAGGAAGTGTTAGTACAGTGAAAATATACAACTCCAACAGATGCCACCTGGGAGGATAGGTCTATTTTTTAAAGGGAAGGGCATGTTAGGGACCTAACCTCCCTAACCCCTCATGTAGGTAGAATAATATATTTTCCTTGTAATAAAGGAAAATATTAATAAGGCCTAGTAATAAGGAAGAATAAGTCAAACATAACAATACCTAATAGAATCTTATTCTTCTAGAAGATTTTCCTCTAGATTGTTATTTTGGTAGATATATTTAGTATAAATAGGAGTTGAGGGCATGATAAGTTTTTGTGTGGAGAATCATTGTAATAGAGTGTTGTTTTGCTAGAAGTTTCCCCCTCGAAGAAGCAAGTGAACATTGTTTCCTATCAATAAAGATATTATTTTGGTGTCGTGGTTTCATATAATATGTTGTTCCATTGTTATTCTTTGCAGTATTTTTATTTTTTTTGTTATTATAATAGGTATCGTACCTTACAAGACTAGGCCAACTTCCATAGTATTTCATAAGTACAAATAAGAACAAGGCTATTCATGCCTTGTGACCATACTTGGTTGCACAACTTCCTCATGAAGCACCTTTGGGCTTGTCTTTTGTAGGTCCCATTTATTCCTCATGTTAGAGTGTTAACATGCCTAGTTTACACACACTATGAAACCTAGAAATTGCAATCCTTTTAATGAAAAACTATTTCTTTAGATAATCTCAAATTATTTTACTTTTCACCAAGAGAATCTCCCCAACTCCTTTCCACACCATATCATTTCACTTTATATAATGAAAGGAAGCCTAACCAACTCCTTTGAACTCAGGAGGCCCCTTCCCTTCCACATACGTGGATATGTAGATCCAATGTCTTCCTTCAGGTAAGTATATTTTTTTTAAGATGGAGGCATGGACTATGATGAACACTCAAGTCACCCACCTCATGCAATATAGTGAAGGAACTGTGGTCCACTTCATGTTGGGACCTTCTTCTATCAAACATAACCTACTCACACAATCCTCCTCTTTCACTAATCATACATACTTGCAACCCTGTGAAGGGCCTCTTTTGTTATAGACCTGAATAGATATGAATACAAAATACCATAATAGTACCAAAGACATATGATACAATCACCAAACAAGATATATGGAAAAATATATAAAACCACCACTTTATTATATCAAACCCTTAGGGTAGGGAAACACCATATAATGGATCCTATTATGGAAGGGATCCTCTCGTGTTCACTTTCCTCTTCGAAGGGGAATCCTCCAATTGAGATACACGCTCCCAATAAAATATTTATCCTCCCCCTATTACAATGCTTGAACCTCTTTATATAGTACTACCAACCACCTAAGAACATTCTAGAGGAGGAACCTTCTAGAAGTAGAACCTTATAAGAAGTCCTCTTACATTTATTATATCTAACTACCCTAGTGGACCTTATTTAATACTATAGTGGACCTAGTCCACCTTAAATTGAATGGATTCCACTATTATCAATATGGGCCTTTCAAACCCCCCTCCCCCCCCCACTACCCCTATAGCTACACTACATTCCATCCCCCTTAGGAAAACATTGTCCCCAACACACGTTATGAGGCTGTACAACCATATACGAGGGTCCCATGGATAAGTTTGGATTATAGTGTTGAATTAGAATGAATAACCAGGGTCCCATGAAGAAATTAAAGCCACCATGTTGAAGTAGTCCAACCACTACTATAAACTTGGATCCCAAGTCTAAGTGCTCATGTGAACTCCACGTGGAAAATATAAAAAATCAGGAACCAACTGAAAATGATGCTCCAAAAATATACATTGGTCATGTGGGTCGAAATATGTAGAACTAACCAACCATTCATCCACTACTAATGGAAAATAATGAATTGGAAGAATAATATTCAGATAAGACTCTTTTGTACTCTTCAGGATGGCCTCTACATGAGGTGGAGTAGAGTAATCAAATAGAAGATGAAAGTAGTTGTCATCCTAGAAATGACAACGATACCAATCACCACAATCAACCTCAAAAGTATACCAAGCATAGATGTATTGATTATATTCATCCATGATGTCCTCCATAATATATTCCTCATGTATGTTATCTTTGTACTTTCACCAACTATTCTTTAAGTCATGCATGCAGGCTTAGAGGGATTTCATGTGTGGTTCCAAAGCCATGAGTATTTTTTTACATAAAGTATCCTTAAGGATTTGAAAGAAACGATCCATTGTAAATACCACATAAAATATTCTATCCAATGACACTAATTTGGTACCAATCTAAGAACCATGTGACAAGTTACGAATTTTGCAGTTCCACCGCTATCACAACCCCCCCCCCCAAAAAAAAAAAAAACAAAATGGTTGATTTTAAATCAACGATATCTTGACTTCCTAAGCTCCGATTCAAACGTTTTGTTTTTTGAAATTGGGTAAAATTCTGAGAGGAACTCAGATATGTAATTAGTTTGAACAAATTTGGCCTTCGGGTGCTACAAAAATAAAAAAATCGCACAATAGTCCGCGAAAGAAAAGAAAAGAAAAAACCCCTGAAAATTTACAGATTTTAAAATGCTGATAACTTCACTTCCCGAACTCCGTTTGAGACGATTTATTTTTGAAATTGATTTAAATTGTGAGAGGGAATCAATTATATAACCCTTTTCTACAAATTTTTCATAGAAATCTACATAAATTGTCTGAAATGTTGCGACCCTCTTTTTCTTCTCCAAAAAAATATGCAAAAATAAAAATAATTTTCCCACACTTCCTGCCAAAGAAGGAGATCTGATACCACTTGTTATAGACCTGAATAGATATGAGTACAAAATACCACAATAGTACCAAAGATATCTAAATACAATCACCACACAAGATATATGGAACAATATAGAAAACCACCACTTTATTATATCAAACCCTTAGGGTAGGGCAACACCATACAATGGATCTTGTTATGGAAGGGATCATCTCATGTTCACTTGCATCTTTGAGAGAGAATTCTCCAATTGAGGTACTGGTGCAGACCCTGACTCTCGGGCCGAGATCCACGTAGGATCTTCTCTAAACCACGACAAGAATTAAGAGAAACCCTTGATTAAGACCGCGAAGGATTTTCGGGTCTCGCGAGTTCGACGCTTTCAACACAATGCCACCGCTCTCTGCAACAGCCGAGATGCAAAGCTCTGAATGGGTGTAAGGGATAATCTCCCTCTCTTTGGCCCCTTGGAAAAGTGACCACGACCAAGACCTTAGTGCAAGCTCCTTTCATGACTCGCGATCTCGTGAGTTCGAGAGTCAAATTCTCTCGACTCCTCTTGCTTCAAATCTCCGATACCTGAAATGAGATACAGGTATGGATCCTCCTCGTTAGCGCCTTTACAAATGACTGCTAGCTAGAGATTAACTCTAGCACCTCTCCCAACTCGTGACTTAGCGAGTTGGAGTGCTGAATGCTCGGTCTCCTCCCTTGCAAATCCCTGAAATGTGATAAGTCAACAGGGTGTTGACTCCTCCATAGTGACGCGTGTACACCACCAGTCACCCACTTCGACCTTTTTTTGATCGTTGTATGTTTACGCCATCTATCAACTACGTGGTCTCCACTTACGGGATGTGCCACCTATCTGAACAAGCCCTTGGTGCTCGACACTTTGCGACTTTCACGATCCAAATGCAATGTTTCCCAACCTTCAAACTCCCGAATTCACGTTATGATTCAACGGTGTGGGGTAGGCCGCGATCAATGACTCACGTTGATCCTCCACTCCTGGGTGATCGGTTCCTCTAGCCTCTAACCACCTTGCAACTTCTACCAATCCTACAGTCCTCACGATCTCGCGAGTTCTCCATGGAGAATTCAGGCCGTCCGCCTTTGTCCTTGACAACCTTTGTCCCTAAACTTAAGCAAAGGAAATTAGACCTGTTCTTTTCTTGATTTCGATCCAACTTGTTATTTGCTTGACGTCTGCGACCTTCAACCTAAGTTGATTCTCCAGGCCTTCAAGATTTCCTTGGCGAATTCTAGGCTTCAAGCCTTCGCTATGCATGAATCTTGCAAACTTAATGATAACTCACGGTTATCCTTCGAGAGAAGCTCCATGCACTCCTTGCAACAGAGAATTCTTCAACTCCTCTGCGAGTCTAAATAAATCTTTCCCTCTTCTCCCAGCGTGTGCACACTTTGCACAACTCTATGCTCTGCTAGCACTCCTGCCTGTAAAGATACAATTGGATCCTTTCTAAGAGTTTTGAGATGAAATCCAGAACTTGGTCGATGCACTCTTGTGGACCCTCCACTGCACTCTTTGTAGGAGTTCTCAGAAAGATAAACAATTGGAACTCATTCTCCCTTTGTCCAGAACTCAAACATTCACCATAGAATTCTAGAGCATGCACACACATAACATTAAAAAAAAATGCATACAGAGAACATAAATAACCTGCAACATACCATTTAACAGGTGATTCTAATAACCATCACACACACACATAGATTTGGAATCAACGCTTTCTTCTATTAATTCCAATTCTCCCGTACATGGCAAATAACAACTAAATGCATAAAAATCCTCTGTGCTCTTCTATTCTCCTCTGCAACTCTACAACTTACGAATTCTGAATTATGTTACAAATATACAGGGGTTGAGGGTGTCTATCATTTGTTTTCCCTCCTAAACTCATAAAACTGTCTAGTCTATCATTTAAATCTACCCACATGCATTAAACAAACTTAAATGCCTATTACATCCACGGATAGGAACATACGCCCCAAAATCAGTTTGGATCTTCAAGATATAAATGCAACTACACTTTCCTCCTGTCCATTACATTAATGTTTCAGATTTTAAATTTCAAAACGTTTTCACAAAAACGTGTTCAAATTACATCTGTGCGTCCAGCTGTCTCCTTGGCTTTAGGCATGCACTTGGGCTTTATATGATGCTCCTGCATCAACTACACACTCCCAATACAATAATTCTCCTCCCCCCATTACAATGCTTGAACCCATTTATATAGTGCTACCAACCACCTAAGAACATTCTAGAGGAGGAACCTTCTAAGAAGTCATCTTACATTGATTACATCTAACTATCCTAGTGGGCATTATTTAATGCTATAGTGGACCTAATCCACCTTACATTGAATGGACTCCACTATTTTCACTATGCTCTCCGCCCTCCCCCCTTCCCCCACTACCCCTATAGCTACACTACATCTTTGGAACACTTTCATAAAGTCATTTAGAGGAGGTAACCATGCCAAAAAAAGAAGTCTAACTTAACAAAAACTAATTTCCAATGAAAGTTAAAAGTTGATGAAATAATGGGAGGACCTTTGATTTGTCACAAAAATAATTTCACCTAATACATTGTTTTAGTCAGAATTTTTTTTGGTGTCACGATTTTTAAGGCTCAAATTGTATTTCTGAATGCATAAATTGATTCAGCCCCCTTAGAAACCATAAGATACCCCAAATATGAAATTTATCATTCCAACTATTTTTCTAAATTTCTAACCATTTTATGACAAACTCCTAGAAAAAATACCCCAAAAGGTAAAAACTTAGAACTTAAAAAGATATTAAAATAGAACATTTAAACTAAGTCAAAATGTTTTTGAGAGAATATAATTTTAAAAAGTAATACTGATTTATGTATAAAGTGGATAATAGCCCCATCCTCTATTCCCCTTTCCATTTTCAAAATTTACCACCCTGTGAACTTCATGCCCTCTACCTGTAAACTCCCTGCTCTAAACTTGCAGGAAGAGGGGCCATAGGCAGGGCTCTGGGAGCCAGCAATGAGGCACTACCCAATATTTCTTTGATGGGTTGAGAAGCCAGGGCCAAGCAATCATTCTAACTCACTCTTTAGCACGTCAAGAAATCACGATACAATTTGGTTTCATTTGCTTCATGGGATTGAAATCCTTTATTTTTTCGTTAGCTCTGGTACAGCATGTTTGTCTGAACTTGCATGCAAACGACATGCATTTGATTCCTTCATTTCCCTAAATTGCATGCATTTGGGTCCTTCATTTCCTAAGACTACCGCATTGGAAAATTGGGAAGTGATCACATAAAGAATTATTATTTGAGGTTGATTGGAGGCAGCAAACACGGAGAGATTCAGAAATCCTAAGAGTTGATTAATAGGGGCAATTCCATTTGACAGTTTACTTTTGTTTACTTTTATGACGCTAGTGTAAACTTTCTATGTTTATGATTTTTTTTGGTAACTATCATCTGAATTTATTCAATTTGGCAATATGGCTTTTTTGAATGTATAAATAGATTCAATACTTTCAAAAATCCTAAAACACCTATCCAATTTGGCAATATGGCTTTTTTAAATGTATAAATAGATTCAACACTTTCAAAAATCCTAAAACACCTAAAATATATAATATCAACCACTAAAATCTACAATTTTCTAAATTTCTTACAAAATTTAAAATAAAACTAAAACTCACTTATAAAGGTCTGGGGGCTCCTCCCCTCAGGGGCCCCTCTGCTTTCGCTTACTGCTATGCCAGTAAAAAGTTTAGACTACTTCTTACATGTAAATGTAGCTTTAATAAATTTACTCCATTCTCATTTCATCTTTTTCTTTACCATATAAAAAAATATGGCCATTCCAGTTTTGTTGCATTAGAAAGTTCCACCGGTCCCATTTGAGAGTTTGCCTTAACATTAAAAACTTTGACCAGTTCTACATTAACGCATCATTTATAGGAGCATGCATATCTAATTTGTGGTTGTAAACCATGTATGCATTAATCTGGTACATTTTTGGGGAGCTGCTTGGGCATTTATGAGATTCGTCTGCTTTTATTCATAAGTTCTTTCTTTATTGAAAACAAACTACGTTTGTTGTTTGTTTTCCCAACACATAATCTCAAACTTGTAGCAAGCATGACTTCTATGCATGGCCTTGAATTAGGCCCAATTCAGCCTTTTCTTCTACAATTTCTTGTAGATAACCACAAGCCATATCAAACACCAATTATATGTTGTATCTGATTATATGATCATTGAATTAATCACAATCTTTTATACATGCACTTTTTTGGTTTGATCTATGCACATTTTCTGGATGCTGATTAATTAAGGTATTGTTTAAACGTTTTATTTTTGAAAATATTTACAGGAATTTAGGAATTTAGTGATACAAATTTTGGTGAAATTATCATTTTCTATTTAAATTGTATTTTGAAATGTATAAATCAATACAATTTTCTGAAAAATCTTGAAACACTCTAATTATACCCACCCTATTTTTTTTGACATACTCCCAATAGTTAGATTTTTCCTCCATTCTGTGTATTTGGAATAGTTGAGCAATTTGTATTGTTGTCCATTCTGTGTATTTGGAATAGTTGAGCAATTTGCATTATTGCGTTTTCACTTATTTTCTTCTGTGTTGGTAAGATTTTGCCATTTGAATTCATGGACACTGTCAGTCTCATTTGAATTGGGTCTTGCTATTGATGGGTGTATTAAGTTTATTGTCCATGGGTGTTGGCGACTAGATGCATACAGACGTTGCAAGTATTTCCAGTTTCTATTTCACAATTACCTGTCATCATGTCAGTTTCACTTTATGGTATTTCGAATACTTCATACATTAATTTAAATGTTTTGAGTATGATGGTTATGGGAATCTTGCATCAGTTTTGGGGAGTTAATCCATGAATACTTTCTCTTGCAAACTTCATGAATGCAAGTTTCAGATAAATTTCGACCTAAATACACATGCTACATGCACGCCTTACTCGCTGAGGTCATGCTCTACTGATCCTGTTAACCAACCTACACATGCTACATTCATGCCCTCGCTGAGGTCATGCTCCACTGATCATGTTGAGATGTAGAAGTGTCATTGTTATATCTCCTTCACGAGGTCTGACAATATTTCGCAGTCATAATATGTGTTGTTGGGTTGCATGTTCTTAATTGCGTCACCCATTAGATAGCCTGCACTGAATGGGGTTGGGCATACTTTGAAATTTTTGTTTGGAG
>ML780087.1:230904-246333 GCA_009831015.1 Picea engelmannii | reverse complement strand
GCGGTCGGAGAGAGATACACCGGAAATACTTGACCGCCCCCGAACCCCCGGGTAAAATGCAGAATGCAGAACTGCACTGGGACGTCACTGTATATACTAGACGTAAATATAATTGGGCTGCTCCAGAGTATCCAGACAAAGCTCGGAGCCGAGGTAAAAACCGAATAAACGAGAGCCGAAGTCATCCTCCCACCTTTAGCCTTTGCCATCCCGTAAACACTGCGATCGTAAATGCTCGCGCGAGGGAGAGGTCCCTTCGTCCTGCCCCTGCATCTATGGCCGTCCTTCATGGTAAAGACTGGCTCGTGGGTGGCGGCTAATGGCATTTATGCCATGGCCTAGTGCAAATCCACCTGTGGCCTCTAATCTACGTGTCACCCCATCCGGGGTAATTTTGTTTATTATTAAGTTCAACAGAGTTTTCTTTAATTTAATAGTTTTCTTTAATTTATATGGATAATCTAATTACAAATTCCTTCAATTTAATAGTTTTTTGTATTTATAATTTTTTTAACTTAAAATTGATAGAATGTTAATTTATGTGAGTACAAGTTGAAGGAAAATAAAAATATTGGAAGTTCATATTTTTTTTTTGCTGCCACTAGACCAAACCCTTGCGGGCTTCATAATTTTTTTTTTGATTGATAAGAGTGAACATCAAATTTCAGCACCCCTCTTAGCTACACCTTAATGTCATATTTTTCTTTTAAGATGGGTGAACATCAAATTTTAGGGTGTAGTCTAAGCCTTCTACATTTTTAACTTTTGTCCTACAAAGAGAACACCTTCTTGTAGAGGTTTTTACAAAGCCTCCCCGAAAAATTTATCCCTTAGTTGTTTATAGCGGAGGTTGTTAGCGGAGGTGAGCGAATAGAGGTTTTTGTGGAGTTTTTTTTTGGTGCTCCTTTAAGGTATATACACAACGGTGTGCATGATCCAAGTGGACGTTGTTCGTTGCCCACCTATTCCATTGGCTCAAAATACTATTTCCATCTTGGTAGTTTTTCTACAATTTTTTGGGTCCCAAACTTCTGGGGTCGTTTTGAGGCCCTAATAATGTTTTTTTTACAAGGCATTTCTCAATAAATGACGGAGGCTTATATTGGGAAGTTATGAATGTGTACTCAATGATAGAGGATTATGGTGGGAAGTTCTGAATGTGTACTCCATGGATAGACCTTTTCAATGAGGTATCGACTGTTGATGTATTTAGCATCATACATGTACTTCCACATTGGCTTGGTGTCTAGCATGTGGAAGTCGTCCGTAATGTCTCCAAGAAAATTAGGAAATTCACTTTATGAGTCAATTATTAAAGTGAATGATCTTTTATATTAATACGATATTAATTAAGTTAAATGCCTAATTTTTGGCATTAGTAACCTAAGTGATTTGACCTTAGCCATTAGATTGAAAGTGAGGGTGAGATTTAATCTTAGCCCTTGATCACTTTAGGAGATCTAGGGTTTTGGATAAAAGGCCACCTATGTGAGAGGATGAGACACACATAGAGCACATATGAGCAAAGAGGGATTATTTTCTCATGTTCTTGTGTCACACACTGAGTGGACAATGAGGAGTTCTCATTGAGTGGGTGAAGAGAAGTTCGTCACACACTGAGTGGACAATGAAGAGTTATCATTGAGTGGGAAAGGCTGAGGAAGGGTGCAAAGGGGTATCAAGGGAGATAACTTCCAGGTGGGATAGGATATTGTTGTATTGCATTCCTTTGATGGGTCATTGACCTAGGATGGGAGTCCAATATTTTAATTAATAAAATTAATCTTTGATCTGGTTTTCCATTCGGGTTTTTTTCTAGGGGTATTTACCCAAAAATATTTGTGCAATGTGAATGGTTTCAGTTCTTTATGCTTCCACTGATTATTTTCATTAAGTAACCTAGTTGTGCAGTTATTTTATAAAGTGATTTTATTTAGAATAAGTGTCGTTTATTAGTTTCAAAAATTTACACTAAGCGCCCCAAATGAATATCGTATGAAAAATTTATGCCCTCGGGAAGTTGACGTATCAACTACCCCCATCAGGACCCACAAAACTTTTAGTGTTTCATCTTCTGGGGCTAGGGTTTTGGATGTTTAGGTTTTTCTCATTTATGCTTTATGTTAAAAAGGCCTTTGAATCCTCATTATAATCATCTCCTTGTGAATGTGCATATCCATCACATCTGTTCTCATAGATAAGCTACCACCATTTTAGAGAGTTCAATTCACTATTTATTTTCTTTACAGTCTCTGCATATTTCATTCTTTAATAGAAATTGAGTATTATTGTATCTTTGTGTTTTTGTCTTGTTCTGTGTTTCATTTGGTTCTTTCATGAATCCAGATCACTGGTATCATAGAGGTCTACTCTTTATCTATCTCTTTGTTCATTTCCCCAACAAGGTCAATGCATAAGTCATTGGGACTTGAACTAGTTGATCCCTTGAAAGACTTTCATCGCTGACCAATGGGCACCCATGGTGGAGGAAAAGAGAGACGATGGAGTAGGATATATTATTAAGTTGTTTCTCATGGAAGTCCTTGCGCAATAGAGGAACAAGATGATGGATAATTTTTTCCAAATCCTTCGTTGGCTAATGAAAATAGATTCATATTCATCAAGTGGCCACTTTGGAGGTGCCACCCCCTTCAAGGTACAAGTTAAATTTTATATTCCTATATTTGAACATCAGATATGTAATGTACCCGACCATCCGAGGGTCGGGCATGCTACCAAAAATATCTACTTTGTTCAAACTATGATATATATATATATATATATATATATATATAATGAAAATTTAACAGATATAGACATTTTGCTCATACACAGATTCATGCTAAAGTGACAATAAACACAAGCAATTATAATAAAATTTAGACATGTACTTAAACACAACATGTAAAATCAACATATAATTCGTACTTATCTTTTTATGAGAAGACCACCAACTGCGTGAAGACATTCCACGACCTCCTAGCCTTAGACCATACTACTCTAAGCTATCAACAGTGGGTCACCCCCGAGCTGGGACTAAACTCCACCCACGATAAAGGAAATCCTAGGCTAGGATGAGACTACGAAAAGATGCACAATGAAACATGAAGGATTCACTCCAAGGAGCCTACTTACGCCCACCGATCACAGACTCTCATTACCTACATGCATGTCCCACCCTAGGAATATACACCTTCACTTTTCCACAGTCCATCAGTTGATCCACTTCCCTTCCAAGGCTTCAACGACATGTCATATCAAGAATTCTCATAGATCTATAGTTGTTGTTGGACTCCCTCTAGGAGAAATCACTTCCCCAACAATCACTCTCACCTAGAGAGAGTTTCTCACAGGCCTGACAACCTGCTTCTTTAATCCATGGGCCTGACAACCCGCCTCTTCAAACCACATGCCTAACAACCTACTTCTTTTGTCCAACTCTTAAGTCCAACAGGTAACAACAATAGAACAAATCGAGTAATGCATTGTACGGGCTCAACAAAATACCAGTGTGTGCAGGTTACATAGGTTCATGATGGTAGAGGGTTCAAAAATGGTAGAAAATGGGTGACTGTGTGCCTGCTTAGTGCGTGAGGGAATGGGGCAAGGGATGGAAAGAATGGTTAGCGAACCCCCACAATGATGGAATTTTCCACTTAAATATGCATGTGTCTTGCATGACACTTATCTCTCTAGGAGATCGTTCCTCTCCACTTGGAGTTCATTCCTCTCCCCAAAGGAACTTATGATAACAAGGTTTATTTTCCAAACCTTAGTAATTTAGGAAAAACATTATAATATTTCCTTGGGTTAAGCCCTCAATCTTAGCCCATTTTTCCTAGCCTCTCAGCCCCCTTCCCTTTCCCTTCCTAGTGGATCTTAGTCCCCCATAACTCTTTCTCTGTGGTTGGACTACACGCAACGATGTATTTTTATTAATGATCTGCATAATTACATATACAAAAATAGGCTCATTGGCCTTTGCATCTAGGCTCTCTGTCCTAATAAACACATAAGCCTCCCAACTTATAAATACTTGGCTCGCCAACCTATAAACATCATTAAACATCATTACAATTCAACAGGGGCTCGACCTTGGGGTATTACAATCCCCTCCCCTTATTATGCATTGTCCTTAGTGCACCATATATACATATTACAACAAGATTTTTTAAAAATATTCAAAATGATGTTGGTATTCTACCCGCATAGAATCTTCATGCTCTGAAGTTGCATCTTTAGGACCGTACCAGGTCCATTGGAACTTTATAGGCCCTATGGCTCGATTCCAGAGTTGTTTGATTTTCCGGTCCAGAATGCGTACCGGATGCACTTGAAAAGTGTTTTATTGCTCCACCTGAATCACATTCCAATCAATAACATAATTAGCATCAGGTATATATTTCTTAAGAAATGATACATGGAATACATTATTTACAGACATAGATGCAAAGAATGCAATCATATAAGCTACTGGTCCAATCCTCTCTAGGATTTCAAACATCCCACAATATTTGGCTGCCAACTTGGAACAGTTTCCCAACTTCAGGGAACTTCTGTTGGCCTTCACCTTCAAGAAAACATGATCACCCACTTTAAATTCCCTGTGAGTTCTTCCCTTGTCAGCATAACTTTTCTACCTGTTTTGGGAAGCCTTTAAATTCTATTTAATCTCCATCATTTTCTCTTCCATTTCTCTGAGCAACTTTGGCCCAACTACTGCTCTATCAACTAGGTTGTCCCAACTTACTGGTTTGTTTCACTTTCTACCATAAAGTGCCTCAAATGGGTTCATCTTAAATGATGCTTGGTACCCATTGTTGTAGGAAAATTCTATCAAGTGTAGATAATCTTCCCATTTAGATTGTTTCTCCATCACGTACATCCTTAGTCTATCCTCTATCACTTGGTTCACTCTCTTTGTTTTCCCATTAGACTCATAATGATAAGTTGTGTTGAAGTTCATATTTGTTCTGAACCCTTTGAATAATCCCTTCCAAAACTTTGAGGTAAAATTTTGGTCTCTGTCATACACAATTTTCTTGGGTATTCCATGCAAGTGTGATACTTCCATCATATAAATATCAACAACATTGGTTTCCTTGTGAGTAACCTTCATAGGAATGAAATGGGAATATTTAGTAAGCTTTTCCACCACCACCATGATAACATCATGATGCTTTCTTGTTCTGGGAAATTTGGTGATGAAATCCATTGTCACCACTTCCCACTTCCACTCAGGAATGGTTAATGGATGCAGCAACCCAACTGGGTGTCTATTCTCAACCTTGACCCTTTGACACTCCAAGCATTTAGTAATGTATTCAACAATATCCCTCTTCATGCTTGGCCAATAATATTGGCTCTTGACTGCTGAAACTATTTTCCGATATCCTTGGTGTCCAACATAAGGTACATTATGAATCTCTTTTAAAATTGTACTCCTCAATTCAAGAGAACTGGGTACATAAATTATATTCCTGTACAAGAGAATTCCATCAATTCTCAATTCATAATCTTCAACTTTCTGTTGCATTTTATCTTGTTGTAATTTTGTTACCAATTCCATGTACTGAAAATCTACTTTTGTAGCCTCAAAAATTCTTCCTTTAAGATCATTTTGATAGATCCTAATCGTTTTAGAATGCAGATCATGCACTCTCTTGTTGAGTGAATCAACCACTTTGTTCTCTTTTCCTTTGATGTTCTTGATTTCAAAGTCATACTCACAGAGGAATTCCAACCATCTACTCTGCCTAGCATTTAAAGCTGGATGATCAAACAAATATTTCAGACCATTATGGTTTGTCCTCAGCTAAAACCTCTTTCCCATGAGGTAGTGCCTCCACTTCTTCAGGGCATGCACTATGGATGCCAACTCCAAATCATGAGTGGCATAGAGCCTTTGATTCTCTTTCAATGTTTTGGATTCAAAACATATCACAAACCCATTTTGGCTGAGGACTTGTTGGCCCTTCACCAAGTTTTGGAGAACCTTGGTCACATTTGACCATTTTTGCGACTTCGACAGACTGGTCAAAGGTGGAGTGCAAGCCGAAGCAGAGATCGCGGGATCTCGACACCTTTTTAGGGAATTTTTGGTTTTAGGGTTTATGTAACGGGTATGGTATGTCGGCCCATGGGTTTACCCATGTTTAGGCCCATTTTGTAATGTATAAATAGAAATCTAGGCGATGTAAGTAGAGACCTAGTGAAGTCTAATGTGATCTAAGTGTGAATGGTTATCATGCTTTGTGCCTGCTGTGTTGAGAAATTACAGATCTAAGTGCAAGTGATTGTAAGAAGCTTGTGTGCAGACTGTAGGAAGGATTTCAGCTTGAACCTAGATCGGGGAAGGAGGATCTGGCGAGGTGTGCACAAATCTCTTGTCCTATGCATATTTAGTCTGAGGCTCTATTCATGTAAGGAGATTGACAAAAGATAATAAATAAGAAGAAGAGTTGGTGGGCATAGCCCCACACTAGGGTGAACCACATATATCCTGTGTTACGATTGCTTTGTGCTTATGATTCTTATATGATTGTTGTATTCTTAGTGTTATGATATGTTAGTTAGATATACCTAATACAATAGCTTAGTGCTTAGTAATGTGAATGAATTCCATATCCGATCTATTTCTATATGCTAAGTGCTTGGATGTGGTAGATCTAGTTGAATACTGCACTGCTCTGTAATTAGGGTTTCGACCTGCGATGTGAATGAGGATTAAATATTGATGAATGTTAACTGCTAAGTGCCTTGTTTAAGTGTTGTAAGCACATATGTATGTCCCAGCTAGGTTGTATACATTTGAGTCCTGCAACCACCCATGCCTCTACCTTGGGTGAGACTTCATATGCTTCGTAGGTGTTTCCGAAAGGGTCAGTAGTTAGGGTTTTGTTGGTGCGTTGTTGAAGTGTTGAACCCTGGGTTTTCCCCTATACCAACAAATGGTTCCGTTGTCGGGACTTGAAACTGTGATTGTTGGGAACTGAGGAAAAGAAAGATATGTGCATAGATCTGCTATTGTAGTGCAAGATATTCTACTTGGCTTGCGAAGCTCTGTGCTAAGAAGAGAATCAGATCTGAATAAAACAGGTAACATCTTAAAGCTTTGTGCTTTGAGAAAGGTAAGATAAGAGAAAAATTTTGTTTCAAAAGAATGAATCTAGGTATGTTTGATAGATTTTTTCCTAGTCTGAAAACTAGGGTATAGCTAGAAGAAAGAAGATTTGATATGAGTAGATATGATATAAGTAATGAAAGATATGTTATTCCTATGCATAGAAAGAATGTTTGGACTAACAAATGGATGCAGGATCCTAGAAAAAAAAATTGCAGGTTAGTTACTGTGGCCCCAATGCGCAGTACATGAAAGGTCAAGGATCATTTAAGAGAAAGAGAGGATTAACTCTTTGTTACAGTTGCAGAAGACCAGGACATATTGCTAAGGAATGCCCTGGTAAAGGTCTTATTTTTCTTTGTTGTAAAGCTATGGACCATGAAGTTTTGGATTTCCCTAGAATGATTGCTAAAGTTGAAAAGATGAATATGAGACAAGAAAACCACGAGACAAGCCAAGAAACTAAGGACATGATAGAACCCCAGAAATAATAAGAGACTATATTATTACAGATGAAAGAAACCCTGAATGATCACAAAGACATCAACTTATCAGAGATCTTAAAAGAAAAAGAGTGTATAGAAAGAAGAATAGGAGACTTCGACATAGACTGTGTTCTGGATGAGGAAACACATGTGAATATTATGGCAGAAAGAACTTGGAAAAATTTAGGAAAGCCTGTTATAGTTCCTTCATTGGGAGGAATAGGATTCTTTAGAAGGAAGATGATAACCCTATGAGGAATAATGACACAGATACCTATGAGTGCACATGAAACTTCAACAGAGGAATAATTTAAGGTCATTAAGTTTGTTGAGAAAAGTGCCCCATTTTCTATTTTGCTAGGAAATACCTAGATTGAGAAAGATTAGATACAAAGGAAACAAGAAGAGGAAGATATAGAACAGAAAAATAAAGAACTAAGAGATTTCATGGCTAGAAGAATAGCGCACTTAATAGAATAACAGAAGGACAAATCAAAGGTACTGAGGACCAGAGATCTAGATGTCAAAGTTGAAAGAACACAAGAGGACTTGAAACACCTGCCTGTATAAGAGAGTAGAGCACCTACTCTAGAAAGAGAATAAGTATTACACTTGAACGAACCGCAACAGCGTGAAGTTACTATGCTAAGAGAAGATAATAACAATAATGGAAAGAGGAACCCAGTGACTCAAATCACAGGGAAGAAATCCAGAAAAATCAGCAAGAAGAAAGCAAGGTTAGAAAAATTGCAGGAAGTCCCAGAGTGGACTTCGCAGAAGAAAGCTTTACAGAACTTGAACTTCGCCGAGATAGCAGAACAAAAAATATTGGTACTTCGCCATGACAAAGCAATATGAACATTGGAGGTGTCTTGACCGTTAGCCCGATGCTCCAGAATGGCTTGAACCACAATTATGGCTAGAAAAGATTTCCATTAGACCATTCGACCGTGCCATAATGGGTGGAACTGCATTGATTAAGGCATTCCTACTCATTGGAGGAATCCATTACGATGTTATCTATTTATCCCATCAAGTATTACACTGAGAACACTTTTGCAAATAGTGATTATTCAAGCCCATAGAGAACTAGTTGTTTTCGCGTTGTGCCTATCGAGACCTCGCCACCCATTCTGTTACATTGAGTATTTGATCACCGACCTGATATCGAGCGTGCATTTCGGGTGATTTTAGCACAGTAGAGAAATCTATCGAAGAGATCCTCATAGACCTCATGGCTGAGAAGGTCATGTCTACTAGAGTTCAAGCTTCGTCGACGAGAGGAGTGCAAGCATCCCTGTCGACTGCTCGCGGATCTGGACCATCTCGAGATGTGACCGAGAAACAAACCAAGCATCGTGATGAATTGAAAAATGTGAAGCTCATCCTGTCTATCCTACCCGACTATATCCCGCATCTAGCTGACGCGGTTAGTCATGACAGTGTCCCAAGGGACTTCGACTACACCTTGATTATTGCGTACCTCCCGAAGGGTATACACGCAGTAGGACTATAGCTAGGACAAATATTGATGTTGAATATCAATGACTTCAACCTGGGAGACCACAAGAACCATGGAATTCTCACCCCACATAGGTATTTGACCAAGACCAAGGGGAAGAAGCCAAAGATCATCCCCCAACCGTGGACTATAGACTTAGCGAGGTCCACCATCTTGAACGTGATGAAGATACCCCACTTTGGAAGGAACTAGGAGGTTAACGTGTGTGTTAAAATCCTTTTGTCTTTCTTCCATGGCGGTTATCTATGGATAGATAGAATCATCAATGTAGATTCAACATTGATCCATCAGATCACTGGATTTAGCATGCAAGGAACAAACTTGCAAGAATTTTATCCAGGGAAGGCTACAGATCGTGCCCTGGCACAAAATATTAAAGATATCTATGGTTATGTGGAGAAGGGAAAGTGAGGTTACAAGGTAGCCTCCTTTCAGAATGGCATAGTGCGTCTAGCCTACCAGTTGATCATTGGTAAGCTAGTAAGGAAGAATAGACCTATGCAGGTCACAGAGTTCGTTGTTTACCTCACAAGAAAGTGCATTGAAGGACTATAGATGAACTGGACGAGCTATCTCGTCAACCAATTAGAACAAGACTATCGCGAAGCTTAGGATCAGGGGTATGAGTTTCATTTCAGTTGGTTGTTGATCCTCACCGCCTTCATTTCTTGGGAGATGCCAGAAGGTGAGACCTTCCCTAAGATTGAGCCTTCCGAACCCTTAGCTATGAAGTTCACCATGCTCTAGTATTCGAGAGACATGGCTAAGCAATGGTAGTCCAACGCGGTGTTCCACACCTACTACCTGCAGTTGAAGAGGGTTATTGAATCTTTCCCTCGTATGACGCCGAACACCCTGCACAGGTTCATACCATTTTTGAAGTTTCACGCAGACAGACATTTTATTTATATCACTACGTGTGCAGATGAATGTAAAGAAGAGCTCCAATATTATTATAAGCTCATAGAGGAGGACATGGAAGAAATCGTTAAGGAATGGCCTGTAAAGTTCCTTATACCAGTCGACTAGGCAGAACTGTCCGACCCCGACCTCATCGGAAATCCTATGGTTACTCATGAAGAGTATGATGCACCTAGTAGTAGCAGAAGGGAGAAGAAATAAGAGGTACAAGATTTGAACAACAACTCAGAAGAGACTGCTTCAAATTCACCCGGAGGGGGAGGAGGTAATGACGAAGTAAATAAAGAAGAGAACAATGGGGAAGAACACAAGAAGAAGCAAGGTGATGTAACACCGCCTAGGGATTCCCTTGATGAAGCTGAGACATGTAAGAAAAGAAAGGTTTCCCCCATGAAACCTACATCGCAGAAGAAGTCAAAATCCAACAAACCACATATGCATACTGTACTCACGATGAATGACATAGTTTCATCATCGTCACTGTCTTAGATACCTCCAAAGATATTTTACAGTGTAATGAAGCAAAGAAAGAAACCATGTATGGAAGGATTGAATAAGAGCTGAAAGGGGTACAACAAGCCCTCCACTCTAACCACACAGTGTCTACTATGCCCCCGTCATCAAAAGGAATAGAGTTGGGACATGAACCTGCCCAACTATGACGAATAACATATGTGACTGAAGCTCACCTTCATTGTATTCAGGAAGAAAAAGAGAAGGCTGCAGAGGCCCTGAAGCAAGCACAAGAGGAATCCATAGAGTAACTTTGGTTTGCGCAACAAGAAAAAGAAAACATCCAAGCCAATTTTGCAGAGGATAGAGCGCAGATATAGAAGGAAAAAGAACATTTGCTCGCTGAGAAGATTGGAGTGAAAGAAGCAGTCACTAGAGAACTTCGCTCTGTGACAAGCTTAGAGTAGATGGAAGAAGACCCAGTATAAGACCAAGTGGCGAAGCTTGCTGAAGCCATTCAACAGTTCTGACATAAGGTAGAATAACTGGAGTTAAAAATCGTTCCAAGCACTCCACAGGAAGTGTGAGACCAGAGAGAAGAAAATGCCTTGAGTGTAGTCCATATAATCAAGGCATTGGCCTTAGAATGTAAACAACTCAGCAGTCGAAGTGCACAGACTTATGAGAGTCTTGCAAATGACCCTGAAAAAAGGACACTGGAGTCACATCTCCAGCAGGGAAAGCAGCAAGAAACATCACTGCAAGAAAATTTGAAGCCTCTGTCAGTGGTTGAAAGGATGAAAAGGTCCCAGTAACAACGCATGATTCAACAACAGGTCCACGCCATACAAAGCAAGGTTGTGGAAGTGACTCAGCACCTGCATCAAGTGCATGATGCAACTTGCATACTTTTTGAGGAAATTGAAGGATGAGGTGCAGAACTATAACAAATGGTCACCACAGCAGAACAATTCTTGGAAGGACCTATGAAAGAGAAGACTATCCAGGAGTTCATTGACTAGGAGGCTTTGGTGAAGCAACAGGTCGAGGCAGCTCGAGCCAAGATCGAGGAATTTGAGGTAGAGCTACCCAGATCAGAGTGACTCGGGATGAGTCACAGTTGATATTTTGGGGCATGCTGGCCCTTGACCAAGTTTCGGATAACCTTGGTCATGTTTGACCATTTTTGGGACTTCGACAGGCTGGTCGAAGGCAGAGCACAAGGTGAAGAAGATATCGTGGGATCTCGTCCTCTTTTTAGGGATTTTTTGGGTTTAGGGTTTATGTAACGGGTATGGGATGTCGGCCCATGTATTTACCCATGTTTAGGCCCATTTTGTAATGTATAAATAGAAATCTAGGCAATGTAAGTAGAGACCTAGTGAAGTCTAATGTGAGCTAAGTGCGAATGATTATGATGCTTTGTGCATGTTGTGTTGATAACTTGCAGAGCTAAGTACAAGTGATTGTAAGAAGCTTGTGTGCAGACTGTAGGAAGGCTTTGTGCTTGAACCTAGCTCAGGGAAGAAGGATCTGGTGAGGTGCATGCAAATATCCTGTCCTATGCAAAGTTAGTCTGAGGCTTTGTTCATGTAAAGATATTGACAGAAGATAATAAAGAAGAATAAGAGTTGGTGGATGTAGCCCCACACTAGGGTGAACCACGTATATCTTGTGTTGTGGTTTCTTTGTGATTATGATTCTTATATGATTGTTTTATGCTTAGTTCTATGATCTGTTAGTTAGATATATCTAATACAGTAGCTTAGTGATTAGTAATGTGAATGAATGCCATATCTGATCTATTTCTATATGCTAAGTTCTTGGATGTCTTAGATCTAGCTGAATACTGCACTGCTCTATAATTAGGGTTTCGACCTGCGATGTTAATGAGGGTTAAATACTGATGAATGTTAACTACTAAGTTCCCTGTTAAGTCTTATAATCACATATCAGTGTCCCAGCTAGGTTGTAGACACTTGATCCATGCAACCACCCCTGCCTCTACCTCGGGTGAGACTTCATCTGCTTTGCAGGTGTTTCCGAAAGGGCCAATAGTTAGGGTTTTGTTGGTGCACTATTGAAGCATTGAACCCTAGTTCTGCCCCTGTGCCAAAAAGACTCCACCAATTCCTTATTTGCATGCATCGATGCAAACAAAAAAATATTCATTCGGATAAACAATCCTCAGAATAGGAGAACTGGTTAACAACTGCTTCAATTGTTGAAATCTCTTTTCACATTCTATTTTCCATTGAAACTTCACCCCCTTCTTTTTCAAGGAAGTGATTGGGTGAGAAATTCTTGAAAACCCTACATTGAATCTTCTATAGTATTCAACTAGAATGATGAAGGATCTAACTTCTGTCACATTCTTAGGTGTTGTTCACCCTTTAATTTCCTCAATATTTTTAGGGTCCACTTTTATCCCTTCTTCGGATATGATATGCCCCAAATAGTGAATTTGTTTTTGATAAAATGAGCACTTGCTCAATTTGGCATACAACTGGTGCTCTCTTAACACTTGTAACACCATCCTCAAATGATGCTCAAGTTCTTATTCTGACTTGGAATACACAAGGATTTCTTCCAAAAATACAATGACAAACGTGTCTAAGTAATCCCAAAAAACACCATTCATCAAGCACATAAAAACAACTGGTGCATTTGATAACCCAAATGGAACCACTATGAATTCGTAATGACCATAACTTGTCTTGAAGGTGGTCTTGTTGATGTCTTCATCTCTAATCCTTACTTGATGAGATCCTGACTTGAGATCAATCTTTGAGAATTTCCTTACATCTTTTAACTGATCAAAGAGATCACCGATCCTTGGCAAAGGATACTTGTTCTTTATAGTTACCTTGTGCAATTGTCTAAAATCGATGCACAATATCAATGTCCCATATTTCTTCATCACAAACAAGAATGGGGAACCCCAAGGTGACACACTTGGATATATAAACCCCTTATTCAGAAGCTCTTCAAGCTGCATTTGCAGCCCCTTTGACTCTGGTGTACTCATTCTATTGGGAGTATTTGATACTGGAGCTGCTCCAGGAATCAAATTTATAGATAAATCAATATCTCTCTTTGGGGGTAGTCCTGGTATTTCCTAAAACACATCCTCAAAATATTTCAGGACTGCATGATCCTCCAAATTTGACAGCTTATCCTTAGGTGATTCCTCCATATGAGTTGAGAATATTTAGAAACCTTTCTTGTAACACTTCTTCAGTTGCATTGTTGAGATCTCCCAGACAATAACTTCCCTAGGAATTTCTTGGACTGTTCTTGGGTTCCCTTCCTCATCTAGGCAAGTAAATTCCTTTTTTTAATAGTCTAAGACAACATGGTGTTGGTCCAACCAATCCATACCAATTAGACAGTCATATGAACCCAATGGGAGGATGTTCAAATCTTCCATGGAACTTATCCCATTCATGTCCACTAGACATGATTTAACCAGCTCAACAAATTTTCTCTTGGTTCCTGTAGCCATTTGTACCAACTATTATTTCTCATGCTTACTTCTTGGAAAAATAAATCTTTCACTAGAAAATTTGGGTCAATTTGTGACGGCTATTTCGACACTATTGCGGCGTTATGTCGTTGATATTGCGATGAATCTTGAGTCTCTGAAACATCATTTTATGGAACGTGGCAATTTTGAATAACTTAACTTAACGTTGCAAGAGCGACGACCCTAGAGAACTTCTCACAATTGCGACAAAAAAAAGAAATATTGTCACCAATACGAAAATATAGGCAAACTAAGTGAAACCAATAGTTCGTCTCAATTGCGACGACCATTGCGATGAAAATTTTTGTTGTCCATATAGAAAATGTGTCAGAGCAATTTTAATTGTCGTCTCACTTGCGACGACAACATTTTTTGTTTTATATAGTGAATTCATCGCAGGAACAACAACATTTATTTGTTTATATAGCAAATGCATCGCAATAATTTTTGTTGTCGTCGCACTTGTGACGACAATTTTTTTTCTTTATATAGTGAATGCGTTGCAGGAATGACAACATTTCTTTGTTTATATAGCAAATGTTTCACAACAATTTTTATGGTCATCGCACTTGCGATGACAACATTTTTTTGTTTATATAGTGAATGCGTTGTAGGAACGACAACATTTTTTTTTTATAGCAAATGCATCGCAAAAATTTTTGTTGTCGTCGCACTTGCGATGACAACATTTATTTTGTTTATATAGAAAATTTGTCCCAGGTATATTATTGTTGTCGAAATTGCGACGAAAAATATTTATTTAAAAAAAAAATTAAAAAAATATTTTAGGTGGAAATATTAATATTAATATTACCATATTAATAGCTATGAATAGAAAACATTGGCATTATTTATTATTTATGTTAATAACTTCTTTTGCATGGGGACTTGGTGTTTTTTCCAACAACCAAGCAAAAGCTTATGCACTTTGAAAATGATTGAAAACTTCTAAAGGTTCATGTGCTCAATCGTTGGTTGTAGTGAGAGATTTAAATACAATCATTAACAATATGGAATTCATTGTGCACTAAAATAGTCTCATTCAAGGTTACAAGGTTACATATAAAATAAATAATGCAATATAGAAGATGAAATACTCAAAGAAATTGTGTCTAAACTGAAATATGTGCTAATAAAATATCATCCCATGCTTGAGCACCCCATGCATAATCAAAATACATCTTAACCATATGTATCTAGTGCATCGTCTACCATACAAGAGGTTCAAGAGAATTGCTAAGGCTTGAAGTTCTCATAAGAATGGAGGGAGGCCATGAAGCCTAAGGAAATGGTTGGATGATATGGAGTTCACTATAGTTTAAAATTGCTTAAATATTTCTAACCTACAAGGTTACATATAAAATAAATAATGCAATATAGAAGATGAAATACTCAAAGA
>ML780087.1:209009-229544 GCA_009831015.1 Picea engelmannii | reverse complement strand
ATGTAAAACTCAAGTGCACCACTATCTAAGGGAGTTTTAGCCTTCAGAATACATTGTGCAAGAAGATTAGATATGAAGTCTACCTAATAAAATATCATCCCATGCTTGAGCACCCCATGCATAATCAAATTCCATCTTAACCATATCTATCTAGTGCATTGTCTACCATACAAGACGTTCAAGAGGATTTCTAAGGCTTTAAGTTCTCATAAGAATGGAGGGAGGCCATGAAGCCTAAGGAAATGGCTGGATGATATGGAGTTCATTATAGTTTAAAATTGCTTAAATATTTCTAACCTACAAGGTAATATATAAAATAAATAATGCAATATAGAAGATGAAATACTCAAAGACAATGTGTCTAAACTGAAATATGTGCTCAGGTGGTACAACAACTATTTGATAATACTTATTTCAATAGGTCAATGACAATGTATGGATTTGATGTAAGAGTTTCACATGGTGTATTTTACAAATACAAAACAAAATCCTAAGACTCTAACACAACACTAATGACCTTCACTCAAATAGTTAAATAGTAATTAGGCCTTCCAAGTGCTTCAATGTATGGTGATGCAACCCACCATAGAAAACACATGAAGGCATGAGAGGCACTATGATTCCACTATAGGGGAATATGAAAGGGCACCTATGGGAAAATAAATCCTCTATCTCCAAGGTCATTCTCATAACTCATATTCTTCTACAATGTGCCTTAAATGAAGCCATATACCTTCTTTGACTTATCAACCAATCCTTGAATCTATGTAAGAGGTTGGTGGGGAAAGTCTTTTCACATAATAATGGGAGCATGGGTTGAGTACAATCTTCATGCCATGGGAAGTGTAAGAGTCATACATTCCTCTAGTTATAGGTAATGTCATCCATCATTTACACCAATGATATCATTGTCATTGACTCTAACATTGTGGGAAGAACTCTAACATTAATTCTCTACATATTTCATGTTTTATTCTCCATTTCCAGCCCATACCAATTTGGAAATTAACCAAAATTAACATCAAGAAGAGGAAAACTGTAGACTTTGGATGAAATATAGTGGTTGTAGGTGAGCATATAGGATAGGGAAGATAAAAATTCATCATTCAATATCCATTATATACTCTTTATATCCTTGAGAGACAAATATAGTTCTTTTAGGAAATTCTTAGAAAGAATACAATAGATCAAGCTCTTTCTATCCACACTAAAGAGAACTAGAGAGAGTAATATATATAAGGGAATATGAAGTACATAAAGTGAATATATTCCTTATGTTGCATGTTGTAGTGGAAGATCGTTCCTTATCTATCGCAGGATGAATCAGATTCTTGTAATGCTTTGTGTTGAGAAGGTTGGGTAAGAATGTGAGTAGAAAGGCTGGGATGAGAAATATAGAATCTTATTGCTTGGTTTTTTCACCATGGTGGCCTCATAGCCTAGGTTGGTGGTGGTATATACACTATATGGTTCTGGTTCAATGCAAATTTTCTCTTACATGACCAATCTCTTCTTTTGTGCTTTCCAGTTCTTAAGCAAATCATCCATGTCCATGTCTTCGTTTATTGGGTCCTCTTAAACAATTGATGTTGTTTCAGTCCTTTCATGCTGAGTATGTCTGGTCTCGTACCCATGGTGTGGATGCTGCTGTGAGGGGCCATCACTTAAAAAAATAAAAAATATTAAATTTATATGGCCAATTTTTAAATATCATTGAAGTAGTTCATTAATATTAAAAAAAAACTCTGTAATGTAATTATTTACCTGGTCCTCTAGTTGGTACCATTGGAATGGTTTTCTTCCTATTCACTTGATCTTTAGGTCGAGGAGGATCATCTATGACATTCTCTGCCATTGAAACATCAAATTTTATAAGTACAAAATTATTAAGTATATGATTAATATATAAACATTTGCCATCATGGGCCTCAGCCACATGAACATCTTGGGGTTGCACCTCACTGGGATGGGACTGTTGGGGAGCACCATGATCTTCTGGCTGTGTTTCACTATCAATGCTTTGTTTTCCAGTACTAATGGTTTCGCTGATATTGTTTCTTCTCTGATTAAAAAAAAGTAAGACATTAAATTATGGATGATGTCAAACATTTACGTATTTTATAAGTAACGAAAGGTTAATGTGGACTGATTTTTATTTACCTTTTCCTGCAAATTGGATCTTAGGGTCTTCCCCATGATTTTCCTACAATCAACCACGATTTTATAACCATACTTGTAACCAAGTTGGAGGTCTTCCTCTATGGTTTCAGTTCCGAAGTCGTCGCCCTGCATTGCATAAGGGTATGGTTTTTTAATGTTTTTGGCTACAATTACCTTAAAGTTGTAAGGTGATACAAATAACATTCTTAATATTTTTGGGTACTTACGATTCGTGACCGTAACCTCGAGTAGACACCCTAGCCTAACTTGTGTTGGCCATGTATGGCAATCCTTTCTTTGGTTTCCTTCAAAGTGTGAGGCAACTTATCATCAAAATTTTCAAGTATGTTATATATAACCACACTTTTATTTAGATCTAAAGAAAAATAAATCTAGTATTGAATTCAAAAAATTGTAATTTACCTTGGTGTACCAGTTATTTGTTCTCCTGATTTTTTCAAAATATTCTCTTTTGCATCATCAATGATCGCCTTCCACTCCCTCTCTGGAATTGAGAGGGGACTCTCATACCTAGGATTTCTTTCCAAGCTGTGTCTATAAACATCCCGCGTATATTTTAAATATTCACCCACTGCAGATGTGACCACTTTTTTATTGAACGTGTCTACACCAAAGAGGCTTTCAAGATAATCCATAAGTTCCTTTTTGAGGTTGGAATTATAGAAATTCCACCTCATGCGTAAGGTTTCCCCAAAAATAGACAAGGTCTTGCTCTCTACGTGCCTATAAAATAGATCGTTTCCTACACACAAAAAGATATGATCATTAATTTAAAATTAATAATCTAGATTATTTATGTATGAGGACAACATTAAATGATTAAAATATGAACTAAAACTACCTGGGAGTCTTGATTGTTTTAATGGAAGTTCATTATCATCGACCAAAAATGTGCATGGAAGGGTCCCCATTCTTGTCACACGTCTAGCTCCAGGGAATGAAACCATCTCAACCACATCACTATGATCCTCATCTCTGCCACCATATCTAGACTTTGATCGAGGTGTGGATGCTTTTCAGTGCATGTCATGGCTCCTATCTAAATGAGGTGTGGAAAATGGAGAAGTAAATAGTGCTCTAACAGCTGTATGACTGCCCACATCAGGACTCTGTAGCGTCTTTGTAGCTCCACTACTACCAACACCAGGCTGAACAACCTCCAAATAATCCTTTATAAAAAATATATTTTTTTCTCGTGAGATAATGTAAAAGTTAAAGAACAAAGTATCATAATTGAACATATGAGTGCATTAAAAAAAAACACTTTAAATTATGGTTATTACCTTATATGTGTTAAGTTGTGACATAAGGAGCTTGATATTTTATTTGACGTCGGGAGTTTGTTTTGGATGATATAACAAGCTAACAAGTTCTTTGTTAGCTTTAATGATCATTTTTTTTAATAAGAGCATCGGATCAACACAAGAATAAAACCCCTCCTCATCGACAGAATCATGATCCACATGGTCTGATGACTACATATAATTTCAGCAAAAACAATGTTATTTCAATAAAATTATATAAGCAAATAATAAAAACAATGTAAAATGAAAGTGGAAATTGATAATCATTTACATGTTCTGCATCTGGCCCTTTTCCATGATCATCCTACCACATTATAATATAATTAGAACCCCCAAATATTTAAAAAATTGTTAATGATAACAAAAAAACAATGTTAAAGATAATATTTACAACAATGTTAAAGATAATAAAAAAATATAATGCAATAAGTAGAGGTTTCTTAGAGAGGTGTTGCATAAGAACCTACACACTATTAGTCAATGTTTCTATTTGATTTAAATGGTAATCTACTAATAACTCTTCCCCGGAAGCTATCTTTTTTATTGCGCACAGGACTACCCGATTCTCTTCACGTCCCTCATATATGCAATTCGGTTGTTTGTTTGTTGTCCCGAGTCGTGTGTTGTTTATAAACCCTGCGATATTGTTGGAAGCTTTAGGAATTCCGTCAATATAGATATTCACTCCCTTATTTTTATCCTTGTTTATTAGTTGTATATAATTTGCGGTGAGTGCATATCTTCAGATACTTCGCATGTACTGGACCAACTGCATCCAATCATTATAATTGTAACACGGTTCGACATATTCCATCAATTCAATTACTGTATTGTATTTTACAATTATTCCATCCATGGAAAATAGCCCCAAGCCATGCAGGGAGTATGGTGCAATGTGATATGTCCTATTGTTGACAATGAAGTCAACATCTATAGGAGGTAGTTCCTTAGGTACCCATTGTTTCACCAGATGCTTATACCTGAATGGAACATCTATGTCTCCTATGCTCTTATCATCATAAGAGCATGATCCTCCTTTGGCAAGAAAAAATTTCATGCGTTTACAAAATTTTATTCTGACTTTTTCACCTCTGTTCCTTATTTTCTTATCATATCTATTAGATGCAGTCACATTTCCGGCCTCTGTTTGTCCTAAGCTTTCCTCACTTGACGAATAAATATCTGATAGGTACCTATTTGGTTTTACCTTCAGTTGCATTTGCACGTGTTTTTAGTTAGTATTCCATCATCATATTCACAGTTCTAAATAAAATTTGTATATCTTTAGCTTTGGATGCACAATTAGACTAGGGTGCAATTACCAATATTAGTGGTCAACCACCTAATTTAATGTAATATCCCTCTTGATTTTGGACATATTAAGGACATATTAAAAATGTGAAAACACTAAGGACATGATAAATTTATCATATGGATCTAAGAAAAAAATAGTATTAAGGTTGTTGTTTGTTGGATTTGTGCAAAATGAATCTAAAAAAAAAATTCTCACTTGAACTTGAGCAATGCCATAACTTCTAGAAATGGTACGGAAAAATATAAATACTAGATTAGGATAACCCAACTAGGCATCGTCTACTCAAGGAAGAGGAACCACACGACACAAAATGCCTCTAATTTTTTCAAACCCGCATGTGTTACATTATCAACCCCCACAAGGCCATCCTAAACCCCAAAACTATAGGGGAACAATAATTGTTTTGTAGGAATCAACGAAAACTAGGGTTGAACATGGGACATAACAACATGAAACCCATATCACATACAAAAAGAAAACACACAAGGATAGATCCAAACCAAAAGACATGTTAACAAGGAAAACAAATACTTTTCTATGTTCTAAAGACCAACTCGAAAAGAAAACACATATGGACAAATCCAATTTGAATAACATTGTCACAAGGAAAACACATCCCTTTCTATGTTCCAAATACCAACAATTCCAACCAATGTACCAGTGTATGCAAGAGGTAGCAATGAAACTATCCACAATCCTATGGAAAAAAACCCTCCTCCATGAAATGTTTTACCACACATCGACAACCACTACAAAACACCATAATCGAGACCAAACACGGAACAAAAACCAAATTCCAGAGTGCACCATGATCACCAAGACAACCACAACAAAAAACCATAATCGAGACCATAACCATGAAACCCATGAGAAACATAGAGCACCCACAAAATTTTAGGCTATGCCACAATGAGCACAATTCATGGCCCACTAAGTTCTATAGTACACCACGGTCTCTAAGAAAACCACGACCAATCACCATATTAGAGACCAGATATAGGAAACTCCATAGTGCACCACAACAACCAAGATAACCACAACCATATATCATAGATGATAATACATCTAAAAAACCCATGACAAGAACACACCGCCCACCAAATTCTAGGCTACACCATGACAAGAACGGACCACCAAATCTCGACAACAACAAAAACACATGATAAACCATATTGAACAATGGAAAATGAACATAAATTCCCTCATATTCATCTCATTTTCACCTTATGCATACCTTTGTACATGAATTGGTAACCTACAAGTTTTTTTAAAAATGGAAAATAAACATATATTCCGTCATATTCATCTAATTTCCACCTCCTTCCACCTTCATATATGAATAGGTAGCCTCCATTTCCCTCATATTCATCTAATTTCCACCTCCTTCCACCTTCATATATGAACAGGTAGCCTCCATTAAAACTTATAGAGTTGAATAGGTAGCCTCTATTAATACTTATAGAGTTGAAGGGAATTATTATTTTTATCTTTTGACATAATACCCTAGAAATCCCAAGAGACATTTCCCCAAATCCAATAAGAAAAACAATAAATACACAAATTAAATATTCTCAAAACCTAGATTAATATGGAATTTTCATATGTCCTAGGTAAACTTAAGAAATATTTTTCTATTTTGTAGATGTATGATTGACCCAATAGAGAGAAAGTGTACATGGAGCTAAAAATCCCATGTAGCGACTAATTGAACCAATAAAGAGAAAGTTCATAACAACGAGATAAAAGTTCCATATAGGGACTAATTGGACCAACAAAGAGAAAGTACAAAAACATAAGCTAAAAGTCCCATGTAGGGACTAATAACCCCTTGGAATTTGGCACCATGATTGTAAGAAGTCTCATGGAGGGACTAATAACCCCTTAGTATTTGGCTTCATGATTGTAAGAAAATAAATTACATGGCATAAATGTGTAAGTGCTAACTTGGATGATGTAAAAGCATACCTAATTCGAGCTAAAAGAGGGAAGAGGGAACCGAGGTGGCTAAGGTGGAGGATGTGATTCCTTGACCCAAGGAGAAGAAACGATAGAAAGGTAAAGGTGGCCTATAAATGTCAAAAGGGAGCGAGCAATTGAGAGTAAAGTACATTGTTAAATAACAAATACAAGAGTTGTTATTGATTTGTAGCCCATCGATGACTACAAAACTGTAAAGGCTAAAGCATGGGTGTGAGTTATTGACATTGGGATAAGTGATGTTGTTGTTTTTGTCCATTATTGTTGTTGTCCATTACCTTGACTCACTCCATCCAAAAAATGACAATTTTTTTAATGACCTTGACTCACCCCATCCAAAAAGGACAAATGGGACAAGCCATTATTCAAAGGCCACAATTACATATTGGTTGGATTAATGGTGAATGGACATTGTGGATAAGTGGACATTGCATGGGATTCATTATGACATTTGTAATTTTCACATCTCCCAAGGTATCTTCACAACTCCTGAGTTCGTTCACAACTCTCGAAGCAATCTTACAACTCTTAAGGCATTGGTCAGAATGGCATAGGCAGTTTGGGGATATTCTTCATGCACATGGACCTCTCATGCCATGCCACGTTACAAATATTGTTGTGGTCCACTTGTTTGCGCATTTGGAGGCATGTGTCACATACTTTGATGGATGACCTCCTAGTTTGATCGATGTTGGATATTGATGAGAAAACATGCTTCCTAGACAAGACCTCAATGGCTAAGATTTTTGTGGAAATGAACTTGGGAGATGGATTTCTTGAAGGAATTGATATCCAAGTGGAGAATTGTTCTTATTGTCATGAGATAGAAAATGTTAAGATTCCTTTTTGGTGCTCCATCCTTCATATGTATGGTCACCTTAGGTAAACTTTCCCTAAGAAATATACACCCAATGATGAGGAAGAAGTTGAAGAGTGAATAAAGAACATTGCCAAGCTCACAATTGATCTCAAAATGATAGTGGGAAGAGCCATAATCCCTCTTCATCAAAAGGTAAGTCTATATCTATGGATCTTTATTTTGTTATAATTGAATATATATTAAGATATATAGTTAGAGAAAAATGTCATTAGCTCATCATTGAAAGACCTTGAGAAATCCCTAAAATATCCAACATTGAAAGAAAAAATGCATATGAGGAATTGGGATGTCATTAAGAAGACTAGAATCTAGATGGAAATGAGAGTCCACATGGAGAAGAAGCTTTTGGAAAATATCAATACCTTGTTATATGTTAAAGAATTAGGGTCAAAGGGATCCCTTAAGTTACATGATGTGTATTCTTTCAAAAATTCAATTTGAATTGAATCTATTTGACTAGATCTAATGTTCTATTTTGAATTTATGGATAGATCTTTGGGTTGACCATTTAGAAAACAAAGCCTCTAAGCTCGACTTTGAAATTATAAGTTCAAAAGGGGTTTTTTCCTTCTCCCCAATTGCGTAACCAGTTGCAAGTATTAATAAACCAAATTTTAGAATGGTTCTTGAAATCCAAGATAAGTGGTAGTCGGAGTTCAATATACACACCTTTTCACACTCCATTCTTTATGGAGGACCAACTATTTCAAGCGCATCATAATATTACCTTGTGCACATGTGGGATAATGTATAGTTTAAAGGGAAGTGTAGTCTTCTAGGCTAAATTGGTTCATTGGTCATTTGAGGAGTTCTTGGAGGGGTCTTGATCCAGATTTATTTTCGGCACGAAACGAGAGCGGAGATATAATAAAGAAATGCACAGAGATATCATGTATATCCAATAATATAACAGAAATATATCAGATATGCAACCATAAACACATATATACAGTAATACACGATTTCTATTAATGGAAAAAATGTACAGAGACTGTAAAAAATACAGAGTGAAAGACTCGCTAGAATTGTGGCAGCTGATCTCTGAGAAGAGATGTGACGGCTACTTGCATTCGCAAGAAGATGATTACAATGAGGCTCTAAAGGAATTTTTACAATAAACCGGAATGCCAAAAACCCTAGACATCCATAAACCTAAACCTAGGAGATGAAGCGCCAAAAGTCATGTGGGCCCCGTTTGGGTAAGTTAGTGCATCAACTTCCCGGGGTCGTAACTTTTGCATACGATCTCTATTTTAGGCGCATGATAGCTCGTTGGAAAGGTATCGTCGAGGAGATTCATTTTGGGGGCTCAATAATTCTTTTGGTTATCATTGAGAACCTCAATCTAGAAAAAAATTCATTTGGGCCCTCAAAATGGCCCCGGAAGTTAAAAACTGCTAAAAATAGTAAATTTCCAAAATTGCCAGAAAATTGTTTTGAGCCAGTCGAAAAAGGTGGGTGACCATCGATATCCACCTGGATCAGGTCTATTGAAGGGGAATTTTATTTCATTCACCAAATTGGTTGTAATATCTCTAGATTATAGGTATCATAGAGAGCCATAGACAATCTGGTCACTACCCCTATTTTAAAATAATATAAATCTATCAATTTCTTCGTAAACAAGAGGACCTAATTGCCGAGAACCAGGCCTCTATCTTCTCATCTATTAGTAGAATCCATGTTTTGGAAGATAATCATAATGCAAGGTCTGTTTTTATCATGGAGTCTCTATTACAACATAAGAGGAAAATCAATGCTTTAAAGGAAGAGTGCATATGTTGCACTAGAAAATCTCAAATTTGTCAAAGAGATTTCAATATGTTGTTTTCAATGCCAAGATGTATGTCGGTTAAATGCCTATGGAAAACAAAGAAAAATAATATGTTCATCAAATTCCTCTAGATGTGGACATGGTTGGGGAGGCCTGAGACTCTTATCCCTATCCAATGGAGAAAGAGGAAGCTCGCAATATGCATGTTTTTTCATTAATTTAAGGTTTTAGGAAAAATGAACTTGAAAGAAAAGTAGGAGCCTTGGCTTATCAAGCCTAGGCACTATTTTCTTATGATATATGATTTTACTAGTATTTTCTTTAGGTGAAGTTGAAACTATTAGGCTACATATTGGTGTGGGCACTTGCATGGTCCAGTAAGGTGTATTTCATGTAAATTCACTGAGGAATTGATAAACCATTTATGTTTGTGCACTATCTCTATGCTAGGGAGGTTTGGTCTGAAGCTCTATTGTTATCTAATGGTGATAATAAGTGGAAAAAGCACTCATTGTTGAGTAGATTCAAATCTTGGTAATGGAGACAAATCTGTAAAAGCTCACATAACCCTTCCCTCTTTTGTAGTATAGGGTCTATGGCTCTCATCAGAAATTGTATGACTTTCCAAGGGAAAGACATACAAACTACACAAGTGGCTCATCAAATAAGATATACCTATAGAGATTCAGGGAAATATGAAAGAGTCAAACCTTCCCAAATCCTTAAGAGATAGTATGAAATATTCAAACCTTCCCAAATCCTTAAGAGCAAGTGTATGATAAATTGAAGGTTTTGGGATTTTTTTGTTGGTGATTGTCAAGGACCCCAGGTATTTGTGGTGCCAATGGTATCTTATTTATAAATGAAAATCATCTGGTTCTTTCAAGTATGCAGGAGGTTAGGGGACAAATAACAGAGATGAGTTATTTGCCTTATCATTACTTCTGAAATGTGCACGTAATCGTGGGATTGATAGAATCTAGAGAATGGGAGACTCAAAACTGCTCAAGGATTGGGGTAATGGTAAAAATCTCATTGTTAATATGGTATTAAGACCAATTATGTTTAGGGTTCCAAGGTAAAAGACACTTTTTAGAAACCTTTTCAATCACATTTACAGAGAATTCAATGATCATGTAGAAAATCCATCTAAAGTTGCTTAAACGTTTTCCAGGAAGGGACTTTATATGTGAACAGGATTCAAGGATGAAATTCTCCTAGGTTTCTTTGATCTCTCTCTACTGGTTAGCTCGAAGGCACCAGGTTTGGTTGATGCTAGTTAGATATCTATTCAATCTCAGCTTGTTTTTCTTATTTTATGGTTGATGGAACAAACTGTTATGGAAGTATTATGAATGTAATGATTTTATCCGAGTGCTTTTAAGCACAGATTGGAGGGCCCTAGAGCCTCCGAATGTCTGTAATATTTCAGACAATATCTGCTATGAGGAAAATTTTCTCTGAGTTTTGCCTCTTTTTGGTTGGAAGAAAGATGAGAGGTATGGCTCTGGAAATATAGTTAGGACATGATGTATATTCTGATTTAATTTTTGAAATATTGAATATAATGTTTTTTTCATGGAAAAAATTGGTGTGGATATGCCTCAAAATTTTAAACTGGATAGAAAATATTATATTTTCCTCAGGATTTCTGATAAGAAACATCTTCTTGAACTCATGGATCTATTGTACATATTGCTAATATCTTGGAAAAGAAAAACATTGTTGGTTTCTTACATCTTGTCTGGTGATCTAATTATATAAAAAAAGGATTTAGCAATGTTATATTTGTACGGAAATTAACAACCATGTCCATCAGAAAGCACCACAAAATGTATTGTATTTGGAGTTCCTCTATAACATTGCAAGGGGACTATGGTGAAGTCACATGTTTTGAGACAACAAATGTCTGCCAAATATCCCATGTGCCACTATCTCAATGACTTCAAACAAGTCAGTTGATAGAAGCATATGTTCAGTGGTTTTCCAAAGTATATTTTCATTCCTCACCAACTTGATGGGCAAGGTAATATACATGTTTGTAAACATTAATTTTGAAAATTTGCATGGATGGAAAGAATTCTTTTTTGAACTCGAATAGAAAATAATACAGAAAGATAATCCACTATGGGACACACTGTAGAAGGTTATTTAGGTCTTTTCGGGATTTTATTTTCTGTCCTCAAAAAATATTTGGCAGCTTGCCTCAAGCTGTTGGGATCAAATGATACACAGAAACCAACATGGGAATTCTTTTCTAAGATAGATGATGGATTCAAATAATGACAAAGAAGTTAGCGTCACCATGAAGGACCTAATAGAAATGCGTCAAAGAATATTGTACAAATAGTTGGTTCAAGGGACCTAATAGGGAAACCTACAATAGAAATGTATGAAAGAAGAGATGACATTGGATTAACTTCTTAGTATGATGGGCAGTTGTGGATGACTAGGAGTTGAACTTGATGAGAGTAGAACCTGGGTGGAAATGATTTGTTACAACAAATTATGAACTTGTAATGCTAGGCAATGATAGGGTTATTAGTGATCTAGAATGAGACAATGGCCTAATGACTTTGGCATTACTTATGATCAACATGGATCAGTAAGGCTTGGTGTAGTGATTCATAATGATGTAGCTAACTTCAGCATTGAAGTGAGGGTGATTGGGATATTAGTATTTATAGTTCTAAGAAAGATAAATATGATCAGTCAAGGAGCACTCATTAAATGCCGAAAAAAAGGCTAATGACGAAAAAGCTAGGAACTTGTATGCATGGATTGGCTTTGAACTCCAAACTCTAAACTAATAAATAATCATGTTTAAGAAAACAAGTCGACGTCATATCAAGAAACCCTAAACATGACTATAGAAATGGAATATGGCATGGAACCCAATGCACATTATAAAGAACCAGAAAAAGAGGATTGAGTCTAGAATTTTTTTATCGAATCCAAGTGACCCTAATTGAAGTAAACAAAGGAGGGAAAAAATTCTAGTGATAATGTGAAACATAGTAAAAGAGACAGGAACCTATAGAAGTTGAACAAATTCTATTTTTTTGCACATCCATTACCACTAAGCACTATTAAAACAACTCCAAGTTCAACTTGGAAAACCAAGCCTATTTTTTGGAGTGCAAAGGAGAATAGGATGATTAGGACAACATTAAGACAAGACACTAATACAAGGAGTCATGAAAAGAACACAATGTGTATCAACCCCAAGATGAATGAGGTAGCTCTTCTATGGTGGGGTATGGGGAAACATTCCCAACAACTGTATCTTTAGTGTTCCAGGTTAGGTATGTTGTTACTTATGTGGGCTCAATATGCAATATTGTCCTTCATTCAAAGATCCACCCCCAAAGTCCTAATATATGATACAAGTAGTCAATGATGAGGTGCACAAGGAATCCTTCATCACAATTAGGGCATAAGGGTTTTGTGAGGAAACCTAATTTATGGAAAGGGAATTTGGAGAAGAGAACTAAAATTAGGGCACATGGGTTTTGTGAGGAAACCTAAATAATATAACCTAGCATAGTTGTTTTCTTTCCATAACAAAATTTTATCAACTTTATTTTAATTTCAAAAATTGCTAGATAACTTGCAATATTGGCAAAAGATTACCAATTTTATTGAAATCAATGATGATAAAATATTCTTGGAGAAAATTTGACACATCACTTTTGTGAGGATGTAAATATTGTTAAACCTAGAATAGTTGGCTTTTTCTAGAAGAATTTTTTATAGGCATTAAGTGCATTTTACAAATCTAGGCAGGAAATTTTTGGAGTGCCAAAAAAAGTCCCAATTTGCCATTTGGGCCAGCTTGTTTCTGTTCGCCAACATAGGTATTCCAACAAAGGATGGACACCTTCAGTAACCACTCACATAACCAGATCAAAGATAAACACACCGATGTTTTCACGTGGTAAAACCCCTATAGGGAAACATCCACGGCCCCAGCCAACACGACCACTTGGAGCAGTTTATTAATGCAAAGAAAAAGATTGCAGAGATATTTTACAAGAGAGTTTCTCACAATCGATCATCGGAAAATGACCCTCCGTGATATTTAAATAGAGATCATGGACCAATTGGGTGTTAAGCCACAGATCAATGGCCGTTAATATCGAGGAGAGTATGAACCGTCGGATCACTCTATGTCGAGAACATATCATGACCGTCGGATTTCCTAACTACAAATGCATACTAATGCATACTAAAGAAACACACTAAGAAACACACTTTTAATTAACGACATATTAGACCAAGTAGATCTTAACTAACTCCTAAGTGTCTAAACATCCTATCATCCCCCCTTAAGAACAACTTGGGATAGGATTGAAGGATTTACAATAGTGACACAATAGGAGAAGGAAGGGGGCATTAGAGACTATCCCCCCTTAATGACATCTTCCTGAAATCCTAACATAGATCAAAGTTTGGAAAACTTTACTTCTGTAAGAGACTTTGTGAAAATGTCTGCAACTTGATCTTTTGTAGGGAAAAAGAGCACTTCAATAACTTGATCATGAATTAGCTTTATGATGAAGTACATGTGTAGCTCGATGTGTTTGCTACGCTGATGTTGAAATGGGTATGTGGCGAGCTTGATGGAACTCTGATTGTCACACCAAAGGATGGTTGGATGATGGTGCTGGAATCCAAACTCCAAAAGGATCTGTCGAAGCCACAGGGCTTCCTGACTTGCATTTACCATTTCTCGGTACTCTTCTTCTGTTGAAGAAAGTGAAATAGCCTGTTGTTTCTTACAGGCCCAAGTGACAGGTCCTAAACCAAGGCTGAAAACATAACCTGCAGTAGATTTCCGATCATCAGGGTTGCCGACCCAATCTGAATCAGTGAAACCAACCAATAAAGGAGTCCCCCCTGAACTGTAATGTATCCCGAAATGAACTGTACCATGAACATAGCGAAGTATCCTTTTAGCTGCTTTCCAATGGCTTTCATGGGGTGTTTGCATATATCAGGAAACAAGACCAACAATAAAGGAAAGATCAGGATGGGTATGAGTCAAGTATAAGAGGCTACCAACTAACTGACGGTACAGGGTGGCATCAACTTCAAGAGAAGTACAGGTGGCAGAAAGATTGAATCCATAATGGAAGGGAGAAGGGGTTGGTTTACAATCGTCCATGTGCAAGTGATGAAGAAGGTCACAAGCATACTTAGACTGAGAAATGAAAATTCCTTCATTGGTTTGCAAAAATTGGAGGCCAAGGAAATAATGCAAAAAACCTAAGTTTGTCATTTCAAATTTCTTCTTAAGGCTGGTTTTCACATGGTTTAAAAGTTTTGAGTCACTACCAGTAAAGATAAGGTCATCAACACAAAGGACAAGGATTATGAGATGGCTTCCTACTTTCTTGGTATAGAAATTAGGATATGAATGGCATCTAGAGAATCCAGTGGCAATAAGAAAGTTATCCATTTTGGCATACCAAGCTCGGGGAGCTTTCTTGAGACCATAAAGAGATTTCTTGAGACGACAAACAAGGCTAGAGTCATTATGGACATAGCCAGGATGTTTTTCCATGTAGATTTCTTCTTGCAAATCTCTGTGCAAGAAGGTGGATTTAACATCCATCTAATGGACCTCCCATTTATGTGAGGAAGCAAGGGCAAGAACAAGGTGGATGCAATTCATTTTTTCTACAGGGGAAAAGGTTTCATTATAGTCAATTCCTTCAACTTGGGAAAATCCTTTGGCAACTAACCGAGCCTTGTGTCTTTCGACACTTCCTTCTGATGCATACTTATTTCTGTAGACCCATTTGCATCTAACAAGTTTTCTTTCTTTTGGAAGAGGTACAATATCCCAAGAATGATACTCTTCATTCATTGTTGTATCCCAATATGGATGACCTGAAGATTTTGCAAATGTCTCTGGATCATGAGTTTCTAAAACTTGAGCCAAAAGAGAAGAGGCTCGCTGGAACTATGAACATGTTAGATGCTGATCTGAAGGATCACAAACAATATCACCAGCTGCTTCTCGTGTTGAACGGACCCATCTAGGAAGCAGTGGAGTTGGTGTTGGTTTAGGTTCAAAGGACTCATTTGGAGGAGGGTGAGCAGGCCGAGGTGGATTTTTATCCTCATTGTCATCATCTGAAGAAGAAACGAGATCATAAGAAGGAACAAATGCCGAAGATGGCCCGCAGGCTGAAGAAGGCACAATCGCCGAATTAGGCTCGTAGGCCAAGATATTTTCATCAAATTTAACATCTCTTATAATAATAATTTCATTACAATGTGATTGAAGAAGTCTGTAACCTTTGACATCTTCAGAATAACCAACAAATATACACTTCTCACTTTTAGGCTGCAATGATTTCCTTTTCCCATCAAGAATGTGAGCCCATGCTACACTGCCAAATACACAGAAGTGACTTACATCTGGTTTAATTTTAGTCCAAGCTTCTTCCAGTGTTATATTTTTAAGAGCCTTTGTGGGAGTGTGATTTACTATGTAATTTGCACAGTTGATGGCTTCAGCCCAATACTTTAGACTTAATCCCTTAGATTGGATCATACAATTAGCCATTTGTTTTAATGTGCGGTTCTTTCTCTCATCAACACCATTTTGTTGTGGTGTATATGGAACAGTGTGTTGCATTTGGATTCCTTGTGTAGTGCAGTAGCTTGTAAAATTATTGTTCACATATTCACCTCCATTGTTTGTTCTTAACCTTTGAATTTGATGTCGAGATCGCTTTTATACAAGAGCCTTGTAGGCCAAAAACTTGTCAAAAACTTCACTCTTGAGTTTTAAGAATTAAACCCAAGTACGTCTGGAAAAGTCATCAATGAAAGTTAAGAAATACTTGCACCCAGAAAAAGAAGGAGAAGAAAGTGGACCACACAAATCACTGTGAACAAGCTGCAAAGGACCTGAGGTGTTCCAAGAGGCATGTTTGTCAAAACTGTCCCGATGATGTTTGCCGAGAACACAACCGATACAAACACCATCTCTACATGAAACAAGAGGAAGACTAGCCACCATTTGTTGATTACATAGTTGTTGCAATGAGCGATAGTTTAGATGACCAAACCGTTCATGCCAAAGTTTTCTCAAGCCATCGCTATGAGCAACAAAAACTTATGAAAAAGCTGATGACCCAAAGTTGTCAAACTTGTACAACCTGGTAATATCATCAACAATTCCAGTTTCAAGAACATGCTTGGGATCTTTTAGATCCTTGATTACAACTTGGTGAGGTGAAAACTTAACGGTTTTACATTCAAGTGAATGAATGATTTGATATGCTGATAGAAGGTTACAAGAAAGATTTGGAACACATAATACATCATTGAAATGACCATTTTCTACCTGAACTGTTCCAGATCCTACAACACTAAGAGATCTATCATCACCAAAAAATATTTTCTTGGTTTTACATTCATTTAGAGAAGAAAATATGGCTTTATCCTTAGCCATATGATAAGATGATCCTGAATCAATAATCCACTTATCAGAAGAAGAAGTAGTAGAAGAAGGTATATTGAAGGATAAACCAGAAGAAGAAAGTGCATGTCCATGAGAAGAAGAAGAAGAAGAAGAAGAAGAAGAAGAAGAAGAATCGATACTGATGTTGTCCTTCTTCATCGTTGCTTCTAAGGCTGCCATCTTCTTGAAACATTTGGACTCATCATGATGATCTTTATCACAAAATTTGCAATGTCTGTTAGTATTCTTACTTTTATATTTTTCTCCTTTGTCACCATTAGGAGTTGAAGCTGTCTGAGCAGGTGTTGTGCCTCTTTTGTCACCTAAATGATAAAAATAGAGGTGCTTACAAGCTTAGTTGGGTTAGCTAAGAAATACAATAGTAAAGGAAAGGGTTAGAAGAATAAAGATAAAAGACTAAGCTAAGAAGTAAACTAGGAAGGGAAAAAACAATTAAACTATTGTGCATAAGGACATAAGAACAAGAAACAAACAAGACTCATGTCACCAATGGAAAGGATTGTATTAGTGAAAAGAAAACACCAAAGAGAAAGGGGACTTTGGGTCCCTTCTTCCTCCAAGGGAGGGCTCTTGGACCCCCAATATTGAGCTCTTCTTACAACTTGAAAACTTGAAATAAATGGTGAAAGAATCCCAAGCTAACCCACTCAAAAGGTGATGTGGATTGCCCAAATGGAATGGTGCTAGTATGCTCTTGATGAGAAAAGTGGTTTCTCCAAGAGAATAGCAACAACATAACCTTGAAAATGAATTCCTTGAAGATGTAGTGCACCCATGGCCTTGTTTTATAACACCACTTTGAGGTATTGTGCAACCAACTTTTAGTGTGAAAAGGGGTTGTTTAGGGCACCTTTAGGTCTTTAACCAGCCACCTAGCCAGATCTAGTCAAGATTTGGATGTCAAATCAACTTGGAGGCTGAACCAAAAGTGGGTGGGAGTCTGACCAACATCATAAATGCGTTGTTCTCAAGTGTGCATGGCTTTTAGTGTCCACAGTCACGCATCGTGTGCATGTGCACTTTTCCTGCATTTCTTGATGGCGCATGGGCGCGTGCGCCCTGTATAGTCATAGTGCATCCTGATTTTATAACTGGTTGGATAGTTTTGGACCTTTTGGAAATTATTTTTTGGTAATTTTGGTCCATGGGTGAGCTAATAGCTGTTTGAAGATGTTGGATTCCTATAACCATTTGCAGACAAAATTTCAGTGATAACAGATGCCACCAGATGGATGAGGTTAGGAGCATACGGATAGCCAAAATTCATCAATGTTTCTTCTACTGAGAGTACCGTTGTAAGAAAGAGCGATAGTGAGAGTATCAAGAGTGACCCGTTGGAGGGAGAAGGGAACCTGTAGGACCCAACCTTTTGCAAGGTGTGGAAAATAAATTGTGTACAAATGAGGCGAGCATGCCCCATGCTCATGTCATGTAACTCAAAAAAGGGTGTTGTACAGTAACTGAAACTATGTGTTGATGTAGACAACTGCAATGCCCTCGGGGGCGGTTTTGTTAAAGGCAAATGACAATTTTGATGAGGAACAATACTCTAAATAGTAGGAAATGATACCTGTAAGAAGTATCACGGATTCTGTGGGCACTGATACCCCAACAAAGTTCAGAGGCCTTCGGAAAATATAAAAAAAAGTTGTAATAGTTGTAAAGTAAGAGCCACCGTAACATGAGAAAGTGTTGAAGTCAAATGTTATGGGGGTCAATGATAGCAGAGAGAAATGGTGGTTCTCCCTGTGTCGTTTGAGACTCCTCATTGTAAAGGTAATGAGAGTCAAGATATTTTCACCCTTCTAGAAACTGTGCTGATGTCGACAAAAAGGGAGATGCGACTCCAAGAAGAAAAGGGCTTCGTGAAATCCACTAGGTGAGGTCAATAAATGAGGAGGTACATGGATGAAGTCAATATGCGTGGAGACTCAAGACTACCCTTGGTTGGGGATATATGCGAAGTATAAGTGGCCGCAACTGTTCAACTAGGTCGAGTGTCAGGGGGACAACGAGACGTGGGATAAATTGTGCCAGAGGCGGGACAAAGTGAACAAACTTAGAGAGCAGAGGTAGGTGGCCTATGGGATACTCGACATTTATGGACGATGTCAACAGGAGTAGGTGATAAGAAATTCCCCAACCAAGGGAAACATGGATTTCATTTTCCAAGAAGGTCGCCAAAGGTGACGACAAAAACTATGTAAAATGATGGAAACAATGGATTAATTAAAAAAAGAATTAAAAAATCAGTGGGGATAATAATGCAGATACAGAAACGGGTGCCCCAGTGTAATATGGCTTGGCCTAAGGATGGCACAAGTTGGTTAAAAAACAAGTGCAGGGTTGGGGCCCCATAGGCAGGTTTCTGTAGTAGGGAAATGTATGGAGGGAAATCTGAAGATGGGAAAACCAGTGGTGGATGAAATGGATGGTAGATGGTGCTGCGGGAGTGCTGTCAAAATAAAACCATGAGGAAGTGCCCTGGGAGTACGTTGGGTAGGATAGAAAAATGAGGAGAAGGAGTATGTGGCTAATTCGCTACATGATGTAAGACTATTGGGACTCCCATCCCTAAAGGTTGAAAACAACATGAGTGCCAAAGTGCCAAGGGGGGCTATGAAGGGGACAACTCATGTGGGGGAGAGTGCTACTGGGTGATAGTACCCAAAATGCAGTGGAGGTGACAGTACTGCAGAGCCGGATATAGGGACCTTAAAGGAAAATTTCAGAGGGTGTGATTGGAGATGCAATTGAGATTCAGAGGGAATGATTACATGCCAATGTCGATTATATACCTGAAGGGGTCACATTGGTGTGTGATGACCAAGTACCTGCACACATGACAACCAAATACCCGACGTGAAAATATTTGAAGATAATCGAACATATAACCGTTTATTTAATAATTTTGAACACGATCATGCGTACCTGAACCGAGTATGGAAAAATGGCTCCCCAAGGGCTAAGGATGAAAAATGGACCAGGGACTGTCTTCATGTAGATGACGCTCGGAGCTCCCAGAATTGAGTCTAGAAGTTTGGCAAAAAGGGCTTATATATAGATGTAGGGCCCACATTGCCACCTCATTTGTACTTGCTGCTATAGTGGTTAGAGAGGAGATTGCAGAGCAGATTTAGAGATTCTAGGAGTGTGAGGAAGTTGATTCAGGAGGTGTGAGAGTTAGGTTAGTGGTCTCATCCTCCTGTACAATAGTTAGGTGTCAATTTTTGGGTAGGACTGTACTGATGGCCGTACGGTGGGTTTTTAGGGTTGTGGCCACCCAAATGCGTGGGTGATCGATGGCGACCCACACATGAATCCGCGGCTATAATGGGCACAACCGCACAGGGGGGGTGCACTATTTGGGAAAAAAGGCGCGCATGGGGTGCAAGTATGTCCTAAACACAACCATGCATATGTGCGCAGCTGTGTTGTTGATAGTTGCGAATGAGTGCACAACTATGTAGTGAAGAGGCGTGCACTGAATACACACCTTTGGGCTTAACAGGCGTGCATACATGTGCTCCTGTGGGGTAAACAGGTGCACATGTGTGTGCATCTGTAGGGAAAAAAATTGTGCCTTTGAGGCAAAGCTGAGGG
>ML780087.1:193408-207264 GCA_009831015.1 Picea engelmannii | reverse complement strand
TATATATATATATATATGGATATACATTTTTGTATCTCTGTGTACATGTGTGATGTGTTTGTTGTTGATGATTTTTTTGATGTAGTGGATGATGTCTAGTCTATATGCTGTGACAAACTTCTGATGGTTTATGTGTATGTGAAGATGTCTTGATGTGATATATGCCAATCTAGTATAATGTTAGCCATGTTATCTACTATTTGATTGAATTGTCTTGGGATATGTGTAAATGTGATGGAATCAAAATGTTGAGATAAACGTCTAACCTGCAGGTATTTGCAGAAGAGGCAAGGATCATGGACACGGTATACATTGTTGAGTTAGAGGATGACAAGTTGGGAATCTAATAAGATGCTAAGGTGACAAATATGGCAATGATTGGACTCAACGAGGAGACCAATGATGACGGTGTACTCTGCTTGATTTTTGGTGGCTGAGCCTAAACATATGCCGCTAGTGTGGAGCAGGTCATGCGAAGGCAAATAGAGGGCCCATGCAGCTGAACCGAGATTCTGTGTTCAACGACTATCTCCGTCGGTGTAACTGATCTGGTAGGACAATGGAGGTGGCATATGTCAATAACGTCAGTGATAGATTAGATGGGAGGTATGGATAAAATAAGACTAAAAACTCTATAAAAGACATACAAAAAAGAAAAATCCTAGTGTAGTATAGCTATGCTCAGGTGTAAAATTTCTTTAAGTACAACCCATTGATGGGTTCCTTGAGAGGATGGCCTTCGGGGGAGGGCATGATGTATGCACCTTTAGTGAGGCAATGTTGGATGATGTACGATCCATGCCACAGGGACTCAAATTTTCAATGGCCAATTATATCGTGAGCGATATCGTAAGCGAGGACAAGGTCTCCTTCGTTAAATGAGCGAAGGTTGATATGGAAATCAAAGGTGGCCTTTGATTTTTTTTTGGCTTCTTCATTGTTCTGTAATGAATATCGATGATCTTCATCCAGGGATTCTAAGTTCAGTTAACGCTGCTCTATTGGGGAAGTGTTGGGTAATAGCTCAATAGTGGTGTGTAGGGTGGGAATTTCGCACTCGATGGGAAGAGTGGCCTCAACTCGATGGACTAGACGAAAAGGTGTGAAACTAGTGGCAGTTTTGACTGTTGTGCAATAAGCCCAGAGTGTGGAAAATAACATATGATGCCAATTGGTTTTATGTTTGTTAACCATGCGTTGCAACATGGTTTTTAAGACCTTGTTAACTGCTTCTACCTGTCCGTTGGACCGAGGCTAGTATGATGAGGCAAAATCTTGGGAGAAGCCTAACCGGGATGAGAGTTCCATGAAAATCTCATTCTCGAAATGTTTCCCGTGATCAAAGACTAGTTGGAGTGGTACTCCAAAGCGGGATATGATGTGGTTAAAGAAAAAACATGCTACTGTGTTAGTGGTGTTGTTGAAGGTAGGCATGGCTTCAGCCCACTTGATAAAGTAATCAACTGCAATGAATATGTATTTGTGTCCATTGTTGGATGTAGGGTTGCAAGTCATGAAGTCGATGCCCCATTTACAAAAGGGACCAGTGGTGATGACTGGGTGTAGAAGAGCAGGTGGTGCACGTGCGTTGTTGGCGTAAATCTGACATTTATCACATCGTTTCATGGCATGGATGCAGTCGTGAAATAATTTAGGCCAAAAGTAACCTGCGTAGATGATTTTCAAAGCGGTGGACAGCCCTAGGAGATGGCCTCTGCAAGCGTCGCTGTGGTAGTCGTTCAAGACTTTTTCGGCCTCGTCAATAGTTAAGCATTGATGGAGTATGGTGTTGACTCCTCATCAATATAAGATGTCCCCGATGAGGAGGTAGCAAGATGTTTGGTGGAGAATACGTTGACGATCATCTCTGGAGAGGTGGTTTCTGAATTTTTGTGTTCAGAGATAGACAAGAAGATCGCCATACCAAGGGTCATCTGAGGGGATAAAAAAAAGATGTTCATCAGGGAGGTTGGTATTGACTGGTGGACTGGTAGTGTCAGAGGGAAAAGTCATGATAAGCTCGGTGAGGATGAGATCTTTCTTGCTCTTGGGTGTTGAAAATTTGAGATCATATTCCTGAAGGATGACGATCCATCGAGAAAATTTACAGTTAATTTGTCGACGACTGAGTAAGTATTTCATAGGGTTGGAATCTGCTATGACTTTGGTAGTTCAAAGAAGAATGTAATGGCCCAGTTTCTGGACTGCGAGGACAACTGCAAGGGCTAGATTTTCTTTGTGATTGTACTTTAAGTGTGTTCCTGAAAGGTTTTTACTAATGTAGTAAATCACATGCTCACGGACGTCATCCCCTATTTGGACAAACACTCCTACTACTGAAATGGTTGAGGCTAATATGTAGAGGAGATAATCGCGGTTATAGTCAAGTGGAATAATCAATGGGGCACTAGAGAGAGCCACTTTGAGATCGTCAAAAGAGATTTGGGCATGTTTATCCCATTTAAATGGGTTGTCGTGATGAAGTAAGCGAAGGAAACCATGTGCGCGAGTAGTGTAATCTGGGACAAAGCGTCGTAAAAAATTGTCTTTGCCTTGAAGGCTCTGTAGTTGGTGTAAATTCCGTGGGGGTGGAATTTCTGTGATGGCTTGGACTTTGAGGGGGTCCATAGTAATGCGACATTGGGAAACTATGAACCCAAGAAGGCACCCAACAGTGACGCAGAATACGCACTTGAGGGGGTTCAAGAGGATATTGTACTGTCGACACCTATGGAAGATGATTCATAGATCATCGAGATGCTGAGTGCATTTCTTAGATCGAGCGGTGAGATTGTCTAAGTATTCGAGGATGATATGAGCCATATCGTGAAAAACGTATGTCATGGCCCATTGGAAAGTGGTGTTGGCATTCTTGAGGCTGAATGGCGTGACATGATACACAAAGGTACCCCAAGGGGTTGTGAATGCGGTTTTGTACTGATCGGCGGGGTGAATTTGGATTTGGTTGTAACCAAAGAAAATGTCCTTGAAGGACAAAGCCTCGTGACCTATGCAATCATCGATTATTTGGTTGATGAAGGCTGTTGGAAAGTTGTCTTTGGGATAGGCGTGATTGAGGTCGCGAAAGTCCGTACAAACATGGATAGTGCCCTGTTTTTTGTTAACAGGGATAGGGTTGGAGACCCATGACGTATAGGCTATGGGGTAAATGAACCGTGCAGCGTGTAGTTTGTCAATCTTGAATTTGATGGCTACTGCTTTGGATGAGTGTATTGGTCGCTATTTTTTGTGGACGAGTGTGATATCAAGCCAGGTGTCTATGCGATATTTGACAATAGAGGGATCAAGGCTAGGCATGTCTGTGTATGACCAGGTGAAAATGTCCCAGTATTCCTGGAAGAGGGCTTTGTAGGCAGTGAGTTCTTTCTAAGAACATGCAACTCCAATGGTGATTTCCTCGATAATTCCATATTTGATGGAAATATCTATTTTGATGGTTGGGGATATATTGGCCATATTGCCTTCCTCGAAAGTGTCGGGGGCAGGGATAGGGTTATTGAACCAATCTATATGCCCTGATGGGAGAAAATATTTGGTTTCGATTGCGTATATGGGGTCTTGGTTAGGAGGCGTGAAGGCTCCCTATGAAAGAAAGAGCGCTATGTTGTGGAGCACGTCCCATGGGCAATCAGGGGTAGTTAACTCCTCGAGGATATCTTCATCACAATGAAACTGGCGTGAATATAGGGGATCGAGAGGAGTGACCTCGGTGACTGTCACTATGGCATTGTCTCCTTATAATAAAGACGTAGGGGAATTGATGGAGGGGGATTGCGATGGTTCCCTCGACATAAACCAAATATCCAGATATTGTGGGTTAAAAATGGTAGTTGGGCGTAGAATTTTCATGGGGAAATGAATTGGAGAATTGGGGGGATTTGGCGGTAACTCCTCATATAAATCATCTAGGAACCATGGGGGAGAAGGGAGTGCCTCAGGTTCTAGTGGGAAGATATGAACCATATCAGTTGATGGGGTAAGGGTATTTATCGGGTCTGTTGGAGGAGGGGGGGTATGATTTTGAATAGGGGCCAGTTGATGACGCCTGTATTCAATGTTCATAGGACATTGATATGTGAAATGATCAAGTGATTCAGATAGAGAGATAGGACATCTCATGTGTTCGTTGACTGAGGTTGTGACATAATGGATGTCGGTGACAGGAGTTGGGGTGGGTGTTTGCTGAAATCTCTGGCATACAATTGTTAGTGTCTGTCGGAATTGAGGTAATGCTGGAAAGTGGTGTGTGTAATCGCCATATTCTGAACAGATGGCACATGAGAATTTGGTTCATAGTCCTTTGTTACTTTTTTTCTGTGAGATAGTGGCAATATTGGAGGAAGCGACAAGCGGTGGTGGTGCTCGAGGGAGTTGGATGAGATTACTTAACTCGGGGAGAGATGGGCATTTGTTGGTGTGGTGTCCATATTTCTCACATAGTGTGCAAGGAGGTTGGATGCATGGGGGAAGTGGAGCTGTGGGCTCCTTCTTATTTCGCCTACCCGTAGCAAGGGGGTTAGTGAGTGGGGGTGTAGGGGGTATGGTGGGAGTGAGTATGGGAATATGCATCAGGATTCCTTCTGTTTGGGGAGGGAGGGATGGTTGAGGAACCATCTCAGGTGGATGTAAATACCAAAATGGGATTTCCAGCACCATATTAGGAAGGGTAAGCATCACAACAACCTGGAAAGATTGTACACCTAGTGGGGGGTAAAAGAAAGGTATTTGGGTAATGGATTGGGGGATTGTTTCCCAAACCGGGATCTGGCCCTGGGGAAGATCAGGAACGGGTTGAACTGAATTAGTTCCAGGGGATTATGGAGGGAGAAGTTCTATGACTAGTGGGACGTCAGGGATGAAATAGGCCTCGGTGGGAGGGAGGTTAGTTTCAGTTGTTGTTTCATTGAAGGATACGACACATACTTGTGTTGAGGGATGGAGGAGCGGTGGTGCTCTGTGGTAGATCCCTATCAAGGATGGGTCTTTGAAGATTCTTGGGCCCATCTCAATGAGTGCATAGGAATCAGGATTAGCGTGGATAAAAGGGAGGATGTTATCGATGTTGGATGAAGGGTTAGGCTCATAATGTGATACTTGATCGATGGTAATGATCTTTCCATTATGGGGAAACATCATGGTTCAGAACACAGAAGAGGCGACAACCTTCATAGCATACATGTAGCTATGACCAAACAAGATATTGTAGTCGAGCGGGGCATCGATAACCTCAATGTCAATCAAAACATTTTTTCCCCTGAGCTTGACGGGGACATTTTGGAAGATTCCTTCGGGGGATGAGGGTCTTCCATCATAGGCTCTTAAGGTAATGACAGATGGTATGAGTTTGGGGGAACCAAGTTTCAGCCATATGGATTTGGACATGATACAAGTGGATGTGCCTTCATCAATGATGCATTGGTGAACTGTAATGTTCTGAATTTTTACAGGGATTTGAAAAGAAATAAGAGCGGGGAGGCGAGGTTCTCCACTATCGAGGTCAAATGTGATGAGTCGGGTATCAGCAGGGTCGATTGCTCCCAGCGTGGAAAGTAAGGACTTCCATTGGGTGGGACAAGTTTGAAGGACTTCTAAGACTGACATGGCAGCCAGAGATTGTGCCAAGTCATCGACCAAACTGTAATTATGAGTTTCCCTAGCTTGAGGATTGTGGACATTCCTGCGCAATGGGATGCGAGAAATACGAAGGGGGGTTTCAGTATTAGGGCAAGGAATTATGAGAGGGGGTCCGTTTTTTACTGGAATTGCTTCCGACGTGGTGGGAGCATATTCAGGGGGTGTGCTATACTGACGAATGTGAATTTGCAAAAGGAATTGTTCCTCAGTAGTAAGGAGGATAGTGCGATCGATAGAAGTGCCTGTATTGGGATCCTGTCCCAACTGTGTTGGGGTAGGCTGCATGTCTGGTTGGGTATTTATCACCCCTTGGTGTGGGATGGGGTTTTGTAGTATAGTTGGGGGGGTTTCTACACATATGGTTGTGGGGCCTGCTGAGGTGCAGGCGGTACTGAGGTGCAAGCGGTGCTGAGGGACGTGGTCCATTCATAGAATCTTTCATCCACTTAAAGTCAACGATTTGTGGGAATTGTTGAGTATAGTGACCAAACTCACCGCAAAGGGCACAAGTGAAGGTGGTCCTAACATTGTTGTTGTTCCTTCCTTGACGTTTGTTGTTGTTTTCCCCTTGGGGGTTTTGATTCCCCTGGTTTTGGTTGCCCCCGACAGACTGGTTCTCTTGGGGTTGGTTATGGTTTCCTCCTGGTCCTGGATTATTATTGTTCCAATTTTTTCCTTTCTTTCTGGTATTGTTCAATTGATGGGGTGGATTTTCCGTGTTCAACTGTTCAAAATTTTGATATTGCTGAATAAGAGAGGGTTGAACAAAATTAAACCCAGTGTGTGGTGGTCCTTGTGGTGGAGCCATAGGCTGTAGGGGGGCAGAAAATGGAAAGTACGGATTATGTTGAGGCGATGCTCCATAAGGTACATAGGAGGGCGTGGCGCTTTCACTAGTGCTTAGGGTATAGGCTAAGGTAGAGGGAGTAACGCCACTTGTTTGGATAGGTGGGTGGTTTAGGGCTGTCGATAGGGGTCCACTTATGGGTGGAGGTAGGGAAACAGGGTATGGTTGTTGATAAGGGGGAGGAGGATAATAAGGGATTCCTTTATATGCTGGTGGATATTGAGGTGTGCCATACATGGGTGGTTTTTGAGGTGGTGGGTTGTGGTGTGTAGTGTTACCAATCAATCTGTCTGCTGAGTGAGACATCCCAGGTTTGTCTTGGCCAAATGGAATAGGTCTTGGGGTGTTTGGGAGTACCATGTATAGGTATTTGGACTAGGCAGAGATGAGTTCGAACTATTGGGTCTTGCTAATGGCTTCTTCTTCAATCTGGGGGAAGGTGGCAGCCATGTATTTGGCAAGGAGGGAAACAAGTGATTTGCGGGACCAATTGAGACACTGTTGGGGGGTAGCGTCGACTTTGCAGAGGATACATTGCCAACACCATTCATGGATGTGTTCAACAATATGTGTAGAGGCAGTTTGTTTGAAATCTGAGAGTAGTTCAAGGCCATTGTCATGACGAACGCGTAATTGAAAGAAGGTCATAAATTCTTTGGCCAAGGATTCACAAGTCGCGTGGGACCCAGAATTTTCTTCAACATACCATTTGGAGGATGGGCCAGTGAGTGTATGTTGAAATAACCTCAATCAGATGGAATTGTCCATGATGTTGTTCGAAGAACACCATAGGTGAAATGTCATTTTATGGTTGGTAGGATCATCTCCTGCTTTTCCTTCAAACTTGGGGATGTTTGAAGGGAGTTTGGTAGGCATTGCAGGCCATGTGGGGTTTTGCAATATGGGATCATTGGTGAGTTTAGTCAGATCCAGTGTGTTGAGGGAATCTAAATATTGCATATGGGGTGGTGGTGTAGGATTAGTTCCGACCATAGTGTGAGTGTTCTGAGTACCTGACCCTTGGAGGGGACTAGGTGGGTTTGTACTTCCCCCTTGAGAGGAAGTTGCCCCCCTGCTTTCATGTAAAGGAGAGCGAGTGGACGGTGGAACTTGGGAATTGGACCCAAGTAAGGTGGAACCAAGCAAAGTTGATCCCAAGATAGTGGCACTCACAGGAGTGTGAGAGGGTGGAGCCGATGAGTTGGCAAGGCTAGGAACCCCCCCTAGAGTAGGAGGGAGATTTAGCAAGCGTCTGGAATGATGGGGGTTTTGTGGGTCCCCTATGATGTCCAACTAGCTGAGTGAATGTGTGCGAATGGTGGTGAGAGAAATAAATAAACAATAACCTTTGTTGTAATTTTTTAACTTTACACAATATATATCCAAATCAAATGTAATCATAAGGGAATCATACATAAAGTGTTTTGATAAAGAAGCATATATGTGGATAGGTGGATTTTGTCTGCGTGGGGGAACAAAAAAAAAAATGCTCGTGTCCTAAAAGACGTAACATCCTTCCTCTCAAAATAACAGTGGACCTTCCAATAGCACTCGACAGTGGGGTCTGAATCCACCGGAAGAGAAACTAGTGAAGGATGAAGCAATCAGTTATAATGAGGGGTAGAGGGGGCATATCCCAAAAGAACTAGAGATATTTCCCAATAGCCACACAAAATCCGATCAAGGTGCAATTGCAGCCCATAATTGCCACCTGGGTAGATGTCCTAAAATTTGGTCACTAGGTACCTCAGTCAAAGTGCGACATTTAGATTTTCAGCCTAAGAAATGGGTTATGGGCTGGATCTCGTCCAAGAGGTGGGTGGCTCAAGGGGGGACACACAGAACAACCGGACCTTGGCCTTCAACCCTTCACAGGTATCTCTCTGCCTTATGGTGTTAGGAACACTTGACTTGGAGGATTTAAAGTTCCCTATTTGACAACTTCTATTGTTTTGAAAATGTGAGAACCAGATAACGGGGAGTTATTTGGATGCCTATCCCTGAAATCCTACCTATACTAAAATATTTCTTTTGGCACCTCCTGTGGAGGAAAACTTAGTGAGTTTTTAGAAAAAATTTAGATGTGGTTGTTTGAGAGATTGGGGGTGTGAGCCAATCTCATTGAAATTAAGTGGGAGTGGATAGTTTCGTCAAGAAAAGGGTGGGGTGTTTCAGAATCCCTTTGGAGGAAACTTATTTCAACCTCCACATTTAGAGATGAAAACTATGTGAGTGAGAAGTGAATTTTTTGTGTGAATGAGTGAAAGTGTGCAATTTTTTTAATGAATTAGGTGTCACCTTGTTGCATGTGGACTTCGCTTGGTCCTTACAAGTCTTTGATTACCTATTTAAATAAATGTCATTGCTACATCCTTGTGGAATTGAAAAGTCCCTAGGAAGCTAGCATGTGGACATGTGGGTCCTTTACTATTCTTTTATCTCCCTAATGTGATTTAATCTAATAAATCTTTGAAACTATCCTAGATTGTGATCATGTGGGCATGTATGGGCCTGTTACAAAACCTTTAAACTTCCCTAGTGATTTAAACTAAGAAAGTAAATTTCAACACTATTCTATCTTTGTAGCATGTGGGCATGTATGGGCCCATTACAATCTTGAGATGTGTTTGAAAAATAAACTAAGAGGAGTCTCGAGGGGGATATTGCCCTCTCCTAAATATTTTATCTTTTTGAGGGAGATGAAATTGTCTTTCAACCTCTTTCTGATTCTCAAGATCGCTTTGGAGTGCGAGAGAAGAACATACTCAACATTTGATATCCAATTTATAGTCCCAATGCAAGTTTTATATGTGATGTAGAATGATTCCAACTTTTAGTCAAAGCAAGCCATCCATGTGGCAAAATAAAAAGAAAAAAAGAGGAAAAATAATGATTTTTAACCCCTAAGTGCCTATGTGTTTTGACTAATCCCTTTATATGAGAGGGAATGTAAGTGTGGTGCAGATTACAACATGCATGGAATCATCTTTAAGAAGCCTATGGGCCTTCAACAGATCATAAAAAAGCTTACAATGTGTACATTTTTTCATAGGTGCACGGGTTTCATACTAGACAGAGGCGCTCTGAGTGCCAATGCGTGAACTGAAAAAGAATTTTGAGCACAGGTGGGCAGAAGGCATTGAGTAATGCAGTGATTTTAGCGCACGTGTGCATGATGCGCGACTGTGGGCCAATAAACCCACACACAACTATCACACAACCATGAGGAAAATTCCATATGGAATTCTCTCAACTCAACTTTGAATTTGATGTTTTGTAGGTCAACTTGGGCTGGTTATGGTACCTGCAGGTTAAATAAGTAGAAAGAAGAGCTAAAATAACCCAAATGGGGTAGGAAATTGATACCTTTCCCCAGTGGAGTTGCTAATCTGTTGTGGCTCTTTTGTCACCTAAATGAGAAAAACAAAGGTGCTTACAAGCTCAGTTGGGTTAGCTAAGCAAGAAAACAACAAAGGAAAGGGTTAGAAGAATAAACATAAAAGACTAAGCTAAGAATTAAACTAGGAAGGGAAAAAACAATTAAACTATTGTGCATAAGGACATAAGAACAAGAAACAAACAAGTCTCATGTCACCAATGGAAAGGATTGTATTAGTGAAAAGAAAACACCAAAGAGAAAGGGGACTTTGGGTCCCTTCTTCCTCCAAGGGAGGGCTCTTGGACCCCTAAGATTGAGCTCTTCTTACAACTTGAAAACTTGAAATAAATGGTGAAAGAATCCCAAGCTAACCCACTCAAAAGGTGATGTGGATTGCCCAAATGGAATGGTGCTAGTATGCTCTTGATGAGAAAAGAGGTTTTCCCAAGAGAATAGCAGCAACATAAGCTTGTAAATGAATTTCTTGAAGATGTAGTGCACCCATGGCCTTGTTTTATAGCACCACTTTGAGGTATTGTGAAACCAGCTTTTAGTGTGAAAAGGGGTTGTTTAGGGCACCTTTAGGTCTTTGACCAGCCACCCAGCCAGATCCAACCGAGATTTGGATGTCAAATCGACTTGGAAGCTAAACCAAAAGTGGGTGGGAGGATGACCAACATCATAAATGCGTCGTTCTCAGGTGTGCACAGCTTTTAGTGTCCATAGTCGCGTATCATGCACATGTGCGCTTTTCCTACGTTTCTTGATGGTGCATGTGCGTGCGTGCCCTGTATAGTCATAGTGCATCCTGATTTTATAACTGGTTGGATAGTTTTGGACCTTTTGGAAATTCATTTTTGGTAATTTTGGTCCATGGGTGAACTAATAGATGTTTGAATATGCTAGATTCCTGTAACCATTTGCGGATGAAATTTCAGTGATAACAACAGGTTTGGGACCCTTATGTTGTTTTTTGTTGTAGCGAGGATGTTTCTTCTTGGGATACTTGGGTTTATCTTTCTGCTGAGCAACTAAGGCTTTGTTGGAGGTACCTGTAGTGTTGATCACTCCAAGTTGTACAAGCTTATCTTCCTCTCTAATCAAAGAAGCACAAAAGGACTCAAGAGTGGGATTTTCTTAAGCTTTCCCTAGAGCCTCTCTCATGGCATAAAAGGTAGATACAAACACAAAATATGCACTACCTAGCTTAGAAAGAATAAGATATATGCAACGTTCTTCCTCCATTTTTATCTTACATTCTTCACATAAAATTATGAGTGTTTTAAACTTAGATAGATAGTCTCCAAGGCAAGAAAAATCACTTGGACTCAAGTTCAGTATTTGATTTTCTAACTGTTGTACTCGAATAATATTGAGTTTACCAAACACAGATTCAATTGTGTTCCAATCTTCTTCGAGGTCATCAATTCCTTGAAGGTGGTACCTTAAATCAAAAGAGATGGACATTCTGATTAGTCCACGTGCTTCGTCATTCCTATTATCCCATTTGGCTTTCTTATCATCATCAGTGGGTGTTGTTTCCTTTCCCAAGGTAATCTGGTATAGGCCTTTACTTCTTAATAAATCTTCCATATGGGATTTCGATTGGAAGTAGTTGTTGCTGGTAAGAAAGACATTACTTGTAGAAACCATATTAAATATGCAGATAATTTGTATTTAAAAACTGAAAATAATGATTTGGATGGAAATATCTTGAAAAGTTATGCGGTTTAAAAAAAAAAGGGCACTGAAAATAGACTTTTGATGTGAGAGTTATGCCCTTTTTAAAAACAATGGTATAAATGGTAACCAAATAACCACATGATAGTGTAAGATGCTTTATGAAGTGACCCACTTTTATAAAGAGAGGTGGGGATCGCTTTTACAATGAAGTTACCTTATAACAGAAAATTTGCATGCAAAATAAATAACTCTAAAATAAAATATAAAGCTACTTATAGTGATTCACTTTTATACTTGAAGTGAAATGCACTTTACAATTTTTAGCATGAACTTTAAAAAAAAAAAAAGTAACAAAAGAGAGACTTGAACTCAAGACCTCTTACTTAATAAGGAAATTTTTAACCAAATGGTCTAGCAAAACATATTGTAATGTTCAAAAGGAGGATTTTTTTTGTTTTTGTTGTTGTTGAAGACAACCTTGGAGAGGATGCTAAAAAAAACTATTTTCACACAAGAAAAAAATTTCGCTTCTGGATGACAACAAGGGTTAGATCTCGGTTAGCTTACTCAGAAGATGCACCTTTTCCTATCTGTTTTTGATTTGCTGAGATCACACAAGGTGAGGGGAAAAGAGAATACACATATCTAAAAGAGTAGCAACCCGAAAATAAAAAATACAAACCGAAATAAAATCAAAATAAAACTTTGCAGAAATTTAAAAAATGCGTATTCAGGCTTTATATCTCCGGATCTGACTGTAATGGTCGTATCTTGGGAAAATGGAAACATTTTCAAGTGAAACAAAAAGTGTGCCTGAATGAAATGAGTGTTATGGACATAATGGAGCAATCCTCTTAGACTATAAATGTACGAAAATGACATAAAGTGGAGATGAGACAACTCGGCTTCACGATCTCGATCTTCAGCAGGAGTGGGTCTTCAAACAGGATCTGATACCATATTCGACAACACAGGTATTCCAATAGAGGATGAATTCCTTCAGTAAACACTCACATAACCATATCAAAGATCAACACACCGATGTTTTCACGTGGTAAAACCCCTATGGGGAAACATCCACGGCCCCAACCAACGCGACCACTTGGAGCAGTTTATTAATGCAAAGAAAAATATTACAGAGAGATTTTACAAGAGAGTTTCTCACAATCGATCATCGACAAATGACCCTCCATGCTCTTTAAATAGAGATCATGGACCAATCAGGTGTCAAGATCGAGGAGAGTATGAACCGTCAGATCACTCTATGTCGAGAACATATCGTGACCGTCAGATTTCCTAACTACAAATGCATACTAAAGAAACACACTTTTACCTAACGACATATTAGAGAAAGTAGATCTTAACTAACTCCTAAGTGTCTAAATATCCTAACAGTTTCTCTCATCTAAAGGTGATGTTGGAGTGCTAGATTTCAATATGTCATTATTCAAATGAAGGACTACAAGTTTCCACCTTAATTTATATATTTCACATTAATATAAAACCATCTATGTGAATTTTAAAAGGATGACTTAGCTCATATGTGTGCTCTATTTTAGGGAAGATTTGAATTACATAGAATATAGTGACAATTTTTGGCACATGGTAAGAATGTTGATCTTGGAAAGTGATATTTGGGAACTCTGCAAGCCCATTATGAACAACTCCCTACAACCATTACATTCCATCAAACCATATTTTTATCAATAATTTCATCAAACAATTAGCATGCACACTCAAGTGATAAGAGAAATAAGTCAAACCATATTTATCCTCCCATGTGCCCTCCTATGCGTGTGCCCTCCTCTGGTGCACCCTCCTCCGACTGTTTTCCATCCTCTGGTGCACCCTCAAAACCATGTGACCTCCTCCAAAGTGTTCCCTCCTCTGGTGCACCCACCTCCCGTGTTTCTTCCTTCTCTGTGTGCCCTCCTTTGGTGTCCCCTCCTTCCCTGTGTGCCCTCCTTCCCCATGTACCCTCCTCTCCACTCTGTGTGCAGGAGCACGAGCCTCCGTGTGCCCTCCTAAAGTGTCCCCTCCTTCCCCGTGTTCCCTCCTCTGCACTCTGTGTACAGGAGCACGAGCATGTAGTGTTTGAGTGTGCGCTCCTCTCCACTCTGCGTGCAGGAGCGCGAGCGTGTAGCGTTTGAGTGTGCCCTCCTCTCCACTCTGTGTGCAGGAGAATGAGCTATGAGCGTGAGAGTGTAGTGTTTGACTTTGTTTTGTGTGTTGTTTTGTTTTTTTTTTTGTTTTTTATTTATATACAATATAATTTATATATTATATAATTTA
>ML780087.1:128163-175493 GCA_009831015.1 Picea engelmannii | reverse complement strand
TTTAAGGCATGGAATCTATAAGAAACTCCATGGACCCAAGAGATAAAGAAAAACATAAGGAAGAACATGAAGATTCCAAGAAAGAAAGAGAAACCAGAACAACCAGTCATTGTATCAAGAATCACAAGATTACCAGCCTGATATGAACTAACTAAAAGAAATCAAGAAGAGGAACTAAATGTCATGATGAAGAACAGTGTATGGAAGATTTATGAATGAAAGAATTGCGATATCTAGAACTAGATGTTCTCTCAGATGGAGGGAGAAGACTATGATGATTACTTGTTCCAGTAAACTAGACATATCTCTACATGAGTCATTATATCATCTGCAACATCCATGAGTTGGAATTCTACATCAAGATGAATGCAAATACTATTCTCCAGAGAAATTGAACATAGAGAGTATGAAGATAAACCTCAAGACATTGAAGCATACCAGAAAGAGACCCTTGTATGCAAATGTAAGAAGATAACTTGGTGGAGAACCTCTAGTGCACAACAGAAGCGTGGTGAAGATTTTCTATAACAAAGATATTGTATAAATATTATTACTTAGTAGATCAGATCTCATGATGACAGAAGAATTGCCACATGGATATGTTCCAGTGTTCCAAACAATGATATACTTTATTAATCAGAGCTACATGAAGCCTTCAGAGAAAAACCAGTGTTCCAGACTAAAGTACATTTGAAATCAAGCATTACATTAATCCATGATAAAGTCAAGAAAGGAGAAAAGTGGTTCTCCAATACATATCTCCACAGATGAGCAGATAAGCAAACATTTTGGTAAGGCTTATGTCCAAGATGAAAGATTTTGTGTACTCAAGCTGGAGCTCATGGAGACAACTTCCTTATTGAAAAAGGAAGAGATGAATCCCATGTTGGGAGGGAGAACTGATGTATTATTGATTGATGGACAGTCATTTTTCATTTCGAAAAATGGTCCAGGATGAGAAGATTCTTTCTAGTTAGGAAAGTGGATTGAGATTTTATGATGGACAGCCATTTTCCAGTTCGGAAAATTGTCCAGATTGTTGATGTACCATAGAAATCGACTTCCCATTATGGTTAACATGGGAAGTAGTCTAGGTAAATCTCTCTTCTTGAGGGTTACTCAAGAAGACTGGCCCACCTCAATGGTGTTACACCTCAAAATTACTCACTTCGATAGTGTTGCAAGTGTCGTCATTACAAGTGTTGTAAGTGTCGCATCTTGTCTGCAAGTGTCACATCTTGACCACAATTTTTGCAAGTGTCATAAACATCATACTGCCATCTTGCCTATGTTGTGCCTCTATTGACATCACAAAGACACTTAAGACACCCCAAAGACTAGTTTTGAAGAAGAGAAGTCACTTGACAGGGAGTACAAACCTTTTTCCATGGAAAAAACACTCAAAAAATGAATTTTGGAGAGGAGCGCTCCCCTACCCAATGTCAGGGAGTGCTGGTGCTCCTTGAGCCTCTTTGGGGGAGTGCTTGAGAGCCTTGTGCACCCTTTTGGGGGAGTGATATCCTTTTTTATCAAAATATGGGTTTTTTGAGGCAAATAAAGGAAGAATCCCTCAATTCCTGAAGGTAGTTGGATTCAAATAGATGGTCAAGGCATGATCTTAGGGGAGATCCTCAACTGAAGGAGAAGAATCCTAAACTCATCCTAAATATCTCTCAAGTGGTTGGACCTCGCCAAGGTTATATAAGGAGACCTTCTCATGGTGAAAGGTAGAAGGAATATTGAGAATTATACCTAACTTATGATCTCATAAGAAGGTATTGACAATGGAGATTGAGAACTACATCAAAATTATGATCTCATGAGTGAGATTTCATCAAAGAAATCAGTGGATATTCTTTGAGAAAAGGGGTTGGACAAGGAGAACTGGAAGAGGCTGTTGCACCTTCATTCAAAGGATTGTAAGTACTTTTACTTGTTCTCATTAATATAATCAATTCTTGGCCTGTTTCTTTCAAACTTGTGCTTGTTCCACATTAGTTTGTTCGCAGTAGATGGATCTATGTTTGAGATAATCTCAGTAGAGTAGGAAGTCTTTTGTACCCTTGTTTGTTTCACATGACCTATCAGGGAGCTCAAGATCAAATCTCAACCTGGACTTGGAAAGGACAAACGTCGCTAATAAGGTACATATCTTTCTCCGTCTCTTTCATTTATTAGCTTGATTATATCTAAAAGGAAGTCAGTGTCCATGTTAAGAACTTTTATGTATTGGCATTAGAAGTCTAGAGACCAAGAGGGAATCCACTTGTTCGTAGGGGGATTCACCTACAATAGTCAAACAATGATTTGTCATTATGGTTAACATGAGGAATGGTTTGTTTTGGAGGTTGGTACAGGACAATGTTTTCCTCTTGTGGTTAACAAGGGAAATGGTCTAGATAGTCATTCCTTAGGGTGTATTCATTCTCTCTAGGTTGCACTTTGTTTAGTGCTGGAGGAATGGTCTAGGCTCGGCAATCAGGGACATGCATTCCTTAGGGTGGATTCATTCTCTTGAGGTTACACTTTGTTTAGTGTCAGAGGAATGGTCCAGGGTGGGGAATGGTGTAGGCTCAGAAATCAGGACAATTATTCATGCTTGCTTGAGAAGAATAGTATAGATAGCTCATCATTGATGTCTTACCTTTTGAGGGAAGATGCTCATCGGAGATCTCATAGATGTGAGTGGAAGAATGGCCCATATGATTCAGTTTATATCATAACATTGTTTCTATGCAGGTTGATATCAGATGATTGTTATGAAGATTGTATGACAGTAGATATATACTACTATGGTGGATGTGTTCCATTGTTTGATCAAGTACTTGTGTGTTACTTGATGTGGTAGTGTAACACTAGATTGTAGTTATGTACTACTATGGATGGACACAGTTGTGTTGTATTTTATTTTGATTACCTTGAAGACTATCAACAGTATTGGAAATGATTATCAACTAGATGGATGATCAAAGAACAAAGATTTCCTAGATGGAAAATGGTTCATAACATTTACTCTTCTAGGAAATATGTCCAGATTAGAAGAATGGCTCTTGTATCACTTTGTGGTGTGAGTGACTTATCCAGCATCATGTCTAATTACTTCAATGCAGTATGGTTTTGAGAGATGATATGGCTGATGATGGTGCTCATGATCTAGTCATGAGATAGTCTATGTTGATGCTACCGTGTGAATGGTATGTTTGTGATCAAGACCATTACCTGTAATACCTCCCTAGCTAGGAGGGAGTGTTGATATTATGGTATCTGCGGGAGGTATTTACCTCCACGTGTAAACCTGACAAGAATAGAATACTCCAAAAATCAATAAGAAACCCTAATGAGTTGGCTAATAACCCTAGAAGACATGTCAGCTCAAGAAGATAATTCATATTAGGTTATTAGCCTCCAAGATAAGAAGTCGGCAGAAGAATTAATATATACTAAACAAAATGATACCCAGAATGAGAAGTCGGCCCAAGAAGTTAGACAAAATTAGTATAAATACAGGAGGCCAGTTCTCATTCTGGCAGGCAGTCTCAAAATTGCAGAGAAGCAACTTGTGCACACTGCAGTGCCCAGTCTTGTGTGCAGGTTTGAGGAGAGTTTCCATTGCAGCTGCTGTAGCTAGCAGATCATGTTTGTCTTGGAATATCTCTTGGTTAGGGTTTGGACTATATGATCAAATCTTGTTGATGCGTTATCCTTAGGGAAAGGTGTGCTACCCTTTGTTTGGCTATCTAGCCTAGGGTTTTCTTCCAGAGTGATTCTCTGTCAAGGTTAAGGTGCTCAGAGGGTGGCTTCGGCCTATGGTTGGGTGAAAATAGTGATATTGTCAATGGTAAAATGAGCACATCCATTATATTCTACCAGACATGTGGCCCCACCATCGAGTGACACATGTGGGGGTTCCAATCGGTACTAATGGCATGTCAAAAGTAAAGAAACAAGAGACAGATGGAAGACCTAGGTGGGTACACATCACCCTAGGTGATTTCATCATGCCACGTCATATCCAGTGCTTAAAAAATTCAAGGATTTCTTATCATCAACACTTTCTCAAACCTATCGAACTACCAAACTATCGAACAGGTCCACGTCACCCCTAGTGACATCATCATGTCACCTCACTTTGGAAAACCAAGACTTTGGGGATTCCTTCACATCTACACAGTGTCAAAACTCTCGAATTGTCGACTGCTGACAAATGCTTCCCGTAACTTTGGGACTTCAGATATTTCTTCACCACGCAACCTTCAATGGATTTCCTTGAACAACGAACCACCGAACCACAAGAGAGATCCAACAGTTCTTCTCCTCCCGAATGATCTACAGCTGATAATCACTCTGTGACTTCATATTATTTCAATGATGAACATCCCAAAACCCCCAGACTGTCAAATTATGAACACTACTTAATCTGAGGACACATGTCCCTATAAATGGACGGTCCAAATTAGTTCCAAAGTTCGACAGTTTTCTCTACTATATCTTTAAAATGACCAGAGGGAGAAGTCTGGAGGATTTTTTTTATTAACATCCACGCAACTTCTCCATATCTGACAGTTGTGGGGGATCTATATTCTTCTGAACATATCCAGCAACTCAAATTTAACTTTGTGGCCCAATACCATGGTTGTCATGGTTTATCAAACTACTATACCTCCTGATCTTTGGAAGACAACCAAGGTGTTCCCTCAACGCCCTCCTAGAACTTTGTACATCAATTCCTTATGGAATTTTTTATTCCAAATTCCACATTCATGGCCCATCCAGGTTCAGTGTTGAAAACATGGGCTCTGATACCATATTGTAATGTACCCGGCCATCCCAGGGCCACACATGCTACCACAAATATTTACTTTGTTCAAAATATGATATATATATATATATATATATATATATATATATATATATAAAATTCAAATTTAATAGATATAGACATTATTCTGATACACATATTCATGTGGAAGTGACAATAAACATATACATGCAATAAACACAGGAAATTATGATAAACTTCAGACATGTACTTAAACACAACATGTAAAATTAGCATAGAATTGGTACTTATATTTTTATGAGAAGACCACCAATTGTGTGCAGACCTTCCATGAACCTCCCATCCTTAGACCATGATGCTCAAGGATATAAGAAGTGGGTCACCCCCAAGATGGGACTAAGCTCCACTCAGGGTAAAGGAAATCCTAGGCTAGACTGAGACTATGGAAAGCTGCACAATGCAACAAGAAGGATTCCCTCCAAGGATCCTACCTACGCTAATTGATCATAGACTCTCATTCCCCACATTCCTATCCCACCCCGGGAATATACACCTTCATTGTTCCATAGTCAATCTGATGCTCCGCTTCCCTTCCAGAGCTTCAGTAATAGGCTAGATCAGAAATTCTCAAAGATTTGTAGTTGCTGTTGAACTCCCTCTAGGTGAAATCACTTCCCCAACAATCTCTCTCACCTGGAGAGAGTTGTTCATAGGCCTAAAAACTTGCTTCTTCAACCCATGGGCCTAAAAACCCACCTCTTCAAACCATAGTCTTGAAAACTTTCTTCTTTTGTCCAGTTCTTAAGTCCAACAGGTAACCACAGTAGCAAAAATTGGGTAAGGAAGAGTACAGGATCAACAAAATACCAGTGTGTGCATGTTACAGAGTGTTGGCACAAGGGAAGACCCAGGGTTCAGCTCCAAGAGTGCACCAACTAGCCCTAACTACTAGCCCTTCTGGCAACACCTAAGAAGAAGATGCAGTCTCACCCGAAGTAGCTATGGGGGGGTTGCAGGACAGGGATTTCTACAACCAAGGGGATATCAAGTGGATCCAATACAAAATCAATACAAAAATTATATATCACTTATTAACCCAGATCTATTCCTCACAACTATCTATCACATATAACACAATAATGCAATAATGGTATACCAAATGACAAAGAAAAGAGAATCAATTAGACACAACAAAAAATATGCATGGTTCACCCTCTCTCTAGGGCTATGTCCACAGAACTGTGCTTTATAATATATTAAGATGAAGCATACAGTTCTTGTCTATGCTCTTATCTAGCAAATATTCTTTGTCATTCTCTCTATCTCTCCCCTTCCTATGCACCCAACTACAGGACTAATCTTCGCACATAGTTGAATATCTTACAATACCATAAGGCCCTTACACTTATCACTTCTCTCTCACACACAAGAATCACTCATGCCAATAACAAAAACTAGAACGAACCCTCTTCCCTCATCTAGGTTCTTATTTATACATTACAATCACTCATCGACAATCTTAGGCCGAAACCTAGGTGTCAAAACCCTAGATACCAAAACCCTAGGTCAACTTGACCTATGTTTTCAAGGCTTCACCAACCTGTCTTTCCTTCCTTCTCACATAGTGCTCCAAAGAATCCAACGATGGCTTTTTTCGCTTGCTGAGTTGTCCAAGATTTGTCTTTCTTATTGATCTGTCATCCTCTATCTCTTTGACCAATGTATTGATTTCTCTTACTTCGCTCCATCTTTTCTTCTCCTTTACTTACTTCGACCCAGTGACAGTCACTGTGTCTTCCACACAGTTCTTGTTTTACCTTTTCTTCCTTCTACTTCGCTTACTTCCATAACCAAGGGCCAACAGGACCCCAACACTCACCTGTGACTCATCTCGAGGCACTTCGGATCTGATCCCTCTGATTTGCTTCATCTTCAGACTACGTAGGGCAACCTGTGCTTCCATCTCTAGTCCTCCCTTCCTCCCTTGTGTAGATTGTATTTTCTATGTCTGGTACCCAGTCTCAGCTGCACCTGGTACCTAGAACCTTATCCTCATGCTTTTACCGAGAGTTGTAAGGCATATGGTTGTCATAATACAACTTTAGTCGGCTCCCGTTCACCAAACCTTCCTTCCATTCTCTATTCAAAGTCTTCAATTATGCAGCTCCTCCTTCTGTAACATAGGCAACCTCATATGGCCCAAGCCAATGCATTTTGAAATTTCTTGGATGCTTCATGAATTTACCATCATATACCAATGCTAGATCACCTTGCTTAAATGACTTCTTCTTAATGTGTCTGTCATGGTAGGACTTCTCTCTTTCTTTCTGGACCTGCTGATGAAATCTTGCAATAAATCTATCTTCCTCCAGTTTGACCAACTATGAAATCCTCTCTCGAACAGTGCCAGTGTCTTCCATATCTATAAAGGCAACAATTCTTAAGCTTGGTACCAAATATTCCATTGGGACAATGACTTCAAGACCATACACCAATTTAAATGGGGTCTACATTGTTAGTTTCTTGCAAGTGGTTCTATAGGACCATTATACTGCTGGTACTCTTAAATCCCAATCATCTATATTGACACTGCAAATATTCGTTAGCTCTATCTCCAAGATCTTGTTGAATGCTTCAATTGTCCCATTTTCTTGTGGATGGTATGGTGTGCTCTTCAGATGATGAACTGTAAATTCCTTGATCAAGGATTCAATTGTTTTATTAATGAAATGTGTGCCTTGATCACTCATAAGGATCTTTGGGCATCCAAACCTGGTTATGATGTCATCAAAAATGAAGCACGCAACTGTAGTGGCACTACGGTCCTTAACTGCTCTTTCTTCGACCCATATGGTCAAGTACTTTGTCACAGTAATTATGTACCTTGCTCCTGTGCACTTCCCTGGTGGGTTAATAGGTCCCATGAAGTCAATGGCCCATTTCTCAAATGCTTGTAGGGTCAGTTGTGGTGCTAATGAAATTTCATCTCTTCTGGACGGTTTTTTAACTCTTTGGTATACATCACAAGCTCTGTAATAGTCCTTAGCATCTCTGTGTAAGGTAAGCCACCAAAGGCTAGCTTAAAGAACCTTCCATGCAATGGATTTCCCTGCATAGTGTCCTCCTGCAATACCTTCATGAGATTCAACAAGGATTAATGGTCTTTCTACCTCCATAACACACCTCCTTAGTATCTCATTAGTCCCCATCTTTTATAGTTGTCCCGCTATAAGTGAAAAGTTTTCAACATGAACTACTAGTTGTTTCTTCTATGGAATTGTATACTCACTTGATGCCATTCCTGTTGATAGGAACTGGGATATCTCTATGAAGTGGTCATCAATATTTTCAATGGATAGCAGTTGTGCATCCGGTAGTGTATCCTCAAAAATAGTGGGTTCTTCTCCATGTTCCAACCTAGACAAGTGGTTAGGACCCTTGTTCATTCTCCCTGGATTAACTACAATCTCAAAATCATACTCTTGAAATAGTAGAATCCATCTGTATATTCTTCCCCCCAACACTGGCTTTGTTGACTAGGAATTTCAACGTAGAGTGATTAGTAAAAATTTTAAAGTGTCCTCCCAACAAGTAGTGGCAAAATTTATGCAGCGCATACACCATGGATAACCCTTCTCTCTAAGTAGTGGTGTAATTAATCTCACCAGTTGATAGCTTCCTGCAAGCAAAGGATAACGGTTGGTCGATGTCTCTTGTCCCTAGTTTTTCTAACACAACTCCTAATGTAATAGAAGATGCATCAACATGAACGTGAAACTCTTTAATCCATTCTAGGAAAACCAGAATAGGTGCAGTAACCATTTTATATTTTAGTGTGTCGAAGCTTTGTTGTCATTCTTTTGTCCAGTGAAATTGACAGTCTTTATTCAAAATCTTCTCCATGGGTGTTGTAATCTGGGCATAGACTTTAATTAACTTCCTGTAATATCCTGTGTGTCCCAGCGTAGTGTGCAACTGTTTGACTGAAGTAGGAGGGGGTAGATCAACTATGATGGAAATTTTAGATGGATCTACCAGTAATCCCTGCTTGCATACAATATGACCTAAAAACACTCCAAATGGTGAAAATAAAATGCACTTCTTCAGGTTTAAGGCAATCTAACATTGCCTACACTTTTCCAACATTTTCCTTAAACATTCGATATGATTTTTCAATAAACTAAAAAAAGTCCAATAATAAAAGTATGCTTCTAAAAACTTATGTAGGAACTCCTTGAATGCTTTGACTACCACTCTGGAAAATATGGCTGGGGCATTCTTCAATCCAAACGACATTACTATATATTGGTAGGATCCCCATTATGTGGCAAAGGTAGTCTTATGGTGATCTTCCTTGGCAATCCAGATCTGATGGTATCCTAAAAATCCATCTGTAAAAGAATATACTTCATGACCTACTACATTATCTAACACTTCGTCAGTGAATGGCATAGGGAAGGGGTCATGCAAACATGCATCATTCAGCTTCTTAAGGTCTACACAGTGTTGATGGGGCTTAAATCCCTTGATACAACAACGGGAACCAAACCCTCCATTGAGGCCCAATTAGATTCTACAACGTTTGGAGTGGAATGGTTCTCCGGATCTTACAATCTTGCCAAATTATCGATGAGCTTTTGTGTTTTCTGGTGAATGCTCTTCCTTCGGTTAAGAAAATTGTTTTCTATATTTTCTGTTAGGTGGGGCAGGTAAAAGAGATGCAAGCCAGTATAAACCATCTTGACGAAGATAGGACAAGAGTTTTAACTATTGGGAAGGGGTCGAGGTTAGAATAACCCACTACTCGAACATGTAGACGATGATCCTATGCCAAAGGGCTTAGTAATAATACTTTAACTGAAAGAGCATCCAACTGTTCTCTGAGAAAACTACATAATAGAAAGAAGATGCATATATGATAAAGATCAGGGTAAGAAAAATAATTCATCTACCGAGACATTCATCACATAGCTGAGGTAAACTACTTAGCATAGAGAAAGAAACACAACTGTAATCAATGTCATGGTAAGCAAAATAATTCATCTACCAAGACATTCATCACATAGAAGCACAATGATTTACTTTCATCATTTAAAGCAAGGAACATCAAAACATTGCACTGGATAACTTTACAACATAATTAATTGCTCTTACTCATTTACTGCAACATTCATGGAACAGGAAAGGAAGTAATTCTTCTCCAACTCCAATCACATACAACTGATGAAAATAGCTCGTCTTTGGTCCAAAAGGACTTCTTAATTCATAGCAGTCTCAAAATAATTATCAACAACCAAAAGAAAAGATTTCTTACAACAACCATCGACCCTTTGACCATCAGTCAATGTTCCTATTTATAATACAAAGTCTTAATAGTAATTAACGGTAAAATACAATTTGAGCTAATCGAGAATTGCCACGTGGCATCATCATCTAACAGTATTTCAACAGTCCACCCGAGTTGTTTCTTGAAAAGGGTGGAATATTTCATAATCAGACCATATGATAAAGAGTTCTTCACAGGTGTTGGCCCACGAAAACCTATGTTTTTCTATTGGAACCACATAGATTCCCCTAATATCTGTTGGGTGAGCCCGATATTTTGCGAGGCTGAAGTTCAACTTATGAAATATGTCTTTGGCTTTGATTGGATGTCCTGTGAACTGTTGTACTTTCTCAGGCTTTGCATCAGTGACCTTTGCACATTCTTTGACCCATGACACATCTTGATCATTCCGCTTAGGTCGATTGATATCGGGATGCCAAAATCAAGAGCTCGACATACTTCGTCGCTTCGGTGATTATTTCAGTTCTTCGGTGGGATCACAGGACAGAGTCTAGTCGGTGATTGGGAAGGTTCTTCCTGCAGTTAAACAAAATTAGTTTAGCGATCAAGCAACCCATGATTTGACATAAATAAACAAAAGATCAACATGTACCTATGAAGCTTGCTAGTCTCAGTCATTTTTAATACTTACGTGATCCCAAATGCTTCCTTCAAGTGACCTATGAAGCTGTCGCTCCTCTTTGGTATAAATGAACACCTCAGTATGTTGTAGTGTGGCTAATCAAGTATGACAGACATGAATGTATAATTATCACAGTAATTACTTGACCTTTGGGAAAAAGGGCATCGAGGATGAATTATGTGTGTGTGTTCTCTCGATAGGTCAGATATCGTACATATAAGGTCATTAAATGCCTTTGGAACTCGTACCACCAAGCGTGCCAAGCATCATTTATAAATAACGGAGGTTCAAAATTTCAAAAGGATTGAAAGGATTGCACTGCACGCTTTCCTGCAACCTCGATCGGTGGCACTTTCATGTTCTGGATCGCATCCATCGATTAGTTGCAGCAAGCCAAAAAAATTCAAACATCATGTCATGAGGCACGGGAATTGTGTTGGTGAGCCTAGTGTCGCTCTTTGATTTCCCTATAAATCCAGGAGCTTTGCAAGCAATCCTTCTTATATGAGAGTGATTAATTAGTTCCCTCTCACCGATACAAATCTTTTTTCAGGAGTTCAGCAGTCGACAATGTTGCTTTTATCTATGTGCGACGCTTACAATCGCACTTTTATGCCAAAACCGAAAGAATCGGCCTTCGGAAAAATATTTTCGGAGGCTATATTCGTAAGAGAGATACTCTTATTGGCTGATGTTGAAGAATGTTGGCACTTGGATTCTTTGACTTCCCATACAATTTTCACGACCTTAATCTTTCACCGATGTTGAACTTCTCAAGTAAGCCAGGAGAAATATGGGTCGTTGGTTCCTTGATCAGTCGTGGCGTTTCTCAAGATGGTTCTTAATATGCTCAAGAGAAACTTGGATATGAAACATATCAGATAAGAAGGTTATCAGGCTCAAACCACGGTGAAAATAATCGAAGGTAGAAGATAACGTGGTACCCAAAAGGAAGTGTTCATAGAACTTTTAGGGTGTGTTGAGCACTCAACAAATGGCGATTCATTGGGAGAACGCAAAATGTCTGTCCCACAAAACAGATATCTCTAGTCCTTCTTTTATTCATTCCAACTAGAAACATATATATATATATATATATATATATATATATATATATATATAACTTTTATTGTGTTGTTATTATTGGAAGTACTGCTTTAGGGCTTGGCCATTTACCGGGAGGGCGCCTGGTTCCCCTCTCACATTTTTCAAATGATAAGTACCTACCCCGATCTTCCCAACCACCTGAAAAGGCCCAAGCCATAGGCTTTGAAACCTGGAATTCTTCCCTTTGGGTTCATTTACCTTATCCCACTTTAGAATTAAGCCTCCTACTTCAAAATTCTTTTCTTTAGCCTTATGCTTATCGAACCATCTTTTCACTATCTATTGATGGGATAAAAATTTAGACTTATCCCTTTCCCTCTCTTCCTCTAGCATGAGTAGAGTGTTGGTTCTTTGTTGCATGGTCGAGGATTTATCATCGTTAGAATCTTGCGCCAATTGGAGAGATGGAAGATAAAGCCCATTCAGGAGAATGGCTTCTTATCCGTAGACCAGGAAGTACGGGGAATTCCCTATAGCCTCTTTGGGTGTGACCCTATCATCCCATAGGGCATTATGGAGTTAGTTATGAAAATTTCTATGGTTATCCACAACCGTCTTCTTTAGTATCCTCACCATATTCTTATTGGTTGACTCTGCCACACCGTTTCCCTGAGGGTAATAATTTGCAGAGTACTTGATTATGATTCTTTTGTCCAGAGAGAACTTTGTCAATAGGGTAGAGGAGAAGTAGGTTTCATTATCAAAGACCAGAATGGAAGGAATGCCAAACCTTGTAATTAGTTGTTCTTCTATAAATTGGATGACTATTTTCCCATTTACATGGATCATAGGGATGGCCTCTGCCCACTTCGTAAAATAGTTGATGGCAGTAAGAATATACTTGTGAAATTTCGAAGAATTGGGCTTAATTTCTCCTATGATATCCAATCCCCACAGCTCAAACGGTCTAGAGATGGTTACAGGCTGAAGTGGGATTGTTGCCCTTCTCTCCTTGCCAACACTTATTTGACAAGTCTTACAATTCCTAGCATAAGCATGAGCGTCTTTGAACAAAGTGGGCCAATAATAGCTGACTCTCAGAACCTTATGAGTGGTGGTTTTCCCTGCAAAATGTTCCCCAGCGAGGCCATCGTAGAGTTCTTTCAACACTTTATTAGCATCTTCGCATTCGAGACATCTCAGTAATACCCCGTCATAGTTCATCCAGAAGAGTACTGAATTTATGAGGTGATATTGTGCGGATTTTAATCGGAGGGCTCTCCTTTATCTGAGGTTGAGGTTTTCGGGACAAGTCCCGTGATGTAATAGATGAGCCAAATCCTTGTACCAAGAGTCTATTCCCGGTGAAATGTATGCTTCTTGACCACACCACAGTGTTATTTCATTATCCCACACTGGATCTTGGTTTGCTTGATCTTGAGCTTCGACTGCGAGCTTGCACAAACCTTGTCCTTTTACTAACTTGGTGGGTTTTATATCTAGATAAATTTCTTGGAATACCACCATCCATTTCTGATCCAGGTGTAAATTGGTGGCCACCCACCTCTTCCGACTGGCTCAAAAAAGTTTTTTGGCAATTTTGGCAATTTACTATTTTTTGCAGGTTTTAACTTCCGGGGCCATTTTGAGGGCCTAAATGAAGGTTTTTAAATATCAAGGTTCTCAATGACATATAAAGGAATTATTGATCCCCCACAATTAATATTCTCTATAATACCTTTCCAACGAGCTATCATATGCCTAAAATGGAGATCGTATGCAAAAGTTATGACCCCGGGAAGTTGATGTACTAACTTACCCAAACGGGGCCCACATGACTTTTGGCGCTTCATATCCTAGGGTTAGGTTTTTGGAATTCCTGTTTATTGTAAAAATTCCTTGAGAGCCTCATTGTACTCATATTCTTGTGAATGTGAGTAGCCGTCACATCTCTTCTCAGAGATAAGCTACCACCATTCTAGCGAGTCTTTCACTTAGTATTTTTACAGTCTCTATACATTTCTTTCATTAATAGAAATCATGTATTACTTTATATTTATGTTTATGGTTGCATATATGATATATTTTTGTTATATTATTGGATATGGGCGATATCTCTATGCATTTCTTTATTATATCTCCGCTTATTTTTCGTGCCCAAAATAATCTAGATCAGTGGTATCAGAGTAGGTTGTTCTTGATCATTTTTTTTCCAGTGCACGTCCCTAACGAGGTCCAAGTATAGAAAGTTGGGTCTCGAGCTTGTCTCTCTTGAGAAAAATATCTCTCACACACCCAATAAACCCTCAATGGCGGAAGAAAATAAAAATGATGGAGCAGACAGTCCTATTAGTCTGTTGCTTGAGCAAGCTCTCATGCGACAGAGGGACAAAATGATGGAGAATTTTTCCCACATCCTTCAACACCTGCCGATAGCAACAGGAGAATCTTCATCAAGTGGCCACTTTGGAGGCACCTCGCCTTTCAAGGTATAAGTTAATTTTTATATTCCTATATTTGAAGGATAGATAGATGCAGAAGCCCTAGACAAATGGTTAAATCTGCTAGAAGGTTATTTCTCTGTTCACAAATTTTCCGACAAAGAAATTATCACATTCACACTCCTTAAATCTCTTCCCCATGTCAAGAATTGGTGGGAAACTTATTGGGAGGAGATTTCCAGAGAGGAGTCTGAAATATATGGGGTCGATCCCACTTGGGATTTTTTTGTGGATGCGGTAAAGGAACAGTATTACCCTATTGGAAACTATGAGGACCAGTACATGATATGGACCACACTGCGGCAAGAGAGGGGCCAAGAAGTTTCAAAGTTCAGCAATACATTCCATACCTTGCTCACCAATATGGGTATCAAAGACTCCGAGTGACATTTGGTTCTGAAATACCATGGGGCTCTACACAGATACATCCATACTGAAATGGATTTTCTAGACATCTCATCACTCGGTGCTGCTTGTCGATATGCTGTTAAAATCGAGAAGAAATTTAAGTACCAGAACAAACGGGATTTCGGATCTATAAATCCACAAAAACCAAAGTATGACAAAGACAACCCTAACAAACAGTCTCCCGAAAACTAGTCCAAGACACAAGAAAAGAAGGGTCACCAGAAGACAAAGAAGGACACCGGAAAATGGTGTTATTTCCACAAAATCCCCTGGCACAACACCAATGATTGTCACTCAAAATAGTCATTGGTGGCCGAGATCAAAGAAAAGGATTCGAAGCTTGATTTAGAATCCGATTCTGAAAATACTGGTAAAGGACAGATCATTGACGCAGACCTCACTGCTATTGTCGCAACCGCAACAATTCAACCAGAAGAACCAACAGATCCCGAAGAGGGGGAGAAATTTTTTCATTCACATATGTGGGTGGAGGGGACCCCACTCCATTTTTTTGTTGATAGCAGAATCCAAAAGAACCTCATCTCAGCAGAGGTCGTCAAACAGTTGGGATTGTTGATAACACCACACCTACAACCATACAACATGAGGTGGCTTCGCCAAGGATGAGATCTCCGTGTCAACCAACAATGTCGATTGTCATATGACATCCAGCCCTTCTAGGACGAGGTATTATGTGATGTTTCCCCACTGGATGTCTGTGTTGTTCTCTTGGACCAGCCATATATGTGGAAGCACCATGCTTTTTATGAGTCTTGACCCCGTAGAGTCATTGTTACTTGGGGGGTCATCTCTATAGAATACCAGAGGTAGTTCCAACTATTGTTCCACCTAAAAAGTGCTGCAAGGTAGTATCTCATACTAGAAAATTTAGCTTCTTCACAATCTGTTCAAAAGGAGAACAAAAGGACACTGCAACCACTACAACCTCGCCCCAAACACCTTATATCCAATAGAAGCAGGTTGACAAGGCTACAACAGAGTGCAAAGATTCCTTCTGCACACCATCCTCTCATGTATCTTGACTTGTTGAATAGCCTTAGCCTCAAAAGGTTCTTGACATACTTCCACAAACTGAGTAGCGTGATGTCTCTAGCAATACAAGCAACTCACCAAGATGCAGATCCAACAAACGCTTTTCCCTCTCCCTCGGGAACTCAACGCAATGGAGACAATTGATTCCTAAGGAGGGAGGATTGATCTAGGTGGATATCAGTGGCCACCCACCTTTTTCTACTGGCTTAAAATAGTTTTCTGGCAATTTTGGCAATTTACTATTTTTAGCAGGTTTTAACTTCGAGGACCATTTTGAGGGCCTAAATGAAGGTTTTTCCAGATAGAGGTTCTAAATTATATCCAAAGTCATTATTTATCTCCCAAAATTAATCTCCTCAATTATACCTTTCCAACGAGCTATCATACCCCTAAAACGAAGATCGTATGCAAAAGTTACGACCCTGGGAAGTTGATGTACTAACTTACGCAAACGGGGCCCACATGACTTTTGGCGCTTCATCTCCTAGGGTTAGGTTTGTGGATGTATAGGGATTTTGGAATTCCTATTTATTGTAAAAAGGCCTTGAGAGCCTCATTGTCCTCATATTCTTGCGAATGCGAGTAGCTGTCACATCTCTTCTCAGAGATAAGCTGCCACTATTCTAGCGAGTCTTTCACTTTGTATTTTTACAGTCTCTGTACATTTCTTTCACTAATAGAAATCGTGTATTACTGTATCTCTATGTTTATGGTTGCATCTCTTATATATTTCTGTTATATTATTGGATATACGCGATATCTATGTACATTTTTTTATTATATCTCCGCTCTCATTTTGTGCCAAAAATAATCTGGATCAGTGGTATCAGAGTAGGCTGTTCTTGATCATTTTTTTTTTCAGTGCATGTCCCCAACGAGGTCAGAGTATAGCAAGTTGGGTCTCGAGATTTTCTCTATTGAGGACAATCTCTCTTGCACACCTAAGAAACCCTCAATGGCAGAAGAAAATAAAAATGACGGAGCAGACGATCCTATCAGTCTGTTGCTTGAGCAAGCTCTCACACGACAGAGGGGTGAAATGATGGAGAATTTTTCCCACATCCTTTAACACCTACCGATAGCAACATGCACATCTTCATCAAGAGGCCACTTTGGAGGCACCTCTTATTTCAAGGTACAAGTTAATTTTGATATTCCTATATTTGAAGGATAGATAGATGCAGAAGCCCTAGACAAATGTTTAAATATGCTAGAAGATTATTTCTCTGTTCACAAATTTTCTGACAAAGAAAAGATCACCTTCACACTCAATCTCTTCCCCATGTCAAACATTGGTGGGAAACTTATTGGGAGAAGAGTTCCACAGAGGAGTCTGAAATATATGGGGTCGATCCCACTTGGGATTTTTTGTGGATGCGGTAAAGAAACAATATTACCGTATTGGAAACTATGAGGACCAGTACATGAGATGGACAACACTGCAACAAGAGAGGGGCCAAGCAGCTCCGAAGTTCACCAATACTTTTCATACTTTGCGCACCAAGATGGGTATCAAAAACTCCGAGTGACATTTCGTTATGAAATACCGTGGGGCTCTACATAGATACATCCAGAGTGAAATGGATTTTCTGGACATCTCATCACTCGGTGTTGCTTGTCGATATTTTGTTAAAATCGAGAAGAAATTTAAGAACCAAAACAAATGGGATTTTGGATCTGTAAATCCACAACAACCAAAGTATGACAAAGACAACCCTAAGAAAGAGTCTCCCTAAAACTAGTCCAAGACACAGTAAAAGAAGGGTCACAGGAAGACAAATAAGGACACTGGAAAATGGTGCAATTTCCACAAAAGACGCTGGCACAACACTGATGATTGTCTCCCAAAAAGGTCATTGGTGGTTGAGATAAAAGACAAGGAGCCGAACCCTGATTCAGAATCCGATTATGAAAATATTGTTAAAGGACAGATCATTGATGCAGACCCCACTGCTATTGTTGCAACCACAACAATTCAACCAAAAGAACCAACAGATCCCAAAGAGGGGGAGTGCCTTTTTCATTCATAGATGTGGGTGGAGGGGACCCCGCTGCTTTTTATTGTTGATAGCGGAAGCCAGAAGAACCTCATCTCAGCAGAGGTCGTCAAACAATTGGGATTGTCAACAACACCACACCCGCAACCATACAACATCGGGTGGCTTCGCCAAGGACGAGATCTTTGTGTTAGACAGTAATGTCGATTGTCGTACGACATCCAGCCCTTCAAGGATGAGGTATTATGTGATGTTGCCCCACCAAGATGTAGATCCAGCAAACACTTTTCCCTCTCCCTTAGAAACTCAATGAAATGGAGGACATTTCTTCCTAAGGAGGGAGTATTGATCTATGTGGATATCTATGGCCACCCACCTTTTTCAATTGGCTCAAAATAAGTTTCTGGCAATTTTGGCAATTTACTATTTTTAGCAGGTTTTAACTTCTGGGGCCATTTTGAGGGCCTAAATGAAGGTTTTTTGAGATTGAGGTTCTCAATGATAGCTTAAGGAAGTATTGAGCCACCAAAATGAATTTCCTTGATGATACCTTTCCAATGAGCTATCATACGCCTAAAACAGAGATCGTATGGAAAAGTTACGACCCTGGGAAGTTGATGTACTAACTTACCCAAACGGGGCCACATGACTTTTGGCGCTTCATCTCCTAGGGTTAGGTTTTTGGATGTCTAGGGTTTTTGGCATTCCTGTTTATTGTAAAAAGGCCTTGAGAGCCTCATTGTACTCATCTTCTTGCGAATGTGAGTAGCTGTCACATCTCTTCTTAGAGATAAGCTGCCACCATTCTAGCGAGTCTTTCACTCTATATTTTTACAGTCTCTGTACATTTCTTTCATTAATAGAAATCGTGTATTACCATATCTATGTCTTTATGGTTTCATCTCTGATATATTTCTGTTATATTATTATATATACAGAATATCTATGTGCATTTCTTTATTATATCTCCGCTCTCATTTCGTGTTGAAAATAATCCGGATCAGTGATATCAGAGCAGGTTGTTCTTGATCATTCTTTTCTTTAGTGCATGTCCCCGACAAGGTCCGAGTATAGAAAGTTGGGTCTCAAGCTTGTCTTTCTTGAGGACAATTTCTCTCGCACACCCAAGAAAACCTCAATGGAGGAAGAAAAGAAAAATGATGGAGTAGACGATCCTATCAGTTTGTTGCTTGAGCAAGCTCTCACGTGACAGAGGGGGAAAATGATGGAGAATTTTTCCCACATCCTTCAATGCCTGCCGATAGAAACAGACGCATCTTCATCAAGCGGCCACTTTGGAGGCACCTTGCCTTTCAAGGTACAAGTTAATTTTCATATTCCTGTATTTGAAGGACAGATACATGAACAAGCCCTAGACAAATGGTTAAATATGCTAGAAGGTTATTTCTCTGTTCGCAAATTTCCCGACAAAGAAAATATCACCTTCACACTCCTTAAAGCTCTTCCCCATGTCAAACATTGGTGGGAAACTTATTGGGAGCAGAGTTCCATAGAGGAGTCTGAAATATATGGGGTCGATCCACTTGGGATTTTTTTGTGGATGCGATAAAGGAATAGTATTACCCTATTGGAAACTATGAGGACCAGTACATGGGATGGACCACACTGCGGCAAGAGAGGGGCCAAGTAGTTTCAGAGTTCACCAATACCTTCCATACCTTGCGCACCAAGTTGGGTATCAAAAACTTTGTGTGACATTTGGTTTTGAAATACCGTGGGACTCTACACAGATACATCTAGAATGAAATGGATTTTCTGGACATCTCATCACTCGGTTCTGCTTATCGATATGTTGTTAAAATCGAGCAGAAATTTAAGCACCATAAAAAATGGGATTTTGGATCTATAAATCCGCAACAACCAAAGTATGACAAAGACAACCCTAACAAACAGTCTCCCGAAAACCAGTCCAAGACACAGGAAAAGAAGGGTCACGGGAAGACAAAGAAGGACACCAAAAAATGGCGCGATTTCCACAAAAGCCCCTGGAAAAACACTGATGATTGTCACTTAAAAAATTCATTGGTGTCCAATATCAAAGACAAGGAGCCAAACCCTGATTCAGAATCCGATTCTGAAAATAATGGTAAAGGACAGATCATTGACATAGACCCCACTACTATTGTCATAAACAAAACAATTCAACTAGAAGAACCAATAGATCCCGAAGAGGGGGAGTGCCTTTTTCATTCACATATGTGGGTGGAGGGGAACCCGCTGCATTTTATTGTTGATAATGGAAGCCAGAGGAACCTCATCTCAGTAGAGGTCATCAAATTTTTGGGATTGTCGACAACACCACACCCACAACCATACAACATCGGGTGGCTTCGCCAAGGATGAAATCTCTGTGTCATCCAGTAATGTTAATTGTCATATAGCATCCATACCTTCAAGGACGAGGTATTATGTGATGTTTCACCACTGGAAGTCTGTTATATTCTCTTGGGCCAACCATATATGTGGAAGCACCATGCTATTTATGAGTCTCAACCCCATAGTGTCATTGTTACTTTGGGGGGTCATCTCTACAGAATACCAGAGGTAGTTTCGACTATTGTTCCACCTAAAAAGTGTCACAATGTAGTATCTCATACTACAAAATTTAGCTTCTTCACAATCTGTGCAAAAGGAGAACATAAGGACACTACAACCACTACAACCTCACCCCAAGCACCTTCTATCCAACAGAAGCAGGTCAACAAGGCTGCAACAAAGAGAAAATATTCCTTCTACGCACCATCCTCTCATGTATCTCTACTTTTTGAATAGCCTCAGCCTCAAAAGGTTCTTGACATACTTCCACAAACTGGGCAGCACGATGTCTCCAACAATACAAGCAGCTCACCAAGATGCAGAGCCAACACATGCTTTTCCCTCTCCCCTGGGAACTCAACACAATGGACGCCATTTATTCTTAAGGTATGATTGATCTAGGTGGATATCAGTGGCCACCCACCTTTTCCGAATGGCTCAAAACAGTTTTCTAGCAATTTTGGCAATTTACTATTTTTAGCAGGTTTTAACTTTCGGGGTAATTTTGAGGGCCTAAATGAATATTTTTTGAGATATAGGTTCTCAATGATATTTGAAGGAATGACTAAGCCCCTAAAATTAATCTCCTCGATGATACCTTTCCAACGATCTATCATACGCCTAAAATAGAGATCGTATGCAAAAGTTACAACCCCGGGAAGTTGATGTACTAACTTACCCAAACGGGGCCCACATGACTTTTGGCGCTTCATCTCCTAGGGTTAGGTTTTTGGATGTCTGGGGTTTTTCTCATTCCTTTTTATTGTAAAAATTCCTTGAGAGCCTCATTTTACTCATCTTCTTGCGAATGCGAGTAGACATCACATCTCTTCTTAGAGATAAGTTGTCACCATTATAGCGAGTCTTTCACTCTGTATTTTTACAGTCTCTATACATTTCTTTCATTAATAGAAATCATGTATTATTATATCATTGTGTTTATGGTTGCATCTATGATATATTTCTTTTATATTATTGGATATACGCGATATCACATTGCATTTATTTATTATATATCCACTCTCATTTCGTGCCAAAAATAATCTGGATCAGTGGTATCAGAGCAAGTTGTTCTTGATCATTTTTTTTTTTCAGTGCATGTCCTCGACATGGTCCGAGTATAGCAAGTTGGGTCTCGAGCTTGTCTCTCTTGAGGAAAATCTCTCTCACACAGCCAAGAAACCCTCAATGGTGGAAGAAAAGAAAAATGACAGAGCAAACGATCCTATCAGTCTATTACTTGAGCAAGCTCTCACATGACAGAGGGATGAAATGATGGAGAATTTTTCCCACATCCATCAACGCCTGTCGATAGAAACAGTCACATCTTCATCAAGTGGCCACTTTGGAGGAACCTCGCCTTTCAAGGTACAAGTTAATTTTGATATTTCTGTTTTTGAAGGACAGATAGATGCAGAAGCCCTAGACAAATGGTTAAATTTGCTAGAAGGTTATTTCTTTGTTCCCAAATTTTCTGACAAACAAAAGATCACCTTCGCACGCCTTAAATCTCTTCCCCATGTCAAAAATTGGTGGGAAACTTATTAGGAGTAGAGTTCCACAGAGGAGTCTGAAATATATGGGGCCGATCCCACTTGAGATTTTTTTGTGGATGCGATAAAGGAACATTATTACCCTATTGGAAACTATGAGGACCAATACATGAGATGGACCACACTACGCAAGAGAGGGGACAAGTAGTTCTGGAGTTCACCAATACCTTCCATACCTTGCGCACCAAGCTGGGTATCAAAGACTTTGAGTGACATTTGGTTCTGAAATACCGTGGGACTCTACACATATACATCCAGATTGAAATGGATTTTCTGGACATCTCATCACTCTGTGCTGCTTATCGATATGCTGTTAAAATCGAGCAGAAATTTAAGCACCAGAACAAACAGGATTTCAGATCTATAAATCCCCAACAACCAAAGTATGATAAAGACAACCCTAAAAAACAGTCTCCCAAAAACCAATCCAAGACACAGGAAAAGAAGGGTCACGGGAAGACAAAGAAGGACACTAGAAAATTGTGCGATTTCCACAAAATCCCCTAGAACAACATCGATGATTGTCACTCAAAACATTCATTCGTGGTTGAGATCAAAGACAAGGAGCTGAACCCTGATTCAGAATCTGATTATGAAAATACTGGTAAAGGACAGATCATTGACGCAGACCCCACTGCTGTTGTCGCAACCACAACAATTCAACCAGAAGAACCAACAGATCCCGAAGAGGGGGAACACATTTTTCATTCATAGATGTGGGTGGAGGGGACCCCGCTGCATTTTATTGTTGATAGCGGAAGCCAGAAGAACCTCATCTCAACAGAGGTCGTCAAACAGTTGGGATTGTCGACAACACCACACCTGTAGTAATACAACATCGGGTGGCTTCACCAAGGATGAGATCTTCATGTCAGCTAGCAATGTCGATTGTCATACAACATCTAGCCCTCAAGGAGGAGCTATTATGTGATGTTTCCCCACTAGATGTCTGCGATGTTCTCTTGGGCTATCCATATATGTGGAAGTGCCATGTTGTTTATGAGTGTCGACCCCATAGTGTCATTGTTACTTTGGGGGGTCATCTCTACAGAATACCAAAGGTAGTTCCGACTATTGTTCCACCTAAAAAGTGTCGCAAGGTAGTATCTCATACTACAAAATTTACCTTCTTCACAATCTGTTCAAAAGGAGAACAGAAGGACACTGCAACCACTACAACCTCGCCCCAAGCACCTTCTATCCAATAGAAGTAGGTCGACAAAGCTGCAGCAAAGCGCAAATATTCCTTCTGCACACCATCATCTCATGTATCTCGACTTCTTGAACAGCCTTAGCCTCAAAAGGTTCTTTACATACTTCCAGAAACTGAGTAGCGCGATGTCTCCAACAATACAAGAAGCTCACCAAGATGCAGATCCAACAAACGCTTTTCCCTTTCCCCTGGGAACTCAACGCAATGGAGACAATTGCTTCCTAATGAGGGAGGATTGATCCAAGTGGATATCGGTGGCCACCCACCTTTTCTGACTGGCTCAAAATAGTTTTTTGGCAATTTTGGCAATTTACTATTTTTAGCAGGTTTTAACTTTCGGGACCATTTTGAGGGCCTAAATGAAGGTTTTTCATGATTGATGTTCTCAATGATTTTTGAAGGCATTATTTATCCCCTGAAATTAATCTCCTCGACGATACCTTTCCAATGAGCTATCATACCCCTAAAACGGAGATCGTATGCAAAAGTTACGACCTCGGGAAGTTGATGTACTAACTTACCCAAACGGGGCCCACATGACTTTTGGCACTTCATCTCCTAGGGTTAGGTTTTTGGATGTCTAGGGTTTTTTTCATTCCTGTTTATTGTAAAAATGCCTTTAGATCCTCATTGTACTCATCTTCTTGCGAATGTGAGTAGCCATCACATCTCTTCTCAGAGATAAGTTGCCACCATTCTAGCGAGTCTTTCACTCTGTATTTTTACAGTCTCTGTACATTTCTTTCATTAATAGAAATCGTGTATTAATGTATCTATGTGTCTATGGTTGTAAAAATGATATATTTCTGTTATATTATTGGATTTACGCGATATCTATGTGCATTTCTTTATTATATCTCCGCTCTCATTTCATGCCAAAAATAATCCGGACCAGTGGTATCAGAGCAGGTTGTTCTTGATTTTTTTTTTTTCAGTGCATGTCCCTGACGAGGTCTGAGTATAGCAAGTTGGGTCTTGAGCTTGTCTCTCTTGAGGACAATCACTATCGCACACCCAAGAAACCCTTAATGGTGGAATAAAATAAAAATGATGGAGCAGACGATCCTATCAGTCTGTTGATTGAGCAAGCTCTCACGCGACAGAGGGATGAAAAGATGGAGAATTGTTCCCACATCCTTCAATGCCTACCGATAGTAACAGGTGCATCTTTGGCCACTTTGGAGGAGGCTCGCCTTTCAAGGTACAAGTTAATTTTGATATTCCTTTATTTAAAGGACAAATAGATGCAGAAGCCCTAGACAAATGGTTAAATCTGCTAGAAGGTTATTTCTCTGTTCACAAATTTTTCGACAAAGAAAAGATCACCTTCGCACTCCTTAAAGATCTTCCCCATGTCAAACATTGGTGGGAAACTTATTGGGAGTAGAGTTCCACAGAGGAGTCTGAAATATATGGGGTCGATCCCAATTGGGATTTTTTTGTGGATGTGGTAAAGGAACAATATTACCCTATTGGAAACTGTGAGGACCAGTACATGAGATGGACCACACTGTGGCAAGAGAGGGGCCAAGAAGTTCCAGAGTTCACCAATACCTTCCATACCTTGCGCACCAAGATGGGTATCAAAGACTCCGAGGGACATGTGGTTCTGAAATACCATGGGGATATACACAGATACATCGAGATTGAAATGAATTTTCTGGTCATCTCATCACTAGGTGCTGCTTATTGATATGTTGTTCAAATCGTGCAGAAATTTAAGCACTAGAAAAAATGGGATTTTGGATCTGTAAATCCGCAATAACCAAATTATGACAAAGACAACCCTAACAAACAGTCTCTCGAAAACCAGTCTAAGACACAGAAAAATAAGGGTCACAGGAAGACAAAGAAGGACACCGAAAAATGGTGTGATTTCCACAAAATCCCCTGGCACAACACCAATGATTGTCTCTCAAAATAATCATTGGTGGCCAAGATCAAAGATAAGGAGCTGAACCCTGATTTAGAATCCGATTCTGAAAGTACTGGTAAAGGATAGATCATTGACGCAGACCCCACTGCTATTGTCGCAACCGTAACAATTCAACCAGAAGAACCAACAGATCCTGAAGAGGGGGAATGCCTTTTTCATTCACATATGTGGGTGGAGGGCCCCCCGCTGCATTTTATTGTTGATAGCGAAAACTAGAAGAACCTCATCTCAGCAGAGGTCATAAAACAGTTGAGATTTTCAATAACACCACACCCACAACCATACAACATCGGGTGGCTTTTCCAAGGATGAGATCTCCATGTCAGCTAGCAATGTCGATTGTCATATGGCATCCAGTCCTTCAAGGATGAGGTATTATGTGATGTAGCCCCACTAGATGTCTGTGATGTTCTCTTGGGCTAGCCATATATGTGGAAGTGCCATGCTATTTATGAGTCTCTACCTCGTAGTTTCATTGTTACTTTGGGTGGTCATCTCTACAGAATACTAGAGGTAGTTCCGACTATTGTTCCACCTAAAAAGTTACGCAAGGTGGTATCTCATACTGCAAAATTTAGCTTCTTCACAATCTATTCAAAAGGAGAAAAAAAAGACACCGCAACCACTACAACCTCGCCCCAAGCACCTTCTATCCAACAGAAGCGGGTTGACAAGGCTGCAACAAAGTGCAAATATTCCTTCTTCGCACCATCCTCTCATGTATCTCGACGTGTTGAATAGCCTCAGCCTCAAAAGGTTCTTGACATACTTCCACAAACTGAGCAACACGATGTCTCCAACAATACAAGCAACTCACCAAGATGCAGATCCAGCAAACGCTTTTCCCTCTCCCCCTAGAAATCAACGCAAATGGAGACCATTGCTTCCTAAGGAGGGAGGATTGATCTAGGTGGATATTAGTTCCCACCCACCTTTTCTGACTGGCTCAAAACAGTTTTCTGACAATTTTGGCAATTTTCTATTTTTAGCAGGTTTTAACTTCTGGGGCCATTTTTAGGGCCTAAATGAAGGTTTTTCGAGATCAAGGTTCTCAATAATATCCAAAGGAATGATTTATCCCCCAAAATGAATCTCCTCGATGATACCTTTCCAACGAGCTATCATACACCTAAAACGGAGATCGTATGCAAAAATTACAACCCCGGGAAATTGATGTACTAACTTACCCAAACGGGGCCCACATGACTTTTGGCACTTCATCTCCTAGGGTTAGGTTTTTGGATGTCTAGGGTTTTTGGAATTCCTGTTTATTGTAAAAATTCCTTGATAGCCTCATTTTACTCATCTTCTTGCGAATGCGAGTAGCTGTCACATCTCTTCTCAGAGATAAGTTGCCACCATTATAGCGAGTCTTTCACTCTGTATTTTTACAGTCTCTGTACATTTCTTTCATTAATAGAAATCGTGTATTACTGTATCTCTGTGTTGATTGTTGCATCTTTGATTTATTTCTGTTATATTATTGGATATACGTGATATCTCTGTGCATTTATTTATTATATCTCTGCTCTCATTTCATGTCGAAAATAATCCGGATCAATTTCCCTCTTCTTTCTCCCATTTCTTGTTGGGTAAACAAGGATTGGACTGCGAGGTGTGGCACAATCACCTTAGCATGATTCTTGAGGATGTATGACCTAAAATTCTTTACTTCTTTATAGACCACGTAGGCCTGCTTTTCTATGGCAAGGTAATTGAGCTCATCTCCTTGAAGGTTGGTGCTCATGAATGACACCGGGGCTTTGTTGTTGTCGTCATCCTTCTAAGTCAAAACCGCAGCTAGCGATTGGTCAGAGGCGAAAGTATAAAGGTTAAAGTCTCTATTGAAATCGTGACTTCGCAATACCGAGGCCCGGGATATGGAAGATTTGATATTTTTGAAAGCGTCTTTTCGTTAATCATCCCACTTAAACTCGAAATATTTGCAAATCATTTTTTGTAAGGGTTTGATGATTTTGGCGAAGTCGGGGGTGAATTTCCTTACACAATTAATTTTCCTAAAAAAAAACTGCATAGCCTTCTTGTTATGGGGTAGTGGGAGTTGAGCTATGGCTTTAATCCTTTCGGGGTCTATGGAAATTCCCACTTGAGATATAATATGACCTAACAATTTACCTTCTTCAACACCTAAGATACTTTTCTTAGGATTGAGTGATATATCGTATTTTTGGCATCTTTCAAAAATCTGAGTTACATGTTGGATGTGTTCCTCTCTATTCTTCGAATACACCGTTACGTCATCTAAATACACTACCATGAACTTACCTATAATTCCCCGAAATGCCACATCCATTTCCCTTTGAAAGGTCGCTCCTTATTTAATCAAGCCAAAAGGCATGCGTTTATAAGAGAAGGTTCCCCATTTGGTCCAGAAGGTAGTTTTTAATCGGTCTTCCTTTGAAACCAACATTGTTTGTATCCTGAGAAACCATCTAGAAGGGAGAAATTTTTTGAGCTTGACATGGTCTATAGGAGTTTCTCTATCGGCGGGATGAGATAATTGTCCCTTTCTGAAGATCTGTTGAGATTCTAAAAGTCTACGCATAATCAGATTTCTCCTGACTTTTTTCTTACCGGAACAAGGTTCGCTACCCAGGTGAAATGTCTAACTTGAAAAATTATCTTCTCATATAAAAGCTTCCTTAACTCTTGATACATTAGGGGTTCCAAGGATGGGTGGTACTTTTAGAGATTCTGTTGAAAATGTTTGACTTCGGGTTTTAATGGGATGGTGTGTTGAATGATGCAGGTATCATACATTTTCAAATCTTTATAGGACCAGGCAAACACATCCTAGTATTGTTTGAATAATTTGAGGTCGTATTTCCTCTCCTCTTTAGATATCGTTTTTTCGAGATTTACATACTTTGGGTTGTCTGGGGTTCCAATATTTATAGTTTCGTGGAGGGGGCAGGAGCTACCAGTCTTTTCATTTTTAGGTCCTTTGAATCGTTCCTTTAGATCAAACAAATTCTCTAGATTTTCTATCCCTTTTGGAATTATGTGAGCCTTTCGTTTATCTGTGTTTTGACCCTCCCGAGGACTTGTTTCCATTAGTTTCTCTTGGAACTCTTCATTGTCAATAGCGAGGTCTTTGAAGTTGTCTTGATTAGTCAAGAATCTTATGATCTATTCATCCCCCTCAAAGACTTTCCAATTAGAGATATTATTAGGTACCGATGGCTTGTAGAGTAGTTCTACAGTGAATCTAAAGGCTTCGTAATCTTCTAAAGGTGAGAGTCTTGAAGCAACAGTGGCTAAGGAGTCAGCAATGATGTTCTTCACTTTGGGGATCGTAGTGATATTGAAAGCTTCAAAGCATTCTATCAACCTCTACACCTCCTGCTGGTAGTTCTTAAGATGAGGGGAGTTGTAGTGTATAGTGTTTCTCACTTGTCTAATAATGATTTTTGAGTCTCCAAACACCTTTAATTCCTTGACATTAATATCTATGGATTTATTTAACCCTTGTACCAGGGCTTCATACTTGGCAGTGTTGTTGGTGCACTCGAATTCTAGTCTACAAGAAAAGAAATGGTGTTTACCCTTTTGATCAATGAGGATGCAGCCTGCTCCCGAACCCTCTTGTGACTTGGATCCATCAAAATAAAGGGTCCAAATTCGCAAGCAATGATTTCCACTCCAATCAGTGTTCTACTCTTCGATATTTTCTTCCGGAAGACCTAACACTAGGTTTTGAAAAAAGAGATAATCTGCCCTTGGCATCAGGAATTCTTCTTGAAAGATCATCTCAGAGCTTTGGGTAAGAAAAACATCGAACAGGAGAGGAGAAAAATTGCCAAAGTGAGAATCACAAGAATAATTCCCTAGTATGGGAAAATCGGTAGAGGCTGGTTCGTTCGGGGTTTCCAGGTCAGTGACCGTATGTTTCAGATATCTTTCCCTATCGATTCTAATCATGTTCTTGTATCCCTTCAGCGGTAGCCAAAGGTGTGCCCAGTCTGTGCTGAAGTATCTATTTAGTTTTTCAGACCAATCTCGGCTCAATAATATCCCATATGCCTCAGGGATATCCACCACAATGATGCCAATCACCTGCATGAAATTAGGATGAGTGACTACCCTAATCATCACATCTTTGAGTTCCCCCATGAATTTGACCTGGGTCATGTCCAGTTGCATGACATGATTATCAATTTTTAGAGGGAAATCACCTAATTCATTACAAACGACTAAGGGCATGACATTGGAAGATGCCCCGAAGTCTACCAGATAGTTGTGGAGATTCCGGTTGAAGACTTTGAATGTTAAAAGGAAAGGTGGTACAAAAGGCCTCTCTTTCCTGCCTTTTGAGTAGGTGTTTATCGTTGGTTTTCTTGCCAAATCCGTAGGGGGTCGATTCTTCTCCTGACCATCGCCAGTGGTCGGGTTTTCTACCGAACTTAGAGCTTGCAATAAAAGGTCTTTCTGCTGAAGGATTCTACATATGTCCATAACTGATACATTGGCTTTCATCTTATTCAAATCTTCTACTACATTGTAATCTAATTTAGGATAATCATGATTATGGATACTTATAGGCTTTTTAGCAGGAGAGAAAGGCATTCTTGGGTGATCGAGAGTTAATTTACTTTGTGAGGTATAGGTGGCATCAGTATCTTTTGGGTCGGGTTGACCCTTACTACGTGTCTGTACCACCGATATCTCTGCGGGTGGTGCCTGAGGTTTAAACAAATCATCCGAAGATGTGATCATGTTGGGATCCCATATCAGCATCGTTGTGTCTTGTGGTGGGTCATCTTCTTCCTGATCGGCAATGTTAAAGGCCGAATTGCTGGATGGTTCGGTTAGAGAGACTTCACCCAGAAAATGATGGGCCATTAAATTCATGGCATGGACCCACTGAGGAGATTCCCTTTCTGAGTAGTTCTCTTAGTGGTATGTACAGAAAGAATCAGACGCGACATTCCCTAAATCGATGTTTAGGTTGGCTGCGGGAGGTTCAATTGCTTTGAAAGGATGGTTTCTTTTAAATAAAGGCTTATAGGGTCTTTGGCCTTGGTTTCACTCACCCACATTTCTTTTCATATCTATAATATCATTTGATAGTTTCTTGAGCATGCATTGCAGGTCTTCTATATCTCCATTACCCTTATCGGGAGTTGGTTCAGCCAGCTTCCCCGATGGTCTAGTCAAGAGGAGTCCTCTCCTGGGAGGGGGCTTGCTTTCTTTTCTAGCTAGAGATGCCTAGGCTTCTTTACACCCTTTCATATGGAACTCTATCATCTTGGCCTCTTCAAAATTCTCTGTGAGGGTTTTCTTAGAGGCTCTTTTAACGAACATGGAAATAGAGGCCAAAAGCATGTTGGCATAGACCTCTATTTGCAACTCTTGAGATGGTTTTGTCATGGGCTGAAATTTGTTTAGGATAGTCATGAATCTTTGATTGAAATCTTTGACCCTTTCCTTTGGGGTCATGGTGGCTGCGAATAGTTCAGCCATAAGGGCTCCTGTGGTAGTTTCTTCGACAAATTTGTCTAAGAAATCCTTTTGGAACTTAGTCTAGCTCATTATGGATCCTACTGGCAAGTTAAAATACCAAGTGGAAGCCAAGTTCTCAAACATGTAGGGGAAAAGTCTGCATACCACATCTTCATGTTGAATGTTCATAAGCTTGATTGCGAGTATGAAATTCTTGATATGATCTTCGGGCAATCCCGAGGTTTTAGGATCATGACTGGGGAGCAACTTTTTCGGGTGTCGAGGGAGATTGTGTACTCATCCAGGGACGGCCATGGTGTCCCCGACCAACCAAGGTTGGTTTTCTTGAAGTGGAACTTCCCTCTCCTCCTCTCGATCGTTGTTCTCTTCCATATCTTCGGAGTCGAAGTCAGTCTCTTCCACTTCTGAAAGATCGCTAGGTTCGGAGATGTCGTCGGCTGGTGTCTCAGGTATGAGGTCAAGAGGTTCTTGGATATCAGTGATCACAAATTCTATTAAGTCTTTGACAAATTGTACAAAAGCTTTGTCAGGAGTGTTGACTACTAGTCTGATTTGTTGTTTTCTTTGAGGGAGGATGGGGGTGAAGGGAAACATGTCGATTTGTCGGGCTTAGGCTCTGGTAATCCTTCTAAACTGATTCAATTCCTCATGAGGGAGGGTGTAAGGTATTTTAGGGTGAAGATATCCTTCCTCAGAGTGGGGTGAGTTATCCTCTTCGGGAGTACTCGATAAAGGTTGGATGCCTGTTGGATGACTAGCCATGCATGTGGGTCATTACGAATCTATAGGTTGTTCGAAATATCATATAACTTACATATTCAACCATTCCTTCTCAGGCCCTCCTTCTAGTGCCAATTATGTTGATGGGGCTTAAATCTCCTGATTCAATAGTAGGAACCAAACCTGCCACTGAGGCCCAATTAGAATATGCATCATTTGGAGTGGAATGGTTCTCTAGATCTTACAATCTGGCCAAATTATCGATGAGCTTTGTGTTTTTTTGTGAATGCTCTTCCTTCAGTTAAGAATTTTTTTTTCTGTATTTTCTTTTAGGTGGGGCAAGTACAATAGATGAAAGCTAGTATAAACCAACTTGACGACGATAGGAAAAGAGTTTTAACCATTGGGAAGGGGTCAAGCTTGAGATAACCCGCTACGCGAACATGAAGACAGTGATCCTATGCCAAAGGGCTTGGTTGGTAATAATACTTTAACCAAAAGAGAATCCAACTATTGTCTGAGAAAACTACTTAACAGAAAGAAGACACATATATGATCAAGATCATGGTAAGCAAAATAATTCATCTACCGAGACATTCATCACATAGCTGAGGTAAACTACTTAGCATAGAGAAAGAAAGACAATTGTAATCAATGTCGTGGTAAGAAAAATAATTCATCTACCAATACATTCATCACATAGAAGCACAATGATTTACTTTCATCATTTAAAGCAAGGAACATCAAAACATTGCACCAAATAACTTGACAGCAGAATTAATTTCTCTTACTCGTTTACTACAACATTCATGGAACAGGAAAGGAGGTAATTCTTCTCCAACTCCAGTCACATACATCTGATGAAAATAGCTCATCTCTAGTCCAGAAGGACTTCTTAATTCGTAGTAGTCTCAAAATAATTATCAAAAACCAAAAGAAAAGATTTCTTACAACAACCATCAACCCTTTGACCATCGTTCGATGTTCTTAGTTATAATATAAAGTCTTAACAGTAATTAACGGTAAAATACAATTTGAGCTAATCAAGAATTGCCACATGGCATCATCATCTAACAGTCTTTCAACAGTCCACCCAAGTTGTTTCTTGAAAAGGGTGTACTCTTTCATAATCAGACCATCTGATAAAGAGTTCTTCACAAGTGTTGGCCCATGGAAACCTGTGCTATTCTATTGGAGCTGCATAGATTCCCATGATGTTTGTTGCGTGCGCCCGATATTTTGCGAGGTTGAAGTTCAACTTCTGAAGTATGGCTTTGGCTTTGATTGGATGTCCTGTGAACTATTGTACTTGCTTGGGCTTTGCATCGGTGACCTTTGCACATTATTTGTCCCATTACGCATCTTGTTCGGCACACAGCTTGATCATTCCTCTTAGGTCAATTAATATCAGGATGCCAAAATCGGGAGCTTGACATACTTCGTCGCTTCAGTGATTCTTTCAGTTCTTTGGCCAGATCACAGGACACACTCTAGTTGGTGATCGGGAAGGTTCTTCCTGCAATTAAATAGAAGTAGTTTAGTGATCAAGCAACCCATGATCTGACATAAATAAACAAAATATCAACACGTACCTATGCAGCGTTCTAGTCTTAGTCATTTTTAATACTTACATGATCCCAAACGCTTCCTTCGAGTGACTTGTGAAGCCGTCACTCCTCTTTGGTATAAATTAACACCTCAACATGTTGTAGTCTGGCTAATCAAGTACGATATAAATGAATGTATAATTATCACAATAATTACTTGACCTTTGGGGAAAAGGGCGTCAAGGATGAATTATGTGAGTGTGTGCTCCCAAGAGGTCAGATATCATACAGAGAAGGTTGTTAAATGCCTTCAGAACTCATACCACCAAGCGTGCCAAGTGTCATTTATAAATAACAGAGGTTCGGAAGTTCAAAATGATCGAAAGGATCACACTGCATGCTTTCCTGCAACCCCGATCGACAGTGCTTTCATTTTCTGGATCACATCCGTCGATTAGCTGCAGCGTGCTGAATTTTTTCAAATATCATCTCACGAGGCATGGGCATTATGTTGGTGAGCCTAGTGTCGCTCTTTGATTTCCCTATAAATCAAGGAGCTTTGTGAGAAATCCTTCTTATATGTGAGTGATTAATTAGGTCCCTCTCGCCGATACCGAACTTTTTTTGGGAGTTCGATGGTTGTCAGTGTTGCTTTTATCTATGTGCGGCGCTTACAATCACACTTTTCTACCGAAGCCAAAAGAATCAACCTTTGGAGAAATCTTTTCGGAGGCTATATTCATAAAAGAGATACTCTTATGGGACGACGCCGAAGAATGTCGGCACTCGACTGATTTGATTTCCCATACAATTTTCACTACCTTAATATTTCACCGATGTCGAACTTCTCAAGTAAGCCGGGAGAAATTTGGGTCACTGGTTCCTTGATCAGTCGTGGCGTTTCTCAATATGGTTCTTAATATGCTCAAGAGAAACTCAGATATGAAACATATCATATAATAAGGTTATCAGGCTCAGACCATGGTGAAATTAATCGAAGGCAGAAGACAAGGTGGTACCCAAAAGGAAGTGGTCACAAAACGTTTAGGGTGTGTTGAGCACTCAACACATAGATCCAAATCTCTCCTGTCTTCTTGTATTGTACCACCATAGAGATAATCCATTCTAATTCTTTGACAGGTTCTATAATCCTTGCTTCCAGCATTCTGTTGAGCTCAATATTCACTTTCTCTTTATATTTAGGGTTCAATCTGTAGGGCCTCTGTTTGACTGGTCTTGCATCTGGTTTCAAAGGGATGCTCATTTATCCCATAGGCCCTTTAATTCCCTTCATATCGGTGAACTTGGTTGGAAACATGTCCCGATATTCATGCAGTAACTCAGTGATCTTGTCAATAGTGGCAGCATCCCAATAATCTCCAACATTTGCAATCTTCAGTGTTTTCTCTATTCCAATATTGATTTTCTTGATCTTGATCAGTTGTCCAGTAAATGGAAGCTCAAATCCTAGTCCTTCCACATATCTATGGCCTTTTGTTTCTATGATGTTCACCTTCCTAGGATCATCGTCTTCATTAGCATTGATGTTGTAACAACCTTGTAGTCTCTGGGGAGGTGTAGTCCATTCATCCTCTTATTGCTCCAAAAGGAGGATAGGTGCCTCCTCGAATACTTTCTATCTTACAATCTGTAATGCTTGATCTACTGTAGGATATTGGATTTTGAATAAAAAGGTAGTGACAAATTTCTGAGTCATACCTACCCAATCTGCAGTGATGAGGCACATCTCTTCTTGAAGGTACCAGTTGATACGGATAGTGTCCAGCGTGTTTATGAATTTGTGCACCCACTGCTCTTGAGGAATATTTCTCCAGGCTTCCTTGCAACTTCTCACATGGTCCTTCGGGCAACTTTGACCTGTGTACCAAATTTCATAGCCTTATACTTTGGCTGAGAACCGCACGGTAATGAGGGTACAAAATTGTACCCATTTTGTAATGTTGTTTTTATGCATCCCCCACCATCTTTCTAGTGTGTCTTTAAAGGCCTCATCTATTGCCAACAAGCATTGTTGCATTGGTACACTTACTTCAAATTCCGATAAGAAGGTTTCTAAAGGATTTAGACCATCAACGGTGGGTAAGTTACTTACTGTTGTGTCGAGCCAACGTACTTCTCTGGTTAATCTAGCACACCTCCTTGTATATACTTCATACATTTTGTTCTTCCAGTTCTCCAGTGCTTCTTTTGAGTCTGATGAACATGCGTTGTCACTTCGCCAGCTCAAATTTCCATCCATCGTAGGACTAATGTAATCCTGTTGTCTGGCTGTTAATTTGTATATGTTTTCCAGTTCGTATGCACAGTCTTCATCTCTGATGGGCTCAGTGTATTGCAGAACTTCATTGGGATCTAACGATGCGATGAACCTAAGGGAATCTCCTTCAAACATCATTTTCCTTTTCTTTAAATCAACCACAATGGAATTACTGAAGGCCCAATCAATTCCTAACATCACAAGGTAAGGAAAACTATCATCAAATATCCCAATCACCTCGAAGTCTGCAAATGTCCTCACTTTGTCGATGTCCACAGGGACATGTTCCAATCTTCCAAAGGGGATTACTACCTACTGATTAGCCATATTAATCCTGATAGAGGAATATATTAACATAGGTTTTCCCATCAGTGCCCAATTTTTCTTCATCATGACATTGACCTCTGACCCTAAGTCGAGGACCGCATAGTCTATATCATATTCTCCAATCTGAGCATTCAGGTGTAGTTCCTTATTCATCATTCTCTTCTTAGATAGTTGATGTACTGCTTTATTCAGTAAAGGATCTACCCTTCCTATCTCATACCGTCTGACCAAATTTTGTAGTTCTTGTATAGCTTTCTCGTCTTTAATCAACTCTATAAATGTATACAAGAAACTGACAAGTTTACTCACTTCTTTTCCATATTCGGGCGAAGCAGACTGATCAAATGTTAGAGGCATTCCACATTCTCTTACTTCTGGTCGTGTCTTCAATGAAGAGCCTTGGTCTCCCATGAATTCTCTTCTTGCCTCCTCGAACATTTGTTTTTCTTTCTTTGCATCAAAAGTTTTTGTCTTCTCTGCAGCTTTCCTGACTCCTAATTCTTCTATATTTTTTCCTTGGATCATTCTATCTTCTCCTGTAAAAACACCTCCTCTAGTGATAACAATGAATCTAGGGTATTCTCCACAAGATTTGGCTTTGATCAATTGTATCTACGGGTTCTGCTGAGGTCCCCGTTTCTCTTGAAGTTTAGCCAACAATGCTAGACATTCCTCGATGACATGCTCGAAAGAGTTCCAATAGCTGCAAATGGTACAAGGGTTCTGACAGTCCCTCGCCAAGTGTCCAGTTTATGTGCAGTTATGACAGATTATTTGTCCTTGAACCTGACCCATACCTCCTCCTCTTCCTCTTCCTTAGAATCCACCACAAGGGTTGAATTTTCTTCTCCCAGGGGAGTTATATTGTGTATTGTTTCCTTAGTGTTGTACTTCACCTTGAATATTGTACATGTCCCTTGAACTTTCATGCATGAGATCGTAAGCCCTACAATCCCTATCATCATGTCCCACGGACTTACAAAACATGCAATACAAATTTTTGGGTGTCTGGACATATTTTTGCATATAGTAGCACTCACCAGGGAAATGTCTATTTCTACATACCTCGCACCAGGGTAGGGTGACCTTATTCAAAGGGCTCGGGGCTCTAGAGTCCAAGTATTCATGGAATAGGGGACAATTCTCCTTTTCATGGCCCTCTTATCTGCATATGACACACCAGATCTCTTCTCTTTTATCTTTTCCCTTGTCTTGCTTCATATCTTCGACCTACAGAGACAAACTAGTTAGCTGACTCAAGATTTGACTCATGCCTAAGCTGGATTCTCCCATATGGGATGATTCTAACTTCATGGTGATCTCCAATGCCTTAGCCTGTGAAGAAATATTCTGTTGCATCAGAGGAACTCTGATGTGTGGTAAGAGGGAAGCAATGAACCATTCCTTTTTCTTCTCATCTAGGATTTGAAAACTCAGATCGAACTCCCATACTCAAGGTCTTGAATCTTTGATCGAACTCCCATACTAGTTCATCTATTCTCTTCTTGATTTCTTTCAGTTCTGTAATGCACTGCAATTTTGAATTAGGTTTCTTGAATTCAGTAATTAGCGAAGTCTTAATAGAGTTCATTAGTTTAGGTGTAGCTCCTTGGAAAAATTTCATATACCAGCTCAGTGTGAGATCTCTTAGGGTAGTACTGAACTAGTCTCATTTGACATCTTCGTCAATGATATTCTTAATACTCCACACATCTTCATAGAGAAACCAGTGTTTTTCAGGGTCTTCAGATCTGTCTCCTCTAAAGGTGGGTAACGTCATCTCGTCTACCATAGATCTTCCTAGGTTTCCAGACTGAGTATGTGATGGACTACTAGTCACAGTGCTCTGAGCACTCTGGTGACTCTGATTACTCTGATTACTTAATGTTTCTAAAATAATAATAGGATTAATAGTACTTACTTCGATAGTCGATGCAGGTCTTGAAGCTTCTGGTTCTTTGCGAGGTTATGAAAACTTGATGAGTTGTCCAAGATCCATCTTTATTGATGATCTGTCATCCTCGATCTCTTTGTCCAATGTCTTTCTTTCTCTTACTTCGCTCCATATTTTCTTCTCTTTTTCTTACTTCGGTCGAGTAACAATCACTGTGTCTTCCACACAGTTCACGTTTTTCCTTTTCTTCCTTGATCTTCGCTTTCTTCCATAACCAAGGGCCAACATAGAGGTTCATGATGGCAGAGGGTTCAACAATGGTGGAAAATGAATTATTTCATGCCTTCTCAGTGCATGAGGGAATGGGGCAAAGAATGACAGGAATGGTCAGTGAACCCCCACAATGATAGAATTTCTCACTTAAATATGCATACGTCCTGAATGACACTTATCTCTTTAATCATGAACTGGATTTTATTCCAATAGAAAATCGTGTTTATAAATTAAAATAGTTTTAGAGGTTCATTCCATCAACATAATTTATATGTCCTCCTACCTTCTTTGGCCGAGTATGATATATATACAATAGTGGGTTGAATCCCATGAAACAAAAATAGATAACAAGAAGAAACAACTAGCTACACATAGTAAAAACTAAAGGTATGTGCCCAACTAAATCCAAGAAATGAAAGGGCTCTATCCATTCTCATGTGGGTACCGTGGGTAAAGAGAAACCTAATGAAAACAACAACAATAATATTTGGTACGACAATGATTCCCAAACAACAAACGGGAAGAAATAATCTAATACAAATTTTATCTAAATGAGATCTATGATCCATGGAAGTGGTTACCTATAGAAGAAACAACTCCAACAACTCCCAAAAATGGGAAAATAGAGTAATAGCACCCATGAACCATAAAATTCGCCACATGGTTGAATTTCCTATTCAAAAATCCTTTACAACTGATGTTTTAAGTTCTTGGAGGTTTTATTACTAATCTAAGGAAGGCACCTAGAATTCATTCCATAGGTTAGGCATATACTTTGGAAATGAAAGAAAATTAATCAAAGATTCTAATCTAATCCATAGAAAACAACTAAAACATAGTTTTTCAATCCTAAGAGTGAATTCATTGTGTTATATATTTATTTTCCACTTTATCACCTGATGAGCCTCATCTAGGGGTTAACAGTCTAAACCATTGAATTATACCACTTTTCCCCTGATTCTACAGTACCTTTTTGCATGGCCGCTTATTTTCCCTTTAAAGATTGTGAATAGAAAGTGTTAATCTCTCCTTACCCTCTTGCAAAGGGAAAACAATCGCTCCCTACAAGAATTCAGGGAGTGACAGGGTCTGTTACTCCCTATTTAGGATTGGTTTCGGGATATGAGATTAAACCCCAGATTTTTCATGGTTCAAGCTTGAGAATCTTTTCATATTGGGAATAGAGATCTTATCCAAGCTACCCTTTGATATTATCTCTAATATCCTATAAATAATGGGGTTATCTCATGGGAAAAGGAAGGATAAATCATAAATAAAACATATTCTGGTAGTTTGATTATGGAGCTTGGGAAAGTGCTATAGCGGGAAAACCCCTCTATGGACTACACTAGGGTTCAACATGTAGGCAGATCTAACTGTCTAAAAGTATCCTACCTTTCTAACTACCCCAAAAATACCCCACATTTATATATGAAAGACAAAGTGAAAAGATAAGGTAACTTTACCTTTTACTCCAGTTCCGGTTTCGATCCTCTTACGTTCGATAGCTCTGCTGACTACAAGACTCCTCCCAAGGTTGGACTGTATTCACAAACAGATAAACAAAAAATTGAAAAAATGAATTTCATATATAAATCATGGGTTAGATGTTAGAATAAAGCATAAATCAAATACAACTATTTGACACATCATATTTCAGGACAGGAAAAGTATTTCTTTTATTGATATCACAATGCTTACTTACAACAAAGGTCAATGACTACTCCATGAACCTAGTCCAGGATCCTCTTCACCAAGCTCCAACTATGCTTCCACAAATATTTCTCCTCTCAAACATCTTCTAGGGAACTGGAATAAGATTATGATGGAAGAAAAAGGAAAGAATGGGAAATTCTGATGCAAATCTCACAAGGTGGCTGCAATTATTTGGGGCAAGGAGGGGATGTGAAATGGGAAGAGTTTCATTGTTCTTATTCTTATGTTAGGAATGAGACCTAAAAACCTTCTTTTATATGATAAAATTATGGTTATTCAGTTGGGTGACGGGCTATAGGTAGTGGATCAGTTGGGAAACTACCCAATAGCTCGTAATCTCAACGAATTCCTTGCAACTTTTTAATTTTTGCAACTTTTGTGAGTATACTCGAGTTGTAATGGTGTAGCTAGTGTACGTACACGAGCTATAGTGGTGCAGAAAGTATGTGTACATGGGAATTAGTGGTGCAGGGAGCGTACATCTTCAAAAACAATGTTTTGAAGAAGAGTTTCTTAGTGATGGTTTGGAAAAAATAGCAAGTAAGAGGGCCAAATGCCAGGTATGCTTGCATGGAGAAATTTAGGGTTATAAAATATGCCCCCTAATGTGTGATGTCAGAAGAGAATATGATGGCTGAAATACATTAAAAATCTTCACCAACATACGAAGTGAGTGCTTCCAATCAAATACACTACATATCCATGTCATATAACTATATAAAGTGTAGTCGCGAGCAATACACAATGGATATACATCTCAAAATCAAATATATACATGTATAGTATCCATCTTCAAGAAGCCAATGACGCCTGATGGCTGTAGATGAGGCCTTCGGGGCTCAAGAAACAACTTTAAGAAGTTCAAAACTCAGGTAGAAGTGTAATGTGAGTTTACAATTTCACTACCCAAAGGTCTTTGACAGCTTGTCGAGAACAAACAAGAGGATCTCAGTGATCAGGTAGAGAACTTCATTGATTTCGACAAGAGCACAAAGAGCACAAATGATGATCAGACTCATGCAGCATGACATTGACATAGGCTCACGATGCAAGAGGCAACACAAACTCTCCATTTGTTTGGAAGGATAACCAAACAGAGGAGGACACAAATATATGTAGCGAGAACAACTTCCTAAGGTCATATTAAATCCCAAATATTAACGAACAAACGAAAGGATGTGCTTTGTTCAAGGGTGACTCATTGTACTTCCAGAAAAGAAAATACATTTCCCATCCTCTTTTTGGGGTATTTTTTATTTTTTTGTCTTTTTCAATATTTTTAAAGAGCTTGAAAAAGAATAAAAGAATGCTACGTTACAAAGGAGGAACAAGTGTCGCAAGCATACTAGTTCCAAGTGCAAGGAACATACTACTTCTCATAGCAAGGAGACATGTTTAGGAAAATGACACTTGGGGAAAATTCCTCCATGGGTCAAGGTGTCAGGTCACAGAGGCAAAGTGCTACAAGGCTTGCGTATAAGGCATGCTTGAAAGGTTTAGTTAACAACAACATGGAGTCGACATTAGGCCAAAGATGTAGAGATGCAAACGTGATTAGTAGGACACGATGAAATCCCCTTCAATTCATTTTTCACGAGCCTAGAGAAGGTAAGCTCGGTGGTTTTTTCATGTTTAGAGAGTCTGGAAAAAACGTAAAAGAAAACTCCACTGGGGTACCTTTTTAGAAGGTAGTCTAGTCAGTTTGAAAAAGGGATAAAATAACACCAAAAAGACGTCTATCTAGAACCATTTTAACGAGTTTGACACATAAAATATCACTCGACAATATTCTCAATTTTAAGGAGTCTGAAAAAAGATTAACTATGGAATTTGTATAGTATGTTCTTCTAGACCAGTTTAACGAGTGTGAAGAAATAGGGTCATTGAAAAATATTTTCAATTTTAAGGAGTCTGAAAAGAGCTTAACTATGGAATCTATATGGGATGTTCTTTTGGACCAATTTAACAAGTGTGAACAAACAAGGTCACTCGACGATCTTTCTGATTTTAGGGAGTCTAAAAAGAGCTTAACTATGGACTCCATGGGGGTTCCTTTTTCGTAAATTTAGTCCCTCAGGCCCGAAAAAGGGTTTAAATTATACCCGAGAATACTCTTCTAGCGAACTAAAGTTCCTAGAGTATACCTTTGTTCGTAAAATTGACCATCCAGACTGAAAAATGTGTAAACTACCACCAGACAGACGTGCCTTCCAATTTTAGTTTGCTGGGCATGAAGGACAACAATATTTCTCAGAAATCTTTTCATGTTTAGAGAGTCTGAAAATGGCTTAAAAGAAGACTCATTTCTAGGAGTCCCAAGGGTTAGGCCAAGAGTGATGAAATATCAGACATATGAGCCTCAATCTCATAATCAGGACAGGACTAAAAGGACTCCTGAGCCTAAAAATCATTGACGATGACATGGACACCAAAATGCAACTAGGGTCTACCTAGGGAATCCATGTAGAGGTAGGCTCTACCACCTTACCATGACACTTCCAAAGAAACAATGATGGTTTCGTACCATATCTTAGTGGGATCGATCTTGTGGAAAGAGGAAAAGACAACAAGAAGCAGAAAGTGGAGGTGGAATCCTAACTTAAATGCAAAATGTTGGAAAAAATGACTTTCACCAAAGGACCTTTAAAATTGACCCATCTCCCAAAAAAGTTTCCAAACCAAAAGTGAAGTGTATCGTAACATCCAATGAGAAACTCAAGACCCACACTAGATGATTTTCAAGCTAGAAAAAAAGACAAAAGGGTTCGAAAAAGTGGGTAAAAAGGTGAAAAAGTCTATAAATAGAATCTGACAACTCATTTTGACCATTGCAAATTGAGAATTAACCAAAAAGATAAAAGGACCCCTTTTCTAAAAGAGTTGATTCCAAGAATTTTAGAGGATGAAACGAACTTCTGCTTGGACCAAGTAAGTACAAACCAACCTCTCTTGCATTTCCATAGTTAATTTATGTGTTTCTTTTTGTTTTTTTGGGGGGCGCACCCTCCTAAAAAAGGGCGGCCCTACGTGTATGCGAGTTGTCTAAGGATAGCCCGCATATTCCCGTGGGCAGAAATAAATCTTCTTGCATGCATACATGACTGTGTCCAAGACAACTCGTATACACCTTCATTAACATAAAAAAAATGAAGATACAAGAGCTAACTCCCTCCATGAAATTTCCATTTGACAGGATGTATTTCCACTAGAGAGAGAGGGAGCACAAAGACATTGATATCTTGGCCGAATTGAGGACCCTGCTGCTATTGCCGCATTGAAACAATGTGGGTTATGGAAGTTCTTTTGGTGTCCACTCATTAGGGCACAACCCAGGCTACTTGTTATCACTGAAATAAATTTCGTCCACAAATGGTTACAAGAATATAGCATCGTCAAACAGTTATGAGGTCACCCATGGACCACAATTACCAAAAAAGCATTTCCAAAAGGTCCAAAACTATACAACCAGTGATAAAATTAAAGTGTGTTATGACTACACAGGGCACGTGTGGACATGCGCAAAACACAAATGCAGGAAAAGCGCACATGCACCCGATGCGCGACTGTGGTCGCTAAAAGCTGCGCACATCTGAGAACGATGCATTTATGAGATTGGTCGGCCTCCCACCCACTTCTGATTCATCTTCCAAGTTGATTTGACACTCAAATCTTGACTGGATCTGACTGGGTGGCTGGTCAAAGACCTAAAAATGCCCTAATTAGCCTCTTTTTACACTACAAGCTGGTTTCACAATACCTCAAAGAGGTGCTATAAAACAAGGTCATGGGTGCACTTCATTTTTAAGGAATTCAATAGGAAAGTTATGTGGCTACTATTCTCTTGAGGAATCCTCTATTCTCATCAAGAGTATACTAGCACCATTACATTGGGCAATCCATCTCACCCCTTGAGTGGATTAGCTTGGAATTATTTCACCATTTTCATTCAAAGTTGTAAGAAGAGCTTATTTGTGGGGGTCCAAGAGCCCTCCCTTGGAGGAAGAAGGGACTCATAGTCCTCTTTCTTCTTGGTGTTTTCTTTCACTGATATAAACCATACCATTGGTGACATGAATTTTTTTTTTTTTTTTGTTCTTATGTCCCTATGCTCACTAGTTTAGTTGTTATTTTATTTCTTAGTTTAATTCTTATTTGTTCTTTTATATTTCTTTCTCTAACCCTTTCCCTTATAGCTGTCCTGCTTAGCTAACCCAACTAAGCTTGTAAGCACCTTTGTTTTTCTCATCTAGGTGGCAAAAGAGGCGCAACAGATTGGCGACTCCACCGGGGAAAAGTATCAATTTCCTACCCCATTTGGGTTTTTATAGCTCTTCTTTTGGTTTAGTTAACCTGTAGGTGCATTAACCAGCCCAAGCCGACCTGCAAAACATCCAATTCGAAGTTGAATTGAGAGAATTCCATTCAAAATTTTCTTCACAGCCATGTGTCTATTGTGCGCGGGTTTATTGACCCAAAGACGCGCATCGTGCACACATGCACCTAAGTCATAGTGTTGTTCTGTGCACCTGCGCCCAAAAGCTCATTTTGGTCTGTGCATAGGCACTCAGTGCGCCTCTGTCTACACTGAGACCCGCACACCTGTGTAGAAAACTACACATTGTAAGGTCTTTTGTGATTTGGGGAAGGCCACTAGCCTTCTTAAAAGTGATTTTATGCATGTTGTAAGCTGCAACACACTTAGTTCCCTCTTCATATAAAGGGATTAGTAAAAAAAAATAGGCACTTAGGGGGTTTAAAATCATTATTTCCTCTTTTTCTTTCATTTTGCCACATGGATGGCTTGCTTTGACTAAAAGTATAAGTTGGAATCATTTGTAATCACATAAAACTTGCATTGGGACTAGAAGTTGGATAACAATCACTTAGTATGCTCTTCTCTCGCGCTTCCAAGCGACCTTGAGAATCATAAAAAGATTGTAGGACAATTTCATCTCCCTTAAAAAGACTAAAACCTTTAGGAGAGGACAACAGTCCCTCTTGGGACTCCTCTTAGTTTATTTTTCAAACAGATCTTAATATTGTAATGGGCCCATACATGCCCACATGTTACAAAGATAGGATAGTGTTGAAATTTACTTTCTTAGATTAAATCACTAGGGAAGTTTAAAGGTTTTGTAATAGGCCCATACATGCCCACATGATCACAGTCTAGGATAGATTCAAATCTTTTCTTAGATTAAATCACAATAGAGAGTTAAAGGAATAGTAAGGGACCCACATGTCCACATGCTAATTTCTAAGGGACTTTTGAATTACGCAAGGTTGTACCAAAGGCATTTAGTTAATTAGGTAATCAACACTTGTAAGGACCAAGTGAAGTCCACATGCAGCAAGGTGACACCTAATTCATTAAAACATTAGCACACTTTCACTCATTCACACAAAAAAGTCACTTATCACTCACATAGTTTCTTCTCGAAACGTGGAGGTCAAAGTAAGTTTCCTCCAAAGGGATTCCGAAACACCCCATCTTTTTCTTGACGAAACTATCCACTCCCATTTAATTTCAACGAGGTTGGTTCACACCCCCAATATCTCAAACAACCACATCTAAATTTTTTCTAAAACTCACTAAGTTCTCCTCCACAGGAGGTGTCAAAAGAAATTTTTTAGTCTAGGTAGGATTTCTGGGATAGGCATCCAAATAACTCCCTGTTATCTAGTTCTCACATTGTCAAAACAATAGAATTTGTCAAATAGGGAACTCAAAATCCTCCAAGTCAAGTGTTCCTAACACCATAAGGTAGGGAGATACCCGTGAGGGGTTGAAGGCTGAGGTTTGGTTGTTCTTTTTGTCTGCCCTTGAGGCACCCACCTCTTGGACGGGATCCAGCCCGTGACAAATTTCTTAGGCCAAAAATCTAAATTCCGCACTTTGACCGAGGTACCTAGTGACCAAATTTTAGGACAATCTACCCAGGTGGAAATTATGGGCTGCAATTGCACCTTGATCGGATTTTGTGTGACTATTGGGAAATATCACCAGCTCTTTTAGGATATGCCCCCTTTACCCATCATTATAATTGAGTATTTCATCCTTCACTAGTTTATCTTCCAGTGACTTTAGACCCCACTATTGAGTACTATTGGAAGGTCCAGTGCTATTTGAGAGGAAGGGTGTTACGTATTTTAGGACATGAGCATTTGTTTTCTTTCATTCCCCATGTGGAAAAAAACCCACTTATCCACATATATGCTTCTTTTTCAAAACACTTTATGTATAATGCACTTCTGATTACATTTTGATTTAGATATATATATTGTGTAAATTTCAAAATTTGTAACAAAGGCTCTTGTTTATTTTTCTCTCATCACAATTTGCAGACATTGAATCAGCTATTCGGACATCATAGGGGACCCACAGAACCTCTGTCGTTCCAAACTCTTGCTAAACCTACCTCCTATTTTAGGGAGAGTTCCTAGTCTTGCCAACTCATCGACACCACCTTCACACACTCCTGTGAGTGCCACTATCTTAGGATCATCTTTTCTCAGTTCCACATTACTTGGGTCCACTTCCTAAGTCCCACCGTCCACTCGCTCCCCTTTACACAGAAGCAATGGGCCAACCTCCTCTCAAATAGGAAGTACCAACCCACCTAGCCCCCCTCAAGGGTCAGGTTCACAGAACACTCACACCATGGCTGGAACTAATCCTCCACTCCCACTACAAATGCCATATTTGGCCTCTCTTAACATACCAGATCTAAGCAAACAAACAAATGATCCTATATTGCATGACCCCACATGGCCTGCAATGCCTACCAAACTACCTTCAGAAATCCCCAAGTTTGAAGGAAAGGCATGAGATGACCCTGCCAACCATGTCATGACTTTCCACCTATGGTGCTCTTCCAACAACATTATGGATGATTCCATCAGACTACGATTATTTCAATGCACACTCACTGGCCCATCAACCAAATGGTATGTAGATGAAAAATCAGGTTCCCATGTGACTTTCGAGTCCTTGACCAAAGCATTTTTTACCTTCTTCCAATTACCAATCCGCCATGACAATGGTCTTGAACTACTCTCTAATTTCAAACAAACCTCAGCCACACATATCGCTGATCACGTTCACAAGTGGTGTGGACGACGTAGTTTGTGCAAAGCTGAAACCACCAAACAACAGTGTCTTGATTGGTTTCTCAGATCACTTATCTCTCTCCTCAGTAAAAATGTAGCTTCCACCTTCCCTCAATCAGAAGAAGAAGCCATCAGTAAGGCCCAACAATATGACCTCATCTATTCACAATCAGGGTACTTATACACAGTACTTCCTGATCTCCCAAAACCCGTGCCATTTGGTCAAGACAAACCCGGGATGTCTCACTCAGCAGACGGATTTATTGGTAATACCACACACCACAGTGCTCAACCCCAACCACCACCAATGTATGGCACACCTCAATATTAGTCGGCATATGGGGGAACCTCTTATTATCCCCCACCCCCTTATCAACATCCATACCCTATTTCTATTCCTCCGCCCATCAGTGGGCCACTTCCGGCACCCCCAATACACCCACCTATCCAAACAAATTCTGGTACCCCCTCTACCTCAACTTATACTCTAAGTACTAGCGAAAGTGCCACGCCTTCCTATGTACCTTACAGATCACAACTCCCACAGAATCTATACTTTCCATTCCCTGTTCCTCCACAGCCCATGGCACCCCCACACCCTCACGCTGGGGTGAATTTTGTTTAACCCTCTCCTGTTCAGCAATATCAAAATTTCGAACAACTAAATATGGCAAATCCGACCCACCAGTCAAATAATGCCAAAAATAAAGGAAGAAATAGGAACAATGTTAAGAACCTGAATAGATCTACCAATATAATCACCACAAATACTGAATACACAATATATCCACAAGCAATATAGAAGAAACCACACTTTATTAGAATAAAACCCTTGAGGTAGGGCAACACCATACAATGGATCCTATTATGGAAGGGATCCTCTCCTGTTCACTTGCCTCTTCGAGGGGGCTTCCTCCTATTGAGCTACCGCTCCAAACACAATACTTCTCTTCATGTCTCATTACATT
>ML780087.1:87193-128113 GCA_009831015.1 Picea engelmannii | reverse complement strand
CCACTATTATCACTATGGGCTCTCTAGGCCCCCCCACTACCTCTCTAGCTACCTTACATTCCATCCCCCTTATGAAAGCGTTGTCCTCAACGCTTGATGTACAACCATATACCAGGGTCCCATGGATAATTGTGGACCATAATACTGAAGAAGACTGAAGAACCAATGTTCCATGTAGAAAGGAAATCCACCATGCTGAAGTAGTCCAACCACCATTGTAAGCCCGGGTCTCATGTCCAAGTGCTCATGTGAACTCCCTATGGAAGATTTTGGAACCCAATAACCAACTCCAAATGATGCTTCAAAGATTGACACCTATCATGTGGATCCAAATAAGAAAATCCATCCACATAGTGGAAAAGGGTCGTAGCAGAATCTGGAATGAATAATGTCACTGTAGAATATGTAGACTGAATGTTGGTAACTAGCTCCTGATGTGAGACATTGATGTTCTCTACAGAAGGTGGAGTAGAGTCATCAAATAAAATATGAAAGTGGTTGTCATCCCAGAAATGACAACTATCCATATACCAATCATCACAATCAGCCTCAAAATCATACCAAGCATATATTTCTTGATTATATTCATTCCTGAGGCCCTCCATAATAAATCTCTCCTGCATGTTATTCAATGAATCTTGAATACTACGAAAACTATCATTGAGGCCGTCTGTGAGGCTATCTGTGAGGTTGACTGTGAGGCCATGTGCAAATGCATCCAATGTGTGAAACAATTGGGCTTTGAATGATTCAAGAATTTCTTTCAAGTTTTGAGAAGAAATAGCCATATGATCATCCTATGAACTCCTCATTCCTGCAACCGTCACGAAAAAACCTCAAAAATAGACCCAATAAGTTTCGGCAGAAAATCGCAGCTTTTTCTAGAAAAACCCTAAAAAACTGTTGAAGTTAAAATGCTCATAACTTCACTTCCCGGACTCCGTTTCGGCTGATTTTTTTTTTGAAATTGGATGAAATTGTGAGAGGAACTCAGATATGTAACTTTTTTTGGAAAATTTTTCCTCCAAATGCTACAAAAATAAAATTAAAAAATCGCACTGTCGTCAGCCGAAAAAAAAAACCCTGAAAATTTGCAGATTTTAAAACTTCAATATCTTGACTTCCTGGACTCCGTTTCGGACGATTTTTTTTTTTAAATTGGGTGTTTTTATAAGAGGAACTCAGATATCCAACCCTTTTCTACAAATTTTTCATATAAATATACTGAAAACTTCGAGAATTTCGCGGCCCTCTTTTTTCTTCTCCGAAAAAAAAAATCTGCAAAAATAAAAAATATTTGCCCACAATGTCTGCCCAAGGAAAGTGCTATGATACCACTTGTTAAGAACATGAATAGATCTACCAATATAATCACCACAAATACTGAATACACAATAGATCCACAAGCAATATAGAAGAAACCACACTTTATTAGAAGAAAACCCTTGAGGTAGGGCAACACCATACAATGGATCCTATTATGGAAGGGATCCTCTCCTGTTCACTTGCCTCTTTGAGGGGGATTCCTCCTATTGAACTACCTCTCCAAACACAATACTTCTCTTCATGTCTCATTACATTGCTTGAACCCCTTTATATAGTGCTACCATCACCTAAGAACATTCTAGAGGAGGAATCTTCTAAAAGTAGAACCTTCTAAGAAGTCCTCTTTCATTTATTATATCTAATTACCCATTTATTATATCTAACTACCATAGTGGGCCTTATTTAATAATATAGTGGACCTAGTCCACCTTACATTGAATACCCTCCACTATTATCACTATGCGCTCTCTGGGCCCCCCCACTACCTCTCTAGCTACCTTACAAACAATAACAACCTAGGTCAAGGCGAGAATCAACCCCAATAGAACCAACCTACTGGGGGCAACTAGAACCAAGGGAATCAGAACCCCCAGGGGGGCAATAACAATAGGCGTCAAGGGAGAAATAAAAATACTATTAAAACCACCTTCCCTTTTTCCCTTTGCGGTGAGTTCAGTCATTATACTCATCATTGTCCCCAAATCACTGATTTTAAACGGCTGAAAGACTCAGGTAGTCTACCACATCCTCCAGCATAGCCTGCCCCTCAGCAGGCCCCACAACAATACATGAAACAACAACCCTCATCCGTGTTATAGAATCCCTTTCCACACCAGGGTGTGATAAACACCCAACAAGATACACAACCTACCCCACCATAGTTGGGACAATATCTCAATCCAAACAATCTCGCAGATTGTACTATCCTCCTCACCAGTGAGGGAGAAATCCTTTTGCAAACATGTAGTCGTCAATACCGTACACCCACTGAGTCTCCTCCCATTCCCACAGAAACAACCCTAGCACCAATGGGACCCCCGTTGGTAATTCCTCGCCCTAATGCCAAAACACCTCTTCGCATCCCTCGCATCCCATTGTGCAGGAATGTCCACAACCCCCAGGCTAGGGCAGCTCATAATTACAGTTTGGTCAATGACTTAGCACAATCCTTGGCTACCATGTTAGTCTTAGAGGTCCTTCAAACTTGTCCCACTCAGTGGAAATCATCACTTTCCTCCTTGGGGGCATTCGACCCCGTGGATACCCAACTCATCACATTTTATCTTGAGAGTGGAGAACCTCGCCTTCCCGCTCTGATCGTTTTTCAAATCCCAGTAAAATTTCAAAACATTACAGTTCATCGGTGCATCTTCGATGAAGGTGCATCCACATGAATTATGTCCAAATCTGTATGGAAAAAACTTGGTTCCCCTGAACTCATCCCATCTGCCATTACCTTAAGAGATTATGACGGATGACCATCATCTCCTGAAGGGATTTTCCAAAATGTCCCCATAGAACTTGGGGGCAAGACCATTCTCATCGACATTGAATTTATCGATGCTCCACTCGATTATAATATCCTATTCAGTCGTAGCTACATGTACGCTATGTAGGTAGTTTCCTCTTCTATCTTTTGAACGATGATGTTCCCCCATAACGGGAAGATCATTACCATTGACCAAGTCTCACATTATGAGCCTAACCATTCTGCCAACATCGATAACATTCTCCCTCTCATACACACGAGTCATGACGCATACCCACTCATCGAAATGGGTTTTGGAATTTTCAAAGACCCATCATTGTTAGGAACTTACCATGGTGCAACACCGCTCCTTCATCCTTCCAATCAAGTATGTGTTGTATCATCCAACGAAACTAACATAGAGGATACCCTTCCTCCTAGGGAGGCATCTATCATATCTAACGTCCCACTAGTCATAGAGCTCCCCCCTCATGAGCCTCTTGCGAACTCGTCAACTCCACTAGTCCATGATTTCACCTCTCCCCAAGGCCATATCCCAGTTTGGGAGACAGTTCCCCAAGCCATTACTCAAATCCCCTTCTTTTACTCTGCACTAGGTGTACAAGCTTTCCAAGTAGCAGCAACACTTACCCTCCCTAATATGGTGTTAGCAATTCCAGTTTGGTATTTACATCCACCAGAGATGGTCCCTCAACCATCCCTTCCCCCCCAAATGGAAGGAATCCCAATGACGATTCCCATACTCACTCCCACCATACCCTCTACACCCCACTCACTACCCTCCCTGCCATAGCTAGGGGTAGGATAAATAAGAAGGACCCCACAACTCCACTTCCCCCATGCATCCAACCTCCTTGCGCGTTATGTGAGAAACATGGACACCAAACCAACAACTGTCCATCTCTACTCGAGTTACGAAACCTGATTCCACTCAATCAAACACCATCAATGCTTGCCATTGTAGAAAGTACTATCGCTATCGCCCCTCACTCAAGTAGAAAAGGGATGCAAACCAAATTTGCTTGTGCTATATGTTCAGAATATGGCCACTATACACACCATTTCCCAGCACTACCGCACTTCCGACAGACATTAGCTGCAGTGCGCCAAAGCTTCCAGAATGAACCCAACCCAGCTACATCATCCCTCCCAAAAATCACTGACATCCATTATGTCACAACTTCATTCAATGAACATATGAGATTCCCTTGCTCTCTATGTGAATCCTTAAATCATTTCACATACCTATGTCCTATGATCATTGAATACAGGCAATGCCAATTGACCCTGATTCAAACCCTTGCGCCCCCTACAGAATCGATGGTTGACCTTACCTCGTCACTAGAGATTCTTCATATCATTTCTCCTGAACCCGAGGCACTCCTGATGCCTCCATGGTTCTTGGATAACTTATCTGAGGATTCACCCCCAATTCTCCCATTTATTTCCCTATGGAAATTTTACATCCAACCACCACTGGTAGCCCCCAGTACTTCGATATTTGGTTTATGTCGAGTGAACCATTGCAATATCATTGCGTTGTTCCCCTTGCTTCTTCATCACCAGGGGAAAGCCACATGGCGACAGTCATCGATATCTCTCTTTTAGATCCTTTGTATTCCCACCAATTCCATTGTGACAAGGACATACTTGAAGAGTTAAACACCCTTGACTACCCATGGGATGCACTACACCACAGAGCACTCTTATTTCCACAAGAAGCCTCCACGCCTCCTAACCAACACCCCATATACGCGGTCGAAACCAAATATTTTATCCCATCAGGGCATATCGACTGGTTCAACAACCCCATTCCTGCCCCTGATGCTTTTGAAGAAGGCAACATGGCCAACATTTCCCTGACCATCAAAATCGACATTTCCATAAAAAATGGAGTCATCGAGGAAATCACCATTGGCACCGCTTGCACTCCTCAAGAAATCACCGCCTATAAATCCCTCTTCCAAGAATATTGAGGTATTTTTGCCTAGTCATACATAGAAATGCCTGTTGTGAGGGAAATCTCCTTATGGACTAGCAAATAGGGTTATGCTTTTCATGTAGATATGACCAAGAGAAAATCTACTTTCTACCTTCGTCCCTAGACTTAAATCCTATTTCTTTTCAGTAAAACATGGTTAGATCAACCTACCTTGCTCCAGGCATTTGATGTCGATCCCTTGTCGCACTTGATCACTTGTTCGCAGTTCTCCTTTCCAACGCTGACCTACATACAAGACAAGCAAAAACTACACATGCATCTTACCTATAGACTAACAGGTTAGAAATTCAAACATGTACTTAACAAATTATGAATAACTCATGAATTGGGATGGAAAAAGAATTTTCTTTATTACTTTGAATGAGTCAACTTACAAAAATTCAAGACTGGCCACCACTCTGTGAACCTGATCTTGGGCTCCTCTTCAACTGTCCTCCAACTTCTTTGCTTAGTATCTCTTCTGGCACAAGGATGGATAAAGGGTTGGGACAATGGGAATATGCAAATGGGCAGAATTTCTTTGCTATATTTTTCCTCTTCCAAATGGGACCCCTAGCCCTTCTTTTATAGGCTAGAAGAAGCTAGGTATTTGGACAAACCCTAGGCTATGCATGGATGAGAGTTTTAGTTAACTCACCCAGAGCTATGTGTCCCATCGGAAACTTTCCTTTTTTTGTGCTTTTGTTGGTCCACATCGGTTGTTTTAGGTCAGCTAGTGTGTATGTGCGTGCAGTAATGGAGTAGGGCATGTGGGCCCTTATAAAAGAGAATTTTTAAAGAGTTTTTCATCAATGCTTTGGCAAAGAAGGGATCTGAGATGGCTTGATGCCAGGTAAGAAGGTATGGTGCAATTTAGGATTATAACAGATGCCCCCTAATGTGTGAGGTCAGAAGAGCATCTGATGGCTGAAATACATTACCAATCTTTACTGATGTGTTGAATGATTGAGCCCGAGGATCAGGAACCGGGGGGCGTCATCTGCAAAATAACAAATGTCTCACCGAGGTGGGCATACCTATGCTCGGGATAAAATAGAATCATGGCTACCAATCAAATACACTATATATCCATGTCATATAACTATATAAAGAGTAGCCATGAACAATACATAGCGGAGCTACATCTCGAAATCAAAAAGATATAAATATAGAGTATCCATATTCTAGAAGCTAATATGGCCTCATGGTTGGAGATGAGGTCTTCAGAGCTCAAGCAACTACTTCAAAATCTTCAAAAATCGGGTAGGAGTGTAATATGAGTGTACGACTACACTACCCAGAGGTCTTCGACGGCTCGTCAGTCATGGACTTGATGATCAGACTGAAGGCTTCATTGATTTCAAACAAGGACTTGATTAGACATTCAGGATGGCCAGGTATGAGGGAAAGAGACAAATTGCAGAGGGGCCGACTCAGGCTTGGTCATAAACTTCCCTTGGACAATAGCATGATCAGTGATGAGACTCAGGAAGCATGGCATTAATCATAAGTCTACGAAGCAGGAGGCAACGTAAACTCTCCATATGTTTGGAAGGATAACCAAACGGTGGAGGACACAACTCTATATAGAGAGAACAACTTCCTAAGGTTGTACTACATCCCATAGTTTGATGAACAAATGGACAGATGTGCTTTATCCAAGGGCGACTCATTATGTTGCCAATAAAGAAAACACTTTTTCCTTCCTCTTTTTGGGGTATATTTGATTTTTTTTGTCTTTTTCAATAATTTTGGGAAAAAGAATAAAGGAATATTATGTTACAATGGAGGAACGAGTGTTGCAAACATACAAGTTCAAGGCATAAGGACAAGACTGATGTTCTAGTAGAATGATACTCGGGAAAAATCCTCCAGGGGCCAAAGGTGTTAAGACACAGAAGCAAATTGTTACAAGGCTAGCGTATAAGGTATGAAAACGCGATTAATAAAACACACAATGGTAACGTCCTTTGATGTAAGTTTAACGAGCCTAGATAAGATAAACTCGGTGTTTTTTCATATTGAGTCTGAAAAAATATAAAAGGAGACTCCATTGGGGTACCTTTTTTGAGGATAGTCTAGTCGGTTCAAAAAAGGGGTAAACTAGCACCGACAAGACGTCTGTTCAAAACCATTTTAACGAGTGTGATAAGGAAAAGATCACTCGACCATTTTTTCATTTTTAAGGAGTCTGAAAAAAGATTAACTATGGACTCCGTCAGGAATGTTCTTCTAGACCAGTTTAACAAGTGTGAAAGAATAAGGTCACTCGGTGATCATTTCAATTTTAGGGAGTCTGAAAAGAGCTTAACTATGGACTCCGTCGGGGTTCTTTCTTCGTAAGTTTAGTCCCTCAAGCCCAAAAAAGGGATAAAATTATACTTGAGAGTACTCTTCTATAGAGTTGAAGTTCCATAGAGTATACCTTTGTTCGTATAGTTGACCGTCTGGACCGAAATAGGGGTAAACTACTGCCGGATAGACATGACTTCAAATTTCAGTTTAACGAGCGTGAAGGCCACAAGATCAGTCGAAAATATTTTCATATTTAAAGGGTCTGAAAAGGGCTTAAAAGAAGACCCGTTATTTTTTGGGAGTCCTGAGGGTGAGGCCAAGAGCGAAGAAGAATCATGCAAATGAGGCTCAAACTCGTATTTTAGGCAAAACTACAAGGACTCTCGAGCCTACAGTGTTTTAGAGACAACATGAATACCATAATGCAACCAGGATCTACCTAGGGCATCCATGTTCTGGTAAGATCTACCACCAAGTTGCAACACTTCTAAAGTAGGGATGATGGTTCCTTGTTACAACTTGATGGGATCGATCCTATGGAAAAGGAAAAATACAACGAGATACAAAAATCAGGGTTGAAACCTAACCTATATGTTCTAGTTGATCGTCGAATTTTTTTTCCACGGACCGTCAAAAAATACTCAGAACTCAAAAAAACTGTCCCAATACCCGATCAAATCCCCTCTATGCAACTCCTAAATCACTCTAAATGTTTTCTGGTATAAAGAAAATGATAAGGGAGGCCACAAAAGTGACAAAAAGAGGCCAAAATGTCTATAAATAGAGGCTGGCATCTTGTTAACACTCTGTAAATTCCCAGAGGTTGTTAGGAAAGAAGAAATCTATGAGAGGTAAATTTATCCAACCACTTCGAAACTGGAATCTATCCCTACCAGCTTCAGAGAGGGATCTCTCAGTATGATTTAGATATGTTTTGAATTTAAGATATTAGGCTAGTTAAATAAATATGATTGAAAAGGTTTATTTTTTTTGTTGAGTTGGCTGAAAAGGGCCTTACACATCCATTTGGCTATGGGGTCTATGTTATAAAGATAAAAATCTAACCAGAAAACAAAGATTCCTTTCACAGGGCAGGATAATTCATTCGTTGGATTCCTTTAGCAGTAAAATGATGAAAAGCGGAAAAGATGAGAATATTAATTAAAGTAAAGAAGCAGTTAAGAATTCCTTTACTGTAATATCAGAAGATAAACATTAAGATATTTCAAACTCTGAAACAGGGTATACGAAGATAAATCCTGCAACATGCGTTACTTTTAAAGATTTATATAAGAAAACAATATGACAACTGAGCAAGAAAACATTCAACATAGAAAAGAAAACATCACCAATGAATAACATGCGAGAATCCTGTGAAAACATTTCTTTGTATTAATGGAGGATCTATTGAAAAGGATTACAATATTGTAGCTTGCAGGGCGTAAATATCAACCCCCAATACTTCACAGTGTGAAGTATTTATAACCAAAAATTACAAACGATCCTGTCATTAAAGATCAGGACGTGGCAAATCTAAATTTAGCTAACTAACTTAACAAGATACAGAAATCTAGGAAACTTTTTGATGATGTGTCAAAACTTCATGTTGTTTTCTAGGTGAACCATTGGTGAGGCCTCTGCATGACCTCTTCTGACTGGATAGCTAACTGGTCTAGACAACTCATCGACTACTCGATCAGATTGCAAAGATCTTCCCATCGAAGGTGACTGGGAATGTTGACATTAAGCAATCTATGGTATACTTCATCCATCTCCATGTACTTGGAAAAAGTTGGCTTGGTGATGAAGATGTACCGGATCTCATGTTGTATGTTGATGTGGAACTGTAAAGCATCCAATAATGTCTTACTAGTGATACTACCTTGTATACTTGAGAATTTTGAGCTATCCTTAGCCACAGTGGCTAGTCTCTTTTTATAATCGAGGAGTGTCATCAATTTGTCATTTATAACTCTCATACTAGGACGGCCTTTCCTTTGCAGAGCTTCGATCTTGATGAAAAATATTTGTACCCCTGTGTCCATGGTCTGGACCTTCTCCTCCAACTGTAGCATCATTCCTCTCTTGGTCAGGACCCTCTTGACCTCGAGGATGGTCTCTGTCCTATCTTCAATCCTCAACTCCTCTAGCTCCTCTCTGGTTTTGGAATTCAAAAATTTGATGATCTCAGTCGCTTCTGTGGGCATCTCCCCTAGTTCTTCTCTTATCTTCACGATGGCCTGCTGACTTCTTTGCACCAGCTCATTTTGCTCGAACATGATTTGTATCATCGACCATATTTCATTCATGGACTTGGTGATTTCCATCCATACACTTTCTTTGACCTCGGCCAGTGTTTTGCCTGCCACTGTTTGCTTTTGAAGCTGTTGCAATTCCTATTTAATCTTGTCTGATGTTTGTTTCCCCTTGGTGTAGTTGGTTTGGAAGGATGATTTGAGTTCCTAAACGTTCTCAATCTCTTTAAGCCTGATGATCTCTATTTCTTGCAAATTCATGTGCTCCATGGATTTAGCCAGCTCGACTGTCTTCTCCATAGCCATCAGTGGAGTTGCCTAGGGGATTTCTACTACAGACGTTGTGCTCACTGCTTCAAGAGGAACTGCGCTCAGTGGAATGACCTCCATGGGTTTTAACTTCTCCTTCTCTTTTACTAGCTTTTCCAATTCAGCTTCCATTTCTTTCAACTGTGCATTCTGCTCCATGATGAGCTTGAGCATCTCATCCTTCTCCCCTTCTGTCTCTGCTATTTCCTTTGCCCGTGAATCTTCTGTTGGGGGCAATTTCAATTGTTTCCTCAGGGATGCTATATTGACATTTTTCTTTTTGAGAATCTCCTTGACTTCTTTCACATTCAAGGGATCATATCCGATCTTGAGGACTAGTTCCTCCAACATCTTAATCCTGTTATCCTTGGAAAAGGATGATATTTTTTCTAACTTCAAATGCGTCTGGACATTATTCAGAGATACTTGTAACTTGGAGGCAATAGTGGAAGCATGTGCCAATGTGGAGAAAAACATTTCTCCAGTTTGCCTGTGCAGATCCATATGATCAGCTGGATGCACATCTTTAGTCTGAAATTCATATGTTTCCCATTTGTAATCGGTGATTACCTTCGGGTCTAGCACCTGTGCTTGCAGAAATTCATGTGCATTCTACCCTTCTTAGTGTTGAATGCAGACAACAGTCGATGTTGTGCAGTGGATGTTTGCTTCCAGAACTGAGCGTACATGTTGTTGGTCAACGTCTAATTTTTCTTCTTGATCAGATCATACTTCTAAAAAATACTCAATTTCGATCCTATTTTGCTCGGTTGGCTGGCTGGTGGAGTATTTGTAGGATTTTTAGGCAACACTGTAGTCGTGATTTGTTTTCTACTTGTACTAAGGAGCAACTGATCTACCTCCAATGTGGTAGTGGATTACATTCCCTTTTCACCAATCGTGTCGGGTGCCAGACTGATTTTTGGCCTCTTGGTATGTAGTTGAAATTCTTCAAATGATACTTCAGTGACAGAAGGTGACACGTCCTACCTAGGCATTTTCTCCTTGGGGGCCTATGGTGTGCTCATCTGTGAGACAGTGATCGAGAGGTCCTGTTGTTCTATCTCAACTAGAGTATTTGGCTCCCACTCTGTCTGGTTGAAAAAGTTTTCTATCTCGAGCCTGGATGTGTGGACGTATGGGATATTTTTATTTTTGACCCTCATCTCATAAATTATCCCACACGGATCATAGTGCCATGCAAAACTAACAAAAAAATTCATCTCTTTACTTCCTCCCCGGTGCCTCGGCTATTGCATACGAAAGATCCAATCTGCCCTTTGATTCTGAGTTGTTGCTTCTTCTTTAGAGACACAAAATGTATGTCATCTCAATTTATCATTTGCCTTATGTATTCCAGGGCAAAAATCCTCACGGGTAAATACCTGGGCAATTTATATGGGGTAAAATTGCACCCATACACTATGATCTCAGTGTGGTTTTGGTACAGGTACCAATCACCAGTCTTTGTAAGGTCCGAGAGATTTAAAATCCTCTGAATTTCCTCGTTAATTCTAGGTTTGGGTTTGCCGCTGAGCATACTCAACACTGGGTGGTAGAACTGCTCAATGAACTCCTTGAAGCTAAATTCTATAGAGTTATGTCTGAGCAGTGAAGTCCACACTGTCACTGCCTGTGGTCTCCCATATTTATCTATCTTCTACATTGAAAAGGAAAAAATTTCCGCTTGAAAGAACATGAATAGGTAAGCCAGTATTGAAGAATATCGGAACATGCCTTCTGCAGAGAAGTTGATGAATTGTTCGTGAATGTTTTCCGCCAGGAACGTATTGTAGTCGAACTGAATAGTGGGTCTCTCATCAGTGGAAAAAATGGACAGAAATCCCAAGATGGGTTCATCCACCCATTAATCCAAAAAATATCCAAGCAAGGCACATAGTGATGTGATAACCTGGTTTCCCTTTACTGAGAATAGGGAGGAAGGATAAGGGGGGTTTGTAGTGGGGAGCTCAGTGGATTATGGGAGGAAAAGCTCAAAAATATGAGCTCTTTGTGGGGAAGACAAATTCTGGTAGAGCTCTGTGATGATTTCGAGGTTGTAAGGTGAGGGGGACTCGGCTCTGGGTATATGCAACATATGGTCGATGGTTTTTGATGTGATCAGGAAAATAATTTCTCCAGATGAAGACATAATGGATCTTTGTTCAGGGATATAATGGACCAGGCATTTGAGGGCGAATTTGGGAAAGTGGTGAATCTGGGGGAGCAGATACAGGGGAAGATTCGACTCCCAGAGACCAATATCATCGCTATGGTCAAGGAAAACCTCTTTGAGCCATGACTGAAAGTCTGCGAAGTCGAAATCGCATCTGGTGTCTGCAATTAAATAGTCTTTGTCGGCCAGGGGGATCCTGTCAAGGTCGACAGGGGGCAGGAGGAAAGGATTTTCCTCCACTTCTCTCCTCTTTGATTTTGGCGCCATCGCTATAAAAATACCTGCAAATCAAACAGTTGTTAGTGGGGATGATGGTGGCTTGGGATGTTTGACTGAAACTGAGAGAAAATGGGGAAAAATGCTCTGGTGCGACGGAAAAAGGTATTTTCTGGTAAGACGACACAGTAAGTAATGGAAGAAAGAAGGGAGACGGTGGTTTTGAGTGAACGGATACCCGTTGGGAGCAAGGGATAGGTCAGTGGGCTAATGAATAAGTTATCCAGTAATAAATTGCCAACGGGTTGTTTGGAGCGTGAGATGGTAGGTAATAATGAATGACGAATACGACCAGGTAACGTGGCAGGAGATGATTGGAGAGTGACCCTGGTGAGAGGACTTGTAAAGGGCAGACAAGGGGAGAGGGAATAATAGAGTAATGGGACATGACCTCTTAGGAAAAACATGGATGATGATGTCATGGGGTGATGGGGCATGTCAGAAATGATAGGCGGTGGAAGTCTGAACCAATGAATTGATGCCACGTAGAGAAAAAGGGGTCCACCAGAGAATATTCCATTCCAGACCCCACCCCCTCCATTAAAGATAGATCGGTCGGCGGGGTCCGAAAAACACCATGAGTCGTTGATCTGCACACTTTCTTTTCAACCTTAGATCTGTGCACGATAGTTAACTAACNTTAAAGATAGATCGGTCGAGGGGGTCCAGAATCCAATCTGAGCGTGCACATTTGAGCCGTGTGTATATGCGCCTTCGTTATTTCCGATTTCAGACCCCCCCCCCGACCGTTAAAGGTAGAATGGTTTGGGGGGTTCAAAAAAACCTGTTGACCGTAGATCTGGGTGCCCTCTCTCGGGCCATTCATCTATGCGTTGTGCTTAACAGTGAGCGCGAAGGCATATGTGCTCCAAAAAACTTAGGATAAGTGCACATTGTGGGTCTTTCCCTAGCTTTTCCATGTTTCTATCACCAAGGGGTTAGACATCAAACCCTTTAAGCCTCAAGGACATGGTTTAACATTGATCATCAGGCTGGTTTTATTGAGACAAAGCCAACTATCCTATGTTCTAACCTAATTACCTATGACAATTAGTTCAGATTAAACTGTTGGACTAAGGAATTACTCTATCCTGGGGTTATCTGACCAAGATTAGGGAGTTTGGCCAGATTTATTCACTAACTAACCTAAATCACTTGGCTAAGATTAAACAGTTTATCCAAGCTTATTCACTACTCTTATCAATCAATTTAAATAATTTGGCCATGCTTGAAAGGTATGGACCAAATCATGTTATTGCATGGGGCTCTATTGAATTTCTCTTATGCCCTCTTTTATTCTTTTTCTTCTTTTCCTTTCTTTTTCTTTTTCTTTTCTTTTTCTTTTTCTTTTCTTTCAAATTATTTGTTGAATGAAAAACCATTTGACAAACAAAAACACTTAAAGAGATAACATTTCAATCACTAGTTGATCTTATAAATTATAGGGTTATAACAGTGGCTCCACCTGGGTTTGGTACTCTCCTTGTGAAGTGCCAAGAGTCTTGATTCCTGATGTTCTGAAACTTTCTCCATAGTTGCCTTTGTTTCTTGATTGGTTTTATTTTTGAAAAACTGGAAGACAATGTTCAGAGGCTTAGGGCCTTCTCTGTGGGCTTCAACCATCTGATCAGATTTATTTCACTCTAAAACTTGTAGACAAAATGAAAATGGAAAATGGTTTGTACAATGGAAAAGCGTGGCTGTAGGTCCCTACTGAGGAGGTGAATAGTGCTTCAACATTCTTCCATTTACATGTCCTCCTGGCAGATTTGTCCCATCACTGTTGTTGAGAAAGAAGGCATTATTTCCTCTGAATGCTTGAATCACGTAAGGTCCCTTCCATAGACTGTCGAATTTTCCATGCTTCCCCTTATCTTCATTTCGGGCATCCCATCTCAGAACCAAGTCACCTAGCTCAAAGTCATCCTCTTTAGTTCTTTTCCAAAGATCTTTTTAATACTTTCTTGGACAACCTAAGTTTTGTTGTATACTTCTTCTCTGGACTGCTGTAATTGGATCATTTGGTTTATCCTTCTTTGGGAATCATTCGTCTCAGCTTGCATCTCTTGCAACAATTTCATGACAGGAACTCCTAAGGAAGTGGGGAAAACTACTTCAGTTCCATAGACCAACTGATATGATGACATACCAATTGACCTCTTGGTGGTCAGTCTGTTAGCCCATAGTGCGAAAACCAGCTTGTTATGCCATGATTTTTTGTTTTCTTGCAAAGTCTTCTTAATAATTTTCACCAGGATCTTATTTGATGACTTTGCCAGCCCATTTCCTTGAGGGTAATAAGTTGTGGAATGACCCAAACCAATATGGTACTGGTTGCAAAAGTCTATGAGCTTCTTAGATCAGAAATTTGTTGCATTGTCAGTTATAATATTTCTAGGACATCCAAAATGAGACAAGATATTATTTTCAATAAATTTAATAATGACAGAATCATTAGCCTACCTGCTTGGTACATCTTTGATCCATTTTGTGAAATAGTCGGTAGCAGTGAGAATCCACTTGTGCTGGCCCGAAGAGGGAGGATGTATTTATCCAATAAAGTATAGCCCCCATTGCTGGAAAGGAGCTTCTACCGAGATTGGTTTCAGGGGCAAAGGAAGGAGCTTCTTTTTGCCCTCAAAAATTTGACACTTATGACATGAAGTCACTTTCTGATGCACATCAGTGAACAACATAGGCCAATAAAACCTAGCTCTGATAATTTTATTAGCTGTGGTCTTCCAGCTTAGATGACCCCCACAGTCTCCTCCCTGAAAATCCTGCAATACTCTGTCAGCTTCATCTTTTAACAGACATTTCAATAAAATACCTCCAAGATCCTTCCAATATAGATTGGCTTCTAGAATGCAAAATTTTAATGCTTTCAATTTCAAAAACCTAGCTTTAGTTTTGGTCAGACCAGGGGGAGCTTGTAGGTTTTGAAAAATAAATATCAGGTCTGCGTACCATGGAGAGTTCATAAATACCTCTTTCACGCTTGGAGTCGCCTGCTCTCCCTATTCATCTACTGCAGCTAAAAAATTAATATCAAGAGCATGGAAATTGGATTCAACCATTAACTTTGCTAGACCTTGACCTTTAATTAGTTTAGTAGGATTAATCTCTATGTCATACTCCAGAATGATAGAAATTCATTTTCCTCTTCTGCCATCTGGATTGTCCTGAGTTAAAATGTCTTTTACTACCGTGTTCGAAACATATGCGATGGTGTGGGAATGGAGAATATATACTCTAAAATCCTTGATGGCTTTTACCAGGGCAAAATCTTGTTTCTCCATTATTTTATAATTCAAAGAAACATCTCTTAATGCCTCACTGAAAAAGGCTATGGGCTGTTCATACCCTTCGTTGTTTTTCTGTAGTAATACTGTTGCAATGGTATGTTCAGAAGTGAAAGAAAAAAGGTAAAAATCCTTGGTGAAATCAGGACTGATCAAAACCAGAGCCTGTGTGAGTGCATGTTTGACTTGTTCAAAAGACTACTTAGATTCAGTGTCCCATTTTATTTTTGTGTCCTTTTTTAACATGTTTGTGATGTTCCTGAGAAGTTCGGCCAGGTTGGGTATGAATCTTCTCAGAAAGTTTATTTTTCCAATGAAAGACTGTAACTCTTTGATATTTCTTGGGTGTTCTAATTTATGAATGGTATTGATTCTACTGGGGTCTATCTTAATTCCTTCCTTAGAGATTATGTGCCCTAACAGTTTACCTTCCTCTAATCTAAAAAGACTCTTCTTAGGATTCAAATAAATCCCAAATTTCCTTCATTTCTCAAACACTCGTCTGAGATGTCGTAAGTGTTCTTCATCGGATTGGGAAAACACAGTTACATCGTCCAAATGAATGACAATAAATTTGCCGAGTTCTTCCACAAAAGAAATGTCCATCGCTCTCTGGAAAGTATCCCTGGCGTTCATCAACCCAAAAGGCATTTTCACATACATGAAAGTACCCCATGGTGTTGTGAAAGATGTTTTCTCTTGATCATTTGGGTGAACGAGGACCTGGTTATAGCCTGAGAACCCATCCAGTAAGGAAATTCGACTGGATCCAACTACCCTTTGTAATATGTGGTCCATTTTCGACAATGGGTAGTTGTCCTTTAGAGAAACTTTGTTCAGATTTCAAAAATCAATGCAAAGCTTGATTTCCCCAGACTTCTTTCTGGTTGGGACCAGATTTGAAGCCCATTTGGAAAATCTTAATGGAACTATGATTTTAGCATCATACATCTTCTTGATTTCTTTTTCTATCAGGGGAAGTAACTTGGGATTGATTCTCCTAAGTTTCTGCCTGAAGGGTTTTTGATCTTCTTTTATAGGGATTCTATGTTGTATGAAGCTTGTGTCATAAGATTTCAAGTCCTCGTAACCCCAAGAAAATACGTCTGACTATTCCTTGAAAAGTTCAATGTATTTGATTTTTTTCTCAGGGGGTAATGATTTGGAAATTTTTACCACCCTGGGTTTCTCTTCTGTCCCTATATTAGCGTCTTCAACTTCTTTACCACTAGCTTCAATTTTTGTTTTTTTAGCTACATCATTAAAATCAAAAAGGTCTTCTAAAGGGACTAGACCCCTAGGTAAAACATTACTCTTTAAATGTAAAACATCAGATTCTATCTCATCTTCACCTAAGTCTCCTGAATCTATCTTATTTACACTATCATTTCCGAAATCAGATCTATTTACATTTCCATCCTCATTTTCTAAGTCTATGTTTGTACATTAGAAATCATTTTTACATTGCAGAAAATCTTCGATTTGATCATCGTTCCCAAATACCTGCCAGTAGCTGATGTTGTCGAGAATAGTTGGTCTGCACTTCACCTCTACCATGTATGGACGAGTGGAACGAAAAGGTATATTTCACGGAGCTGCCAACGTAGCTAACCCATCTACTAAAATATTCTGTCCCCTGGGCATAACCTGTAAATCAACTTCAATGAAACATTTAAGAGCATCCAAAACAACATTCCTATAAGCTCTGAGACGGGGATGTTTTGCTTGATAATTAACTCAAAATCGCCCCTTACCATAATTTGTTTGGCACCAACTTTCTTTATAAGTTTCATACCGAGCATTAAAGCTTCATACTCAGAAATATTGTTAGTGCATTGAAAATTTAATTTGTAAGAATGGTTTTCCGAATACCTGGATCTGTTATTGTGCAACTAAACTCCTGCTCCAGGTCCTTCTTTGCTTACAGCTCCATCGAAGTCCATGCTCCAGAATTTTGCTGGAAATTCTTCACTTATCACATTTTTCTTTATGTCTGCCTCGGTGATCTCTTGGCCTTTGTTCAGACCAGACGTACCTTCTTCCAGCTGAGTGATTTTTTCTCCTGTATCACCGTCGTTATATAGGATAAAGGAATCTAGGTCAGAATGTGTAGAGTATAGGAGATAGTTATGTGGCTTTTCTTGGCTGCTGACCATATATTTCATCAATGTCTCTCTATACAGTCTTCTCTGTTGCTCGAATACCAGGATGGTGGCATACAATATATCCAACTGCAAAGTGCCTTTCAACTTGGCCCCCCAAGACCTAGACAATAACATACCATATTTCAAGGGAATGTCTACGATCACAACGTCCATAACCATGCCTTTTGCTGGAATCTGAACTAGGGTGATACATAAGTCTTTGATCAAACTGATACATCTGACTTTACTGGAGTCAAAAGAGTGTAAGTCCTTGTAAGTTCTGGTGACCTCGAGTCCCAACTTTTCCATTACTGCTTTAGGCATCAGGTTATGGGAAGCACCTGAATCTAACATAGAATTATGAAGAATTAGGTCGTGTATATTAAGGCTGATGTAAAAAGGAGCAACAAGACCATTGTCGGTTTGACCATCAACTTCAGGGCCAAACAGGAGTTTGGGTTGATCATCTGTAAGATTTACAGTATCTGATTGATTCGCTGATCCAACGGTTAAATCCTTCATGCCTATATTAGGTTCAATGCTCAGCGCTTTAATCACTTGTGAACTGTAAGCGTCTTTACTCATCAACTCGGAAAGGGGAATGGGAATTTTCACTTTGGATAATTCCCCTTCGAGGCTGAAAGGTGTAGGTGCTCTGCTTTGGCTCAACAATTCTAATTTGTCCACCACAGTCTTCTGGCCAGAAGTATTTGGTGGGTTAGTTGATGAAACCTCAGTCTGCAATGATCTTTTCAGAATAGTAAGGTTTCTTTTTGCTAGAACTTCAACATTACCTTTCTCAGGGCTCTTCTCGGTAGAAGGCTCAGGGGATCTCTTGGTTTCAACTATCTTCTTCATTTCGATCACCTTTTTTGGGGAAATTCTATCTGTCTTTTTACTTTGCAGATTGTACTACCAGTGTACCTCCAAAATGGCATTTTCAAATGCTTGTTGTTCGATATCTTCAGCTTCTTCACTTACCTTTGTTTGAGAGAGAACAAAAAGTTCTCTCTCTTCCTAGGTAAGGAAAATAGATTCGTTATCGTGAATGCCCATGAGGTTTATGTGAGTATCCTCCAGTTTTTCAATTACTTCTTCTCCTTCATTGGAATAATTTTCTTGTAGGGGTGGTCTGATCTGTTGATTAGGACCTCTCTGTTCTCTTTGATCTCTAGGATCTCTCTGCCTGATTTGAGGAGGATTCCTTCTAAAGTTAGGATTCCAAATTTGAGGAGCTGGTTGGTTTTCTCTAGGAGGGTTTCTTTCAGATATGGCGAGTCTCTCCATCATCCTTTCCATTGCTCTAGCTAAGGAATCCAATTTGGCATATGAAGAAGATGTGGAAGGTTCTTCTTTAATCATGACTCCCCTCTCTGTTCTATGTCATGCCCTTTTAGCCAACAGGTTAGCCTCCATGCTTATTGCGCTTTTCTGCATGTCTTCTAGGGTGGTGGAGTTTCTTTCCCTTAATTGATATGACATATCAGTGTCAAAACCGCCAGGGAATTTTATCAATGCTAAATCTTGTGGAGGCTTAATATCGGCAGGGATGGCATTGTACAGATTATTGAAGCGAATACAATAATCTTGAACGGTCTCACCTTGATTCCTTCTGCTGTTTTCGTATTCTGACAAGATTTGGAGAGGATTTTTCTTTACCTCCCATCTGCCTAGAAAACTTATTTGAAATGCCGTAAGGTCAATCATTGAGGTAGCACGTAAACTCTTGTACCATTTCTTAATGTCACCGGTCAAACTCTGCACAAACAATCTCATGTGAATGTCAGCCTCATCTACTTCCTGCAGATCAAAATAATCATTCATTTTATCAACGTGTTGTTGTGTGCTCAATGGCCCTGTTCCATCGAACTGTGGAAGTCTCCTTTGATAATTCTGGGGCATAGCATGAAGAGGTGCGGCCAACACCAAGGGAGCATATATGGCTGCCATGATAGGTGGAGGGGGCAGGAAGACAACCTCGATGATAGGTGTGGTAGTGGCAGAAGACAAGGAGGAGGAGGAGCTTGCTGGCATGGAGTGAGCGGTTTGAGGGATCGTGGTGGGAGATAGTATTTCAGGGGTCCAGGGTTGCAAGTTTTTTGGATCTAAAATGATTTCAGTCACAAAGCCGTTAGATTTTGTTCTAAACAGGCTTTGTTTAAAACTGTTGTCGAAGTTAAGATCTTGAAAGGTAACAAGTTCCTCTGGAAGAGAAGGGGACCTCTGAAGGGGACTATGACTTCCTGAACCTTCTACAATGGTCTTTTTCTTGAGTAACTGTTCTGGATTATCAGTTTCTATTACAGGTTCTGGGTCTGGGTGAGATCGAGTATAAGCTCTTTTGGGAGCCAGATTTCTTTTTTGATTTACATATATATATTTTTTAGTTTTATGAGTCTGAAAATTAAAATTCGCAAGCTTTAACAACCTCTAAACATTATTAATTTTTCAGATTTATGATTTTTTTAGAAACAGAGCTTTCTTTTAAGGGAAAGAAAATGTGGGGTTGAAAAATTCTTCCACAGTGGAGTCGCCACTATGTTAACGCTCTGTAAATTCCCAGAGGTTGTTAGGAAAGAAGAAATCTACGAGAGGTAACCTTATCCAACCACTTCAAAACTGGAATCTAGCCCTACCAGCTTCAGAGAGGGAACTCTCTATATGATTTAGATATGTTTTGAATTTAAGATATTAGGCTAGTTAAATAAATATGATTGGAAAGATTTGTTGTTTTTGTTGAGTTGGCTGAAAAGGGCCTTACACATCCATTTGGCTATGGGGTCTATGTTATAAAGATAAAAATCTAACCAGAAAATAAAGATTACTTCCAAAGGGCGGGATAATGCATTAGTTGGATTCCTTTAGCAATAAAATGATGAAAAGCAGAAAACATGAGAATATCAATTAAAGTAAAGAAGCAATTAAGAATTCCCTTACTGTAATATCAGAAGACAAACATTAGGATCTTTCAAAGTATGAAACAGGGTATACGAAGATAAATCCTGCAACATGCGTTACTTTTAAAGATTTAGATTAGAAAACAATATGACAACTGAGCAAGAAAACATTCAACATAGAAAATAAAACATCACCAATGAATAACACGCGAGAATCCTGTGAAAATGTCTCTTTGTATTAATGGAAGATCTCTTGAAAAAGATTACAATCTTGTAGCTTGCAAGGCATAAAGATCAACCCCCAATACTTCACAGTGTGAAGTATTTTTAACAAAAAATTACAAACGATCCTGTCATTAAAGATCAAGACGTGGAAAATCTAAATTCAGCTAACTAACTTAACAAGATACAAAAATCTAGGAAACTGTTTGATAATGTGTCGAAACTTCATGTTGTTTTCTGGGTGAACTGTTGGTGAGGCCTCTACATGACCTCTTCTAACTGGATAGTTGATTGGGCTGGACATCTCATCGACTACTCGATCAGATTGCAAAGCTCTTCCCATCGAAGGTGACTGGGAATGATAACTTTAAGCAATCTACGGTATACTTCATCCATCTCTGTGTACATGGCAAACGTTGGCTTGGTGATGAAGATGTACCGGATCTCATGTTGTATGCTGATGTGGAACTGTAAAGCATCCAAGAATGCCTTACCAGTGATACTACCTTGTATACCTGAGAATTTTGAGCTATCCTTAGCCATAGTGTCTAGTCTCTTTTTATAATCGGGGAGTGTCATCAATTTGACATTTATAACTCTCATACTAGGAAGGTCTTTCTTCTGCAGAGCTTCGATCTTGCTGAAAAATATTTTTACCCCTGCGTCCATTCTCTGGACCTTCTCCTCCAGCTGTAGCATCAGTTCTCTCTTGGTCAGGACCCTCTTGACCTTGAGGATGGTCTCTATCCTATCTTCAATCCTCAACTCCTCTAGCTCCTCTCTGGTTTTGGAATTTAAAAATTTGATGATCTCAGTCGCTTCTGTGGGCATCTCCCCCAGTTCTGCTCTTATCTTCTCGATGTCTTGCTAACTTCTTTGCACTAGCTCGTTTTTCTCGAACATGATTTGTATCATCGACCATATTTCATTCATGGACTTGGTGATGTCCATCCATACACTTTCTTTGACCTCAGCCAGTGTTTTTCCCGCCACTGTTTTCTTTTGAAGCTGTTGCAATTCCTGTTTAAGCTTGTCTGAAGTTTGTTTCTCCTTGGTGTAGCTAGTTTGGAAGGACGATTTGAGTTCCTGAAGGTTCTCAATCTCCGCTTTAAGCCTGCTAATTTCTGTTTCTTGCAAATTCATGTACTCCATAGATTTATCCAGCTCGACTATCTTCTCCATAGCCATCAGTGGAGTTGCCGAGGGGATTTCTGCTATAGACACTATGCTCACTCTTGCGAGAGGAACTGCACTCAGTGGAATGACCTCCATGGGTTTTGAATGCTCCTTCTCTTTTACTAGATTTTCCAATTCAGCTTCCATTTCTTTCAACTATGCATTCTGCTCCATGATGAGCTTGAGCATCTCATCCTTCTCCCCTTCTGTCTCCGCTATTTCCTTTGTCTGTGAATCTTCTGTTGGAGGCAATTTCAATTGTTTCCTCAGGGAAGCTATATCGACATTTTTCTTTTTGATCATCTCCTCGACTGCTTTCACGTTCGAGGGATCATATCCAATCTTGAGAACCAGTTCCTCCAACGTCTTAATCCTTTTATCCTTGGAAAAGGATGATATTTTTTCTAACTTCAACTACATCTGGACATTATTCAGAGATACTTGTAACTTTGAGGCAGCAGTGGAAGAATGTGCCAATGTGGAGAAAACCATTTCTCTAGTTTTCCTGTGCAGATCCTTCTGATCAGCTCAATGCACATCTTTAGTCTGAAATTCAAACGTTGCCCTTTTGTAATCCGTGATTACCTTCGGGTCTGGCACCTGTGCTTGTAGAAACGCCATGTGCATTCTACCCTTCTTAGTGTCGAATGCAGACAATAGTCGATGTTGTGCAGTGGATGTTTTCTTCCAGAACTGAGTGTACGTGTTGTTGGTCAGTGTCTGATTTTTCTTCTTGATCAGATCATACTTCTCAAAAATACTCAATTTCGGTCCTATTTTTCTTGGATGGCTAGTTAGTGGAGTATCTGTAGGCTTTCTGGGAAACACTGTAGTCATGATTTGTTTGTTGCTTATACTAAGGAGTGACTGATCAACCTCCAATGTGGTAGTGGATTGCATTCCCTTTTCACCAGCCGTGTCAGGTGTCAGACTGATTTTTGGCCTCTTGGTATGTAGTTGAAATTATTCAGATGATACTTTAGTGACAAAAGGTGACACATCATGCCTAAGCCTTTTCTCCTTGGGGGACTATGGTGTGGTCATCTATGAGACAGTGACCGAGAGGTCCTGTTGTTTTGTTGAATTTTTTTTCTATCTCAGGCCTGGATGTGTGGACGTACGAGATATTTTTATTTTTGACCCTCATCTCAGAAATTATCTCGCATGGATCATAGTGCCATGCAAAACTAACAAAAAACTTCATCTCTTTAAGCAGTCTGTCTTCTTCCTCCCCGGTGCCTTGGCTATTGCAGACAAAATATCCAATATGCCCTTTAATTCTGACCTGTTGCTTCTTCTTCAGAGACACAAAATGTATGTCGTCTAAATTTATCATTTGCCTTATGTATTCTAGGGCAAAAATCCTCATGGGTAAATACCTGGGAAATTTATATGGGGCCAACTCACACCCATACACTCTAATCTCAGTGTGATTTTGGTACAGGTACTAATCACCAGTCTTTGTAAGGTCCGAGAGATGTAAAATCCTCTGAATTTCCTCATTAATTCTAGGTTCAGGTCTGTCGCTGAGCATACTCACCACTGGGTGGTAGAACTGATCGATGAACTCCTTGAAGATGAATTCTGTAGATTTATGTCTAAGCAGTGAAGTCCACGCTGTCACTGCCTATGGTCTCCCATCTTTATCCATATTTTGCATTGAAAAGGAAAATTTGTCTTCTTGAAAGAACACGAATAGGTAAGCCAGTATTGAAGAATACCGGAACATACCTTCTATGGCAAAGTTGATGATTTGTTCGTGAATGTTGTCCACCAAGAACGTACTGTAGTCCAACTGAATAGTGGGTCTCTCATCAGTGGAAAAAATGGACAGAAATCCCAAGATGGTTTTGTCCACCCATTGATCCGAAAAATATCCAAGCAAGGCACATAATGATGTGATAACCTAGTTTCCCTTTACTGAGAATAGGAAGGAAGGATAAGGGGGGTTTGCAGTGGGGATCTGAGTGGATTATGGGAGGAAAAACTCAAAAATCTGAGCTCTTTGTGGGAAAGACATCTTCTGGTAGAGCTCTGTGATGATTTCGAGGTTGAAAGGTGAGGGGGACTTAGCTCTGGGTATATGCAACATCTGGTCGATGGTTTATGATGTGATGAGGAAAATAATTTCTCATGATGAAGACATAATGGCTCTTTGTTCAGGGATATAATGGGCCTGGCATTTGAAGGTGAATTCGGGAAAGTGGTGAATATGGGGGAGTAGATACAGGGGAAGATTCGACTCCCAGAGACCAATCTCATCGCTCTGGTCAAAGAAAACCTCTTTGGGCCATGACTGCAAGTCCACGAAGTCAAACTCACATCTAATGTCTGCAATTAAATAGTCTTTGTCGGCCAGGGGGATCCTGTCGAGGTCGACAGGGGGAAGGAGGAAAGAATTTTCCTTCGCTTCCGTCCTCTTTGATTTTGGCGCCATCGCTATAAAAATACCTGCAAATCAAACAGTTGTTAGTGGGGATGATGGTGGCTTGGGATGTTTGACTGAAATGAAGAGAAAATGGGGAAAAATGTCTGGTGCGATGGGAAAAAGGTATTTTCTGGTGAGACGACACGGTAAGTAATGGAAGGAAGAAGGGAGACATTGGTTTTGAGTGAATGGATACCCGTTGGGCGTGAGGGACAGGTCAGCGGGCTAACGGATAAGTTAGCCAGTAATAAATTGACAACGGGTTGTTTGGAGCATGATATGGAAGGTAATAATGAATGATGAATACAACCAAGTAACATGGCAGGAGTTGATTGGAGAGTGACCCTGGTGAGAGGACTTGTAGAGGGTGAACAAACAGAGAGGGGCTGACAGAGTAATGGGATGTGACCTCTTAGGAAAAACATGGATGATGACATCATGGGGTGATGGGGCATGTTAGAAATGATAGGCGATGGAAGTCTGAACCAATGAATTGATGCCACGTAGAGAAAAAGGGGCCCACCAGAGAATATTCCATTCCAGACCTCCCCCCCCTCTGTTAAAGATAGATCGGTTGGGGGGGTCCGAAAAAAACCAAGAGTCATTGATCTGCGTGCTTTATTTTCAACCTTAGATCTATGTGCGATAGTTAACTAACATTCCGGACCCCCCCCCCCACTGTTAAATATAGATCGATCGGGGGGTCAGGAATCCAATCTGAGCCGTAGATCTGAGCGCGCACATCTGAGCCATGTGTATATGCGCCTTCGCTATTTCCAATTCCAGACCCCCCCCCCCACCATTAAAGGTAGAATGGTTGGGGGGGGGTCCGAAAAAACCCGTCGACTGTAGATCTGGGTGCCCGCTCTTGGGCCGTTCATCTATGCGTTGTGCTTAACTATGAACGCGAAGGCATATGTGCTCCGAAAAACTTAGGATAAGTGCACATTGTGGGATTTTTCTGATATTTTCCATGTTTCTATCACCAAGGGGTTAGACATCAAACCCTTTAAGCCTCAAGGACATGGCTCAACATTGATCATCAGGCTGGTTTTATTGAGACAAAGCCAACTATCCTATGTTCTAACCTAATTACCTATGACAATTAGTTCAGATTAAACTTTTGGACTAAGGAATTACTCTATCCTGGGGTTATCTGACCAAGATTAGGTAGTTTGGTCAGTTTTATTCACTAACTAACCTAAATCACTTGGCTAAGATTAAACAGTTTAGCCAATCTTATTCACTACTCCTATCAACATCAATTTAAAGAATTTGTCCATGCTTGAAAGGTATGGACCAAATCATGTTATTACATGGGGCTCTATTGAATTTCTTTTATGCCCTCTTTTATTCTTTTTCTTCTTTTCTTTTCTTTTTCTTTTTCTTTTATTTTTCTTTTCTTTTTCTTTTTCTTTTCTTTCAAATTATTTGTAGAATGAAAAACCATTTGACAAAGAAAAACACTTAAAGAGATAACATTTCAGTCACCAGTTGATCCTATAAATTAGGGTTATAACACAACTCATTATCACCATTGTTGATTTGGAAATTGAATCTGGAGCCAAAAGACCCCCTTTGATTAAAGTGGTGATTCCGGGAGCTACAGTGGATGAAATTAACTTCTGTCCGGACCAAGTAAGTAAAAACTCCCTTACCTTGCATTTTATGTCTTTGTTTGTGCATTGGGTTTCATTTTTTAGGTGGGCATCGACCTTTAAAATGCCGGCCCTAGGTACACGTGGGTTGTCTCAAGACAGGACACATGTACATTTGGGTAGAGTAAACTCTGCCTACATGTACACGCGATTGTCACCAATACAACACGCATGGGCCCCCTTATTTAATGAAAAAGACTTCAAAAGCAAGGGTTAACCCTCCTGAACCTTTTTGTTTTGCAGGATGTATGTCCATTGGAGAGAAAGAGAGCGTGAAGAGGTGAATGAGTTGGTTGGGGAAGACCCCAATGTTGTGGCTACGTTGATGCAGTGTGGGTTACTCAAGTTTTTTCTATGTCCTTTCATGTGGGCACAACCTAGGCTATTGAATGCTTTGGTTGACTACTGGCATCCGGATGTAGAGGCATTCATGTTAGAGGGGAAGTCACGGGTTCCCACGGTTGAGGACATTTACTTTTTGACTGGCCTCTCTAGGAGAGGGGAACCAGTCAATTTCCAGACTTTTCCTGCAGGGCCGCATAACATAGCAGAATTGATAGCTCTATATTGTGCAACTAATATAGACCATGCGAGCACACAGGTGCCTATAAGAAAGATCACTAACCTATCTCTACAGGCGATAGTATTGCTTATTGGGCGAATTACTGGTTCTGCAGCTCTACATCAGGCATCCCGCGCACAGATGAACTGTGCAGTCCAGTGCTTAAATGCACAATTTTTTTATTGGAGTACCACTTTGCTTGAGTGTATGAAGAGGAAATTGATAGATTGTCGTTTGCAGACACATAGGAACTTTGGGTTCAGGACCATTCTGTGTTCATTCTTTTTTGAGAGAGTTCCGAGTTTTAGTCCTCGAGTAGTGGTACGAGGACACCAGGCCTCTCTTCCTGCTGTGTGTAGATGGGAAGTACTACTGCCATGACAGGGTGGTGGAAGGACCAATGAGTCCTTCGATGATGACATTTTTGCATGGCTATCATGACAGATCCCAGTTACAGAGGACTACCCCTATGCCGAGATTGATTTTTTGAGAGACACAAAGATACCAGTACCTCCTGGTGAGGAGCGAGGGGAGATGGGTAAGTCTCCACCTTTGTAGTTTTTTTTTGTTGTATATGTAATTTTTATGTTATTTTGTTATATATATCATTTTTTTTGCTATGCCAAAGTATTTGATGGATATGTGTTTCAATGTGTGAAGATGTGGGACCAGTGAAACCCACTGACTATGCAAGGAATAGGCGTCGTCCTCGTCCAGGGGCCGCACCTGCTACCGCAGGGGGACCAGTAGTAGCAGGAGATCTTCCAACCGAGGAGGCTGAGAGGGTATTGAGACAGGTTGAGCGTAACTTTACTGTGCTCACTTGCACGATATCGATGGCAGAGATTGAGGATCTGCCACCATCTATGCAACCTCATGTAGTGGGGGCACCACAGACATGGGTCTGGTTGTTTCGATGTTTAGCTGATGTTGTGGACCAGTATAACAGGGCCCATAGGCCCTGACTTTAGCTAGACATTTTGACATGCCATGAGCACCACTTGTATATATTTTTTTAGGGCCCTGTGACTCGTTATTGGTCCTAATTTTGAGGTGCTTGCGTCCATCTATGTACTCTGGTTACTTTATGATATTCTATATGTTTTTTTGGTCTTTTGTGTCTTATGGATCATGTGTGAAAAAACGTATTTACATTCTTATGTTAATGTTCTTTCATATGTGTGCAAGATGCCAATCTAAAATTTGATTAGCTAGAGTATCTGTAACTTGGTTTAATCTCCTAGGAACATGAAAATATGTAATATAATCAAAGTTTCATTCTAAGAGACATACCCTAAGGAATCATTAGTGTAAAGTTGAATCATGAACCCGGTAAACTCTGTCTAACTGAGACAGAACCAGTTGAGCATCGAGATAGACCCGGAGATGAGAGATACCAAATGAAAAAGCATCACGAAGCAACTCAATAACTGCACTATACTCGACGAAATTATTTGTGGTGTCACCTAAGCATATACCTCCGAAAGATAATAACTGGCCTTGGGGTGTAAATATTACCCAAGCTACGGAGGCAAGCCTCTGAGTGTGCCGACTAGCACCATCTGCATACCCAATGAACACCTTGGAATCACTTGACATCTGCCACAGTGACAAAAGATAATATTAACGACACATCCATAACACTAAAAGAAACTAAAAAGTAATAGTACAAAGACTATACATATGTTACAAAAAGTTACCCACAATGACCTGCCTATGAGTAATACTTCTTGAGGTAGAGCCCATTTCTAGGCTCTGCCAAAGCATTCCCTTCAAAATCAACCAGACGATAAGCACCCTTTTTTAATACCTCTTTTATGATAAAAGGTATGAACCACATGGGTTTGAATTTTCTTGCCCCTAGGGGGTCCTTATCTTGGTCATAGACCAGGACAAGGTCACCTTTAGAGAAAATCCAAGGATGAACGGACCTATAATATTGACACTTGACCTTATGTTTGTGAGCCTCATTGGCCAGGGCTGCATCATGATGCTACTCATTGAGCTGCTCTAGGTATACTAACCGTTCTTCGAGTGGAGAAGTGTCTGGCAATAATTTGACTGCTAACTTTAGAGACGGAATCTGACATTCGATGGGCAAGACTACCTCCAGCCCGTAAAAAAGTTGAAAAGGTGAGAAACTGGTTGCAGTCTTAACAGATGTTTGGTAAGCCCATAATGTTGAGTATAACATCAAATGCCAATTTGACTTGGCTGAGTTAATAGTTCGTTGTAGAATAGTCTTAAGAGTTTTGTTTATAGCTTCCACCTGCCCATTGGCTTGGGGGTAGTAGGGTGATGAATGTTCTTTCCATAACCCAAGCTTGGATGTTAATTTGTTCATCATCTGATTCTGAAAGTGAATTCCATGGTCAGTGACAATCTCCCTCGGGACGTCGAACCTTGCTATGATCTAGTTGAATAAAAAGAGAGTTGCAGTCTCTCCATCATCTTTAAATGTTGGCATAGCTTCGACCCACTTTGTGAAGTAGTCTACAACTACGATGATATAGCAGTGCCCCCTTGCTAACTGAGGGTTGCAAGTAGTGTAATCAATCCCCCACTTGGTGAAGGGACCAACTTTTATGATAGGAAACATGGGAGCGGGATGTGCCCTCATCTTCTGAGAGAAGATTTGGCATGGATGGCACTTCTTGATCAATTCGATACAATCTTTGATACGTGTCGGCCAGAAGTAACCTGCTAATAGAATATTTTGGGTTGTTGCCAACCTAGACAAATAACTGCCACAAGCTCCGATATCGAAATCGTTAAACACGATAACTGCTTCCTCATGAGTGAGACATCAGCATAGGATGCAGTCTACACCTATCTGATACAAAGTATCCTCGATTATGAGATAATTATTATCCTGATGGCGTATGCATCGATGCTCATCATGAGAAGCAGTGGTAGGGAACTTCAAAGTCTAGAGATAGATAACTATATCTCCATACCAGGGATCCGAAGATTTGATAAAAAACATATCACCCCGAATAGGCGATTCTTTAGGCACAACATCACCTGACTCAACCGAAAGTTTCGAAATAAGTTCTACGAAGACCAGTGATTTTTTGGACATTGCTGAAATGAAGTCTAAGTAAAAATCCTAGAGGATGACTATCCATCTACTGATTTTTCCGCCTATTACCCATTGTGTCAACATGTACTGGAATGGATTCACGACAGCAATGATGGTGGTCTTGCGAAACATAACATAATAACGGAACCATTGAACAGCATGAACCGCTACCAACACAAGTTTTTCGATGTGAGAATAATTGAGTTCCGGTCCTATGAGGCCTCGACTCAAGTAGTAGATCACGTATTCTGAGAACAAGTCATCTTCCTGAACTAAAACCATGCCAATGGTTGATTCTGCTGCAGCCAGATATAATAAGAAATCTTTGTTATAGTTAGGTGGCCGGAGTAGAGGGGCAGTTGTGAGGGCATGTTTAAATGCATCGAAAGAGCGTTGAGCCACATCGTCCCAGTAAAAGGGAACATCTTTCTTCAGTAAGCACATAAAGCCCTTGGTGATCTCGGCATAGTTGGCAATGAAGCGTCGTAAAAAGTGTGCCTTGCCTTGTAGACTCTGAAGTTGAAGAATTGTGCGTGGGGGGGGGGGGAAACTGAATTATTGCCTCAACCTTGAGAGGATTGACCATGATCCCTATTGTTGACACTATGAAACCTAACAATCTTCCTAATGTTACACAAAAGATGCACTTGTTTGGATTTAAGCGAATCCGAAAGTAGCGAAAATGTTCAATGATAAGTCGGAGGTGTGTGGGATGATCTATTCTCTTGTGAGATTGAGATGCTAGATCATCTAGGTAAGCCTCAACTATATGCTTGAGGTCATGAAAACCAAAAGACATGGCCCGCTGGAAGGTGGCTCCAACATTTTTGAGACCAAAAGTCATCTTACAATATGCGAATGTACCCCATGGACATATGAATTCCATTTTGTGTTGGTCTTCGGGTTTGATTTGGATTTGATTATATCCCAAAAAACCTTCCATGAAAGAAAAGGCTTTGCAACCCGCACATTCATCAATGATCTGGTCGATGAAAGGTGTGGGAAAATTATCTTTGGGATATGCCTTGTTCAAATCATGGAAGTCGGTACATACACAAATCGTTCCTTGTTTTTTGTTGATCGGTACGGAGTTTGACACCCATTGGGTCAAATGGATAGGATAGATAAACCTGGCTTTTAGCAATTTCTCAACCTCAACCTTAATGGTTGTTTCTTTCTTAGGAATAATTGGATGAAGCTTCTGCTGAACCGGCTTGGCATCAGGATACGTTGTGATTTCATGTTCAACTATTTTTGGATCGATGCCTGAAATTTACTCATAAGACCAGGAAAAGACGTCATGGAATTCTTTGAAAAGATCTGTGTAGATTTGAATCTCTTTGGGGGAACAGTCAAATCCGACGAAGACATTCTCCATGATGCCAGGGTTTCGGGAGATGTTGATTGGTAAGGTTTCAGTGATAGTTTCCATATTACCCTCAGCATAAACCTCATGTGTAGCTAAGGGATTAATAGGACAAGACCGATCTCCCATCATAGTCACGGTGAATTCTTCCGCTTCAATTCGGCTTAACTCTGGGAGGAAGTATGATCTGTGATGAAGATCTTCCCAAGGTTTATCGAGACTAGTCATTGTTTCAATTATTGCTTTGTCAGAGGGCAAGACTAAGTCTAATGAATCGGTGTGAGCGAGAGAACCTTGAGCCCAAATAGGCTCTATAAGTGGATCTAACTCTTGTGCAGGAGCTGGATCAGTGTGGGTTGAAGTTTGCTAGACTAAGGAGTATGCTAATTCAGCTACGAACAAAGGCATGGACATGGACGAATGCCCTATCCCATCCATCGTGGCCGATGGGGAAGGAAGTGTCCACGGATTCTCGAAGTAAGTCATGCGGAACGACGAAACTTGAAAAATACCAACCTTATGGTGATTGGATATAAACTTGATATCGCCTTGAGGGGGTAGGTAATCGAAGGTACCCATCAAATATGGGCACAAACTAATCCCTACGTTGACGACACTGGGTTGAGGATTATCAATCATCGGGACCGTGGATGCCCTCAAAGCAGGGTCAGGTCTAGAGAAGGACAATTGATCGATGGTCACTATCTGGCCTTTGTGTGGAAACAACAAGACCCAGAAAACTGTAGAAACCACAGCTTGCATGGCATAAGTCCAACTCCTTCCTAATAAGAGGTTATAGTCGAGGGGAGCATCAACTACCTCTACTTTGACACACATGTTCTTCCCTCCTAACTGCATGGGGAAAGAAGGAATGATACCATGTGGTCGGAACGAATGACCATCAAAAGTGGTGAGGAGAGTAGGTGACAGAGAAAAAATGGGCTGACCAATGGCCTTCCAACATGCTAACGATATAAGACATGTCGAGGCGCCCTCATCAACCACCGTGCGGAAGATATTCTGAGTAAATTTTTTTGTGGGATAAGACACTACTATCTGGAATGCTACGTGGTAAGGTAGACGAGGTTTTAAGTTAGTTGTATTCAGCATGATTGTACCTGGATTACAAGTCTCAATAGATCCTAAAGCGGTTAAAAAGGATTTCCTCTGAGAAGGGCAGCTTTGGAGGACCTCCAAAGCGGACATTGCACAAGGGGTTTGTGATAAATCTTCCACCACAGAGTAGTTATGGGCGGCCCTTGCATTTGGGTTATGAGAAGATTTTTTGAATGTGCCTTTTGGAATGTGTGTCATTGTTTCGCCCAACATCTTCTTAATCTGTAGAGGAAGAGATGGGAGTTCAGCTTCTTTGCCCTTCTCAGAAGTGCTCGATTTACTATAGTCATGCGCTCTAGTCGATATAAAAGCATCACCCCTCACCATATATACGTTCACGGATGCGGGTTTGTTCGCAGGAAGACAGGATTCTTGGATGCCCCCTTCTATGCTTGCAGAGGCTTGGGTTAGATTTTGTCCATGTTGAAATGGATTGGTTAACACAGTAGGTTGTTGCTGCATCACAAACTTTTGGGCTTCTGTAAGCCGAGGAGATAGATGGGTCGGGTGGTCTTCCACGCACAAGTTGCATGGTTACCTCGCCTTTTGTTTCTCAGCGTTGTCCCCGCAAGCATTATCGGTGGGTTTTTTATCCCCCTTACCTTTCTTTCATTGTTTTTTCTTTCCTTCAAACTGTTGGGTGGCCTTTGGGTTAGTCGATTGCACTGTGTGTACCTCCGACATTTTGGTAGGGGGAGCAGCCAAAGTAATGGTTTGGCTAGCCGCTGTGTGTTGTATAGATAACTGCTGCAACTGCTTCATCAATTTCTTAGTGGGATTTGTTTGTGCTGAACTAACAATACCATCAGCATGTGGTCCATCTCTCTGTCTAGTTTTATCAAGGATTGAGCATGGTGCATCTGGCAAGATGTTATGTAATAAACCAGACTGAGAATATATGAGCTCAAATTGTTGAGCCCTCATGATGACGTCTTCTTCTGAGAATACTCTCGATGTCACAATGTCTTTGGATAACTGGGGGACCAAAGACTTAAGGAACCACTCAAGAAGGAATGCTGGTGGGACTAGCACCTTTATTAGACTCTTACGGCGTCTCCATTCTCGGATGTGATCAGAGATATGGTCCACTGTCATTTGTTCAAAATTGGCCAGCGACTCTGTGCCAGCGTCGTATCTCACAGGTAACTGGAAATGGTTTAGGAAATCCATTTCCATCTCACCGAAGGAAGAGTATATTTAGCGATCGAGCTCGATGTACCATCTCGCGACACTCCCAATGAGAGCACATTGAAACAATCACAATTGTACGGAGTCATCTTTCAATGAGTTAGATGAGCACCAAATATGGAAGGTAGTCACATGATCTCCTATATTTTCATTAGACTTGGATTTGAACTTTGGAATGTTTGAAGGAAACTTCGTTGGCATAGGAGGCCAACACAGATCGTGACAAATAGGGTCATTCAACAACCTTGTAAAATTTGGCAAGTGCAAAGTCGCCAGGAAGGGTAGTTTGGGTTGTTGGTGATAACCTAGGAAAAAGGGGCCTAGAGTTTGACTGGCACCAGGTTGCCAAGAAAAGTTTGGTTGCTAGCCTGGACTCTGGTAGAAACCATGGCCTTGGTCAGCATATGGATTTTGCATATGTGGAGACATCATGGACTGATTTCCCAAATAGGACATAGATGGTTGGGTAGGCGTTATATTCGAAGGACTCTGGGAAGGGTTGCCCCATGTCGGTCATGTGGGGATAGGCATAGTAGTTTTTCTGGGGTTCCATTTATTGTGGAAAGAATTACCCCAGGTCATCATTCTGGATGAGGGAACGGATCCCTACCAAGAATTCCAAGGCCCTGATGCGAAATAAGTTCCTAGGTTTGCCCCCTGTGCAAGAATAGTACCTTGCATAGGAATAGATTGTCCAAAACTGGGATTGACCCAGTCGAGAAGGCGGTTGACGAGAAGGCATTGTTACCAAATGTTCCGGCCAAAGAAAATGGTGTCGAACCTACTGACATACTATGTGAAGGTGGTCCTTGACTCCCCGCTCCAAATAAACAATGGTATGTAGGTTGTCCGATGGATTGTTGATGCGAGCTGCCGAGTGAATGGGACGAAGGAGGGATATGACCTCCTCCATAAGGGAAAGCGTTAAAAGGAGCAGGAGTGCCCCCCATGTGACCTTGCAGAGGAGCGCTAGATCTCCCTACCCCCAGACCTAAATTCTGCAAAGTGGAGTAGGAAAGTACATGACTTGTACCTGAAATAGGCATCCTGTATGAGAACAGAGGGCCTATCGCACTTGGTGTGAAAGGGGTTGTGGTCACCGCCAAAGATGGGATCGGACCACTGTGCGATGTAGAAGCAGTCAAGACCATGGTGGCTCAGACCGATGACGGTGGGTTAGGAGGTGAAAACTCTTCTGTGGTGACAACCATAGAGGGAATTAAAGAATTCCTAGAAGGAGTAACAACATTTGTTCCCATTGTTGTGTGCAACACTGTCTAGCGCTCATAAAATTGAATTGGTATGATGAAAGGTGCCAAGAAATCAGTGGTTGTGGTTTCAATTGGGCCAAGAGTGTTTACTTCAAGGTACAAAATGGTTGATTCCTATGGATGTTGGTCAGGCACAATTGCTTGTAACTTGGTCGCTTCAAAAGACCCGTGTTGGTCTAGATTTTTCCTTAAAGGTTGTGGGGATGGCTCCAGTTTAACTAGCGGTAGGCCAAGAAGCCTTCGTGACTGACGGAGCTCGTGATCCTCCACTGTTTTAGAACATAAAAGACACTCTAGGGTAGTCTAAACATTCAAAAGTAACACACACTAAAAATGTCCCTAGAAGGTGAGACAGGCAAACACTAAATTAATTGGAAGAACAGTTACAACAACCAACACTAGAGCAACTTACCGGTGCAAGTGCAACTCAAACACGGAAGAACCCTCCAGGTATACTCTACAAAGCATGGCCCAATTTCTGTCCTAGGTACCATGGTATACCCCCGCAGTCTCCTGTGTATGTCCCTAACAAAGATAGGCAACTAGGTTGCCAGCGTGCGAACAGTCACCAGGCGGGTACAGTCGAAAGTCGGGTAGACCACAATGAGTAGGGTATCGAGCCAGAAACCTGTCAAGGGTATCAAAATCAAGTGGTCCAAAAGACAAATGAGGACCTTGAATGGATTCGAGACCCACGAAGCCCCGTGGCAAATGAAATCGACGGAATCCAAAAACAAGCCCTTTATATGTGTTCTCCACTATGATTGGTCCAACTTTGGAGGGGTTATCTCCGCTACCTTTCCGCACGCGACCTCGTGTTTATCCCCTATGTTAGAGGGGGGTCCTGGATAAATTTCACGATACTGGACTTAGACACTCCCTAACTCAGACTCCAATGTTTGATTTTAAATGGCCTTGAAGAGTTTCCTCTCCAACCTAATTCAAGGCCCTAATCCTGAACTAGTTGGTGAACCCTACAAACATAGAAGTCTAATAAATTTTAGATTTAGTGTTAATTTTATGGATTTTTCTTATGTCAAGGGGTATGAAAGTGAAACTGATGATGTGTAAAAGACGAAAGAAAAAAATGAATAAAAAGATGGAAACAAAAAACTTTTACTTAATGCAAAATTTCAACAACTTTTCAAAATATATATCTTCTTTTTAATTTTCTAAGATTTTTGGATAGCAAACTCAAAAGAAATTTCACTTGACTACAATCTACTTATGATCTAAGTAAACTACAAAAACTTATGAAATAAACGACTTTTCCCTGGCTAATAATGTAGAAACACACTCTTCAACCAAACAAGAAAATGAAAAGAGATTTTTATTTATTTATTTAAATGCTAATAAAGTAAAATGGAAAAATACCAAGTAAAAACCAAAAAAAACAATTCTAGCCTAATCACAGATCGCAAAGAATCACGTCAAAAAATCACACACTAGCAACTTTAAAAAATGACTCTCACACTTGTCTAAAAACCCTAATTTTTTTTTTTTAAACATCTTTTTAAAATGAGAAAAAGAAAGCTAAGGCTAAGATTAATCCTAAGTTATTGACTGCTAAGACAGAGATTCAAATACCTGAGAGATATAACTCTCATCAATGGAAAGGATGACTGCCTTACCCACAACAAAAACTATCATGCCCAAGCACGCTACTGATAACCTAACAACAAGCATGTGAACGCGAGCTATATAGATCTAGAGGGTGTGTGCACACAGGCTGACCTTGTACAGGCTGCATGTATATCTAAAATTTGAGAAAAAAAAAATAGATAACCTAGACCAGGAAGAGACCACTGATATGGATAACCAAGATCTCCTGAAGGCTTGGACACTCTTTTTAATAGGAAAAAGAAAACCAAGAAAGGAAAAAATCATAAAGCAAAACAATTTGAGACAAGACTGCAAACAACCAAGACTCAGACAGATTTCCAGAAAACCCCTGAGAATGTCTGATTCTGATAGGGAAGAGGATGACTGCCTCAAAAATTATCAGGGATCTACACGCTACTGCTACTTCTTCAGCTAGCGTTCACACACAACCTATAAGAGAGTAGGGCATAGGTACATGCATGCAGACCTTATGCAGGCCACGTGTACCTCTGTGGGTCCCAAAAAAACACAGTCAAGCAAATCAGAGAAGGATAGTATGGAAAACCAGACTCTTTTCTAGCTCAGACTTCACAGAAACTAAAAAAAAACCAGCAAGAAAAACCAGTCTTTTTTCTAAAAACTACCCAAAAAATAAAATTCCAAGAACCCTAGAGACTTCCCCAGTTGTAAGGGAAATCTCCTTACGGACTAGAAAATAGGGTTATGCTTTGCATGCAGATATGACCAAGAGAAAATCTACTTTCTACCTTTGTTCCCAGACTTAAATCCTATTTATTTTCGACGACCTCCTCATCTACCTCCAAACCCAAAAGTTCAATAACCACCTCTCACAAGATGATCATCATCATATTCTCCACCAGACCCCCTGCTATCTCCTCATCGAAGATATATTATATCGGTGAGAGTTCGACACCATACTTCATCGATGCTTGACTATTGACGAGGCCGATAGAGTCTTGAACAATTTCCATAGCGGCGCATGTGGGGGCCATCTTTCGGGAATGTCCACTGCTAAGAAAATCATCCGATCAGGTTATTTTTTTCCTACATTATCTCATGATTGCATTCATGCCATGAAGCGATGCAAGAAATGTCAGCTTTACGCCAAAAAAGCATGATCACCACCTGCTCTTCTTCACCCAGTCATTACTGTCGGGCCCTTTTGTAAATGGGGCATCGACTTCATGACTTGTAATCCCCCATCCAACAATGGACACAAATACATTTTTTTCGCAATCAATTACTTCAAAAAATGGGCTAAAGCTATGCCCACCTTCAACAACACCACTGACACTGCGGCGCATTTTTTCTTTAATAGCGTCATATCCCACTTTGGAGTACCACTCCAACTAGTTTCTGATCATGGGAAACACTTCGAGAATGAGATTTTCATCAAACTCTCATCTCGGTTAGTATTCTCCCACCAGTTTGCCTCACCATATTACCCTGAGTCTAACAGAAAGTTTGATGTAGTTAACAAGGTCCTCAAGACCATGTTACAGTGCATGGTTAATAAACATAAGACCAATTGGCATCATATGTTATTTTCCGCGCTATAGTCTTATCGTACGACCGTGAAAACGGCCACTGGTTTCACACCATTTCAGCTAGTCCATGGGGTTGAGGCCACTCTTCCCATCGAGTGCGAAATTCCCACCTTACGCACCGCAATTGAGCTATTACCCGACACTACTCCAATGGAGCAGCGCTTGCTGAACTTAGAGTCCTTGGATGAAGATCGTCGATCTTCATTACAGAACAATGAGGCAGCCAAAAAATGGTCAAAGGCCACCTTTGATTTCCATGTCAACCTTCACTCATTTCATGAAGGAAATCTCGTCCTTGCTTACGATATCGCTCACAATACCTTCGGTCATGGAAAATTCGAGTCACTATGGCATGGCCCCTACATTATCCAAAATTGCCTCACCAAAGCCGTATACATCATGGCTTCCCTTGAAGGCCTCTCTCTCAAAGAACCCATCAATGGGTTATACTAAAAGAAATTTTACGCCTAAGCGTAGCCATTCTACTTTAGGTTATTTCTTTTATAGTGTTTTTAATCTTTTTTCCATCCCTCACGTCTAAACTATCATTTATGCTATTGATATATCCCTCCTCCACTGGCCTACCACATCGGTTATGCCGACGGTGTTGGCAAATGTTTAATAGATAGTGTATGCTTGTCATTGATGGCAAGTACAACAATGAAGATGGCAGGATCAGAATGTGCATCGATGGACAAACATGAACGACGTAGGCTCAGGAGGAATTAGTGCAGAGTCGAAATTATTCCAAGTAAGAAGGATGTGTAAACTTGGAGGAGAAGCGTCGTTGATCGTTGGATCCCATCCAAAATTCCCGATAGCATGAGGGCCGTCAGATCTGAATAAAAATAAGAAGAGCGTGCACTGAAGAGAAGGACAGATTTCATTCGTTAGATCTGAGCGAACTCGGAAGCTCGTGAGTGGAAGAGTTAAGGATTTTGTGTTAAAGGTCGCGAGGTGCGAGGTCACGAAGCGGCGAAGTGGTGAAAAGATCAGGACCTTCTATCTGGGAAGGATGCGTGGCAGAGATCGGAGAGATCTCACGAACTTGGGGGTTCGCAGGATAAAGGCCCAAGTATTGGGTGTTCAAAGTTTGCGAGGCGCAAGGACACGAGGCGGTGAAGTGGCAAGAAGATCAGGACCGTCCATCTGGGAAGGACGCGTGCCAGAGATCGGAGAGATCTCATGAACTCGGGGGTTCACAGGATAAAGGCCCAAGTATTGGGTGTTCAAAGTCGGGAGGCGCAAGGACGTGAGGCGGAGAAGTGGCGAGAGATTTATAGCCGTCCATCTGGGGGGACAGGTGGCGAGAGATTGAGAGATCTCGCAAACTCGGGAGTTTGCAGGTTGAGAGTCCAAACATTGGGTACTCCAAGTCGCGAGGTCGCGAGGTAGCGAAAGAAGGACAGTCGTCGGATCCGGATCACAGGAGGACTGTTGGATCTACGCGGGGGATCACATGTGGCAAAATATCGTCATCTTGCTAACTGAAAAGTCAAAGGAATAGCGGAGATGTGAGATCGTGATTTAATCAAGGACCGTTGATCAAGAGGACGCGTGGCGAAAGATCAGAGCACCATAAATCTCCATCTCGGAGTCTCGCCTATCGCGACTTGGAGTGACGAGAATCTCCATCTTAGGATCAACAAGATGCGAGATCACGAAATGACCCTGACCGTCAATACATCAAAAGATGTGGACCGTTGATCTGAGCTCCATCTCAGAGTCTCGCCTATCGTGACTTGGAGTGATGAGAAACTCCAGCGAATAAACAGGGACATGCGAGATCACGATAAGATCCTAACCATCAATACACCAAAAGATGTGGTCCATTGATCTGAGCTCCATCTCAGAGTCTCACCTATCGCAACTTGGAGTAACGAAAATCTCCAATGAAGGAACAACGAGATGCGAGATCACGATGATATCAGGACCGTTGATTCACCAAGATCATGAACCATCGATCGGGGTCGATGAAGATCAAGAGTTCGACTGTCTCAGAGAAGACGAAGAGTCTTAAACTGCCAGAGAGACTGAGGAATCTCAGTATAACATGCAGTGATGCTGGACACGCGGGGCGAACCACCAGAGAAGCTGAAGAGTCACGATGCTAATCAGACAGAGCACTCGAGAGGTGGAGGATAATGGTGCAAAGTCAGCATGCAGAGGCATTGTGAACACTTCATGCACAAGGTGCACAGAAGTTATAAAAACACGGTACAGAGAAGAGTTGCGTTGTTGTTGCTGTTGGAGGTTATTGTGAGTGTTGTTGGTAAAGGTGATTCAGGTGTGAAGAAGGAGGAGAGTGTAGCAGCTGAATAACACAGAAGAGGAACTGTGCAGAGAATGGTGATGGCACACAAAGCATAAAAATCAGAAGACCAGACAGCGCAAGTGATGTGAGCAGAAAGGCAATGAGGCAGACAGAGCAACGAAATGCAACAGAACAGTGATAAGTCAGGTAAGCCATTGTTGAACATTATATCACTGTAATAAGTTTCAGAAGCAAAGATTTATATTTCAGGGTGGTTGGGAGGTGCTAGGGAGGATTGTTTTCCTCAAAGGTTCAAGTGGGTGCTTGAACATAGGGATTTGGTGCTTCCTTCTAGTTGGTGCTAGAGAAACCAGGGAGTTGGTGCTTCCTTCTAGTTGGTTCTAGAAAAACCAGGGAGTTGGTGCTTCCTTCTAGTGGGTGCTAGAGAAAAACAGAGAGTTGGTGCTCTCAGCAAGTTGCAGCTTGCTAAACAGAGGTTGTAGCCTCATTATGAGTTGGTGCTCATATGTATGATAATGTACATATTGTAACCATTACTTATCATATAAAGAAAAAGAGGTTTTTACCTTGCATGGGTTTCCTCAGGTAATATCTGTCTCTGTGTTTCTCATATATGTGACTAATGTTGAATGTGCCATTGTTTATTTCCCTGCATTATTGTGATCATCATTTAGTGTCTCAACAAAGAGTATAAAAGAAGAATAATTGTTTAAGCACGGTAACAACTGATTCACCCCCCCCCTCTCAGTTGTCCAACAATTGGTATCAGAGCCAGCCCCTTTTATCTAAGGGTAGATCCTAGAGCTTAAACATGTCAAGCCATGAAGGAAACTCAACCAATCAGGCCCCTCTGTTCAATGGAACAAACTTTACCTTCTGGAAAGTTAGAATGAGAACCTACATAATGGCTTTAGGTGCAGATGTCTGGGATGTGGTAGAGACTGGTTATGTAAAGC
>ML780087.1:43459-73169 GCA_009831015.1 Picea engelmannii | reverse complement strand
AGGTAAGAATAGTTAAAAGTCTTAGATCTGGAAGCTTTGTGCTCTGTAGAAGTAAGATAAGTGAAATTTTTTGTTTCTAAAGCATGGATCTAGGTATGTTTGATAGATTCTATCGTAGTTTCAAAACTAGGGCATTAATAGATGAAAGAAAGTTTGATATGAATAGATCTGATAAGTATAGTGATAGATATGTTATACCTATGCATAGAAATAATTTTGGGACTAACCAATGTATGCAGGATCCTAGAAAGAAATTTTTGCAAGCTAATCGTTATGATCCTAGCACACAGTACATGAAAAGTTGGGGATCATTGAAGAGAAAGAGAGGACTAACTCTTTGTTACAATTGTAGAAGGTCCGGACATCTTGCTAAGGAATTCCATGGGTGAAGACCCATTTGTCTTTTTTGTAAGGCTATGGACCATGAAGTATTGGATTGCCCTAGAATTATTGCTAGGATTGAAAAGCTGAATATAGAGCAAGTAGGAGATTAAGAGACCAAGATTATAGCAGAAACCCAGAAAGAATCAGAAAAGATATTGTTATATATGAGAGATACCTTGAATGACCACCGGCATGTTAGGATATTAGAGATCTTCAATAAGAAAGAACATATCGAAGTGAGAATAGGAGACTTCAACATTGACTGTGTTTTGGATGAGGAAACACCAGTGAACATTATGACAGAAGGAACCTAGAAGGCTATAGGAAGACTTGACATGACCCCTTCATTAGGAGGAATAGGGTTATTTAGAGGAAAGCTGGTAAACCTATGTGGAAATCTCACTCAGATATATATGAATTCTCATGGAGCTTCGACAGAAGAAGATTTTGAGATTGTTAAGTTCGAGGAGGACAGCGCCCCATTTAGTATGTTACTCGGTAAGCCTTTGATTGAGAAAGATCAAGCCAGAAAATAGGAAGCAGAAAAGGACCTAGAACAACAGAGACAAGAGTTAAGAGACTTCATGACTAGAAGGATCGCGCAGTTGATTGAATAATGAGAGAATAGATAAAGGGTTCTTGACCCCAGAAACTTGGATGAAAAAATTGATAGAACGCTAGAAGAACCACAAAGGACCGAAAAAAATGTTGGACAAGTAATACCTATGGATCTGAAGAAAGAATCTCAGCACTGCGAAGTTACCATGCCAAGAGAAGAAAATAATCAAAATGAAAAAAGGATGATCGAGACGAAGCTCACTGGGAAGAAGGCTAGAAAACTCATGAAGAAGAAAGCAAAGTTGGATAAATTACAGAACGTTCCAAAAGAAACCCCTCAGAAGGAAAACATACAAAATTTGAGCTTTGTCGGGATAGAAAAACAATGACATATGGCACTTCTCCATGTTGAAGTAATATAGCCATTAGAAGACGATATACCCATTCCGCTGATGACCTGAACGGCTCGAAATAAAGTTATGCATGTTACCTGACCGTTAGACTATGCCATAACGGACAGATCAAGAGTTAATGGAACCTCCTATCCATTGCAAGTAGTCCATTTCAACTTTACTTACTTATTCCACCACGCCATGCCCAAAAGACACTTTTTCCAATTGAGAACTTGAGCTCACAGAATACCTGCATTGTGGAATAGTGACTACCCCACCTTTCTCGCTACTCGACTATGGTACCTTCATCCCATCGACAACCTAAGGAAGTGATCTTGAGCTTACATGTCCGACAATCTTAGCGCAACAGAAGACTCGATGAGAGAAGTACTTGCTAACCTAAGAAATGAAAGAGTTATGTCAGAAAGAGGAATGTCCACCGGAGTCCAAGCCTCATCGTCAAGAGGAGTAGCAACTTCTCCATCCACTGCTTGAGCTGGACCATCCCGAAAAACCGGCGAGAAACATACTAAACATAGAGATGACATCGTGAATGCCAAACTGATCCCGATCATCTTGCCCTCTTACATACCTCCTCTGAAAGGTGAAATCAACTATGACAATGTGCCCTGAGATTACGACTATCCTATGATCACTGTGTACCTACTGAAGGGTGTGCGCACAGTTCACACTGAGTAGACCAAGCTCACAGCATTGAATTTTTGCGACTTCAACCTTGGTGACCGGAAATCCTACAGTATGCTTGCCCCGCAAAAGTATATGAAAATGACAAAGGGGAAGAATTCCAAGATCGTCCCTCAATAATGGACGATGAACCTTATGCAGTCCACCTTAATTAATGTAATGAAGATTCCACACTTTGGCAGGCACCAGGAGGTGAACGCTTGTGTAAAATTGCTACTGGCGACCTACCATGGAGGATATCTCTGGTTGAACCAGTGTATAACGATTGATCCGATGTTGATCAATCAGATCACCGGGTTGAGAATGCAGGGCCCTGACCCGCAAGACTATTACCTTGGAAAGACCACGGATCATGCTCTTTCATAGAATATTAGAGAGGCCTATGGAAATGTTGAAAAAGGCGTGTGAGGTTACAAGGTAAACTCTATTAATAGTGGTACAGTACGCCTCGCCTGTCAGATGATTGCAGGAAAGTTAGTCCACAAGAAAAGACCGACGCAAGTATCTGGGTTTGTAGTTGATCTTGCAGGAAAATGTGTAGAAGTAGTCCAAATGAACTGGTCGAAGTACTTAGCGGATCAACTCGAATTGGATTGCAGAGAAATTCAATACCAAGGATATGAGTTCCACTTCAGTTGGCTTCTCATCCTGATCATCTTCATAGCATGGGAGATGCCGGAGGATGCCATTTTTCCAGAAACCCTACGGTTTGAACCATTGGCTACGAAGTTCAGTACATTATGGTACATGACAGATATGAACAGGAAATGGCAGTCGAATACCCTCTTTCACAAATACTACATCCAGTTGAAGACTGCGATACAAGCCACACCTCGCATTACTCTAAACACTCTCCACAGATTCAGACCCTTAATGAAGCTCAGCATGGAGTGCCACTTCATATACCTGACTCCACGGACTGATGAGCACTAGGAAAAGTGGCAGTCCTATCATAAACTGACAAAAGAAGACCTTGAAGAGATCACCAAGGAATGGTCAGCGGACCTCCTCATTGTAGTAGATCCAGTGGATATTTTAGATATCAACAACCCAGAAGTTGTGCAGGACACACCTGGGCCTAGTAAGACGCAGAAGACACAGAAGACAAAGAAGACAAAGGAGACAAAGGAAACTAAAGAGGTTCAAGGTGTGGATAGCCGCTCTGTAAGGAAAGCTTCCATCACACCAGATGAAGAAGGTAACGATGAATACCTAGAAGAAGTTGAACAACAACCAGAAGATGAAGTCAAAGTTATAAATAAAAGAAAAGGGTCACCTTTGAAGTCTTCCATTAAGAAGAAAGAAAAGGCGACCGTGACCAAGATGAAGACCAAGCTCAACCCCGAAGACTTCATCTTTCTCCTTGCAACCTTGAATGAAGCTATAGAATAAATTACAGAAAAGAAGGAGGCCAAGAAACAAATGATGTATGATAGAATTGAAGCCAAGCTCTAAGGAGTATAATGATCCCTCTAGTCCAACCGCGCAGTCTCCACTGCTCCTATGCCAGAAGGAACACCCGAAGCAAGAGAAGAGTCAGTTCAACTTCACAGGATTTCCAACCTAGTCGAAGTACGCCTTCGGAAAGCAGAAGAAGTAATAGTGTAGGCCACCCATGCCCTAAAGCATGCACACGAGGAAATCATAGAGAAGTGCCAAGATGCACAGCAAGAGAAGGAGGACATCCAAGATAATTTTGATAAAGAACGCACAAAGATCCAAAAGGAGAAGGAGAAACTTCTCATGAAGCAGATCGGGATCGAAGAAGTAGTCAATAGAGTATTTCGCTATGTGACTGACTTAGAATAGAAGGTAGAAGAACCCATAGAACACCAAGTAATGAAGCTTGTTGAATTCATTAAACAACTGCAAAAAAGAGTAGTAGAACTAGAGATCCAAGCTATACCGAGTACTCCACAAGAAGAACGTGACCAACGAGAAGTGAATGCCTGAAGTACAGTAGAAAGGATTAAGGCACTCATTGAAAAATGTAATCAATTAAGTAGTATAAGTGCACAGATACATGAGAACCTATCCGAGAACCCTGAATTGCATAAATTGGAGTCACATCTCCAGGAGGCAAAGTACCAAGCTGAGAAGTTATAGGTATAGCTGAAGGCCCTACCAACCATAGAGAAAATGAAGAGGTCCCATGAACAACACATCGTGCAGCAGCAGATTCATATGATCCAGAGAAAGGTCATGGAAGTGACGCATCAAGTTCAACCTTTGCAGGATAGGGCATGTCAACTATTCTTAGAGATTGAGGGCCAAGGGACAGACCTGGAATAGGTCGTGAACAAAACAGAGCAACGCTTAGAAGGACCAGTTAGTAACGCACTCATTCAGGAGTTTTTCGAGCAAGAAGAAGTAGCAAAGAAATAGGTCGAAGCAACTCGAGTGAAGCTCGAGGCCTTCGAGGTAGAGTTACCCAGAGAAGAGTGACTCAGGACAAGTCATAGGTGAGTGTTGGGGGCCTATTGGCCCTCAACCAAGTTTTGAGGAATAATTGGTCATAGTTGACTGTTTGGTACTTCGACTGCCTATCAAAGATAGAGTGCATAGAGAAGCGGAGATCACGGGATCTCGCCACCTTTTGTGGAACCTTTTTGGGGTATTTTTCGAATATTGTAACGAGAAAGGGATATCGGCCCTTTTTTAGGCATTTTTCTATGTATAAATAGAGGTCTAGGTCATGTAAGAAAGGGGGGCCCTATCTAGTCAATGGCTTAGTGCATAAGTTGGATCTATGTGATCAGAAGTCTATGTAACTGTAAGAGCTCTGTGCGTGTTGTAATAAGTGTTGAGTGCCAGAGTGTGAGAAGGCTTAGTGCTTGGATCTACCCAGGGAAAGAGGATATAGCGAGATGCATAGATCTCTTGTCCTATGCAAGGTAGGATCTTGGAGGCTTAGTGTTGTAACTACTTGACCAATATAATATAAAGAAGGCATTGTGCACATAGCCACAGGGTGGGGGTGAACCACGATAACTCTGTGTACTATGATGATGTGTTTGTCTCTCTCTTGCTAAGTGCTCTGATATGTTTAGATAGATCTATTGATGCTTTATGCTTATGATATTTGAATGCATGATAGATATGATACATAAGATGTTAAGTGCTTAATCTATTGAGTATAACCTGATTATCATTGCTAAGTGATAGATTTGAGTAATTATTGCGGTGTTTTGTGCTTTCTGCAAACTGTGTTAATGAATGTATGTTAGGAAATAACTAATGCTAAGTGCACTGTAAGCAAGATAATCATAGATATTTGTCCCAGCTAAGGTTGCAGACACCTGAGTCCTACAACCACCCCTACCTCTACCTCAGGTGAGACTTCATCTTCTTCGCAGGTGTTTCCGAAAGGGCCAGTAGTTAGGGCTTTGTTGGTGCACTCTTGAGCATTGAACCCTGGGTGTGCCCCTATGCCAACAGGTGGGCATGAAAAATTCTAGCAAGAGAGGACTAACCCTATGCTAGAATCAACTTTTCTAGGGATCTAGACATGCCCGTACCTCTTGGAGAGGAGCGAGGAGAGATAGGTATGTTTTCTTTTAAAGTTATTTAATTTTTTTAATTTGTTTTTATATATATCATTTTTATGTGAATTAGAGTATCTGACAACTATGTATATGTTATGTATAGATGTGGGACCGGTGCATCTAGCAGACTTCTCGAGGACCAGGTGGCATCCTTGACCAGAGGAAATACCAACCATAGCCACCGGAACAACAACACAATAGCAGGGGGACCTCTAGCCAGAGAGGCTGAGAGAGTTTTGAGACAGGCGGAGCGGAACCTCATTGTGCTCACTCATTCAATTCCCATGGCTGAGATTAAGGATCTACTGCCGTCGATGTAGCCTCACGTAGTTGGGGTTCCACGGACCTAGGTCCAACTCTTCCAGCATTTGGCAAGCACTGTTGTTCACTATGGCAGGGCCAACAGGTCTTATTCTTAGTTTAGGATGGACCACTTACGTGCTGATGGCACTCTTTGTATATTTTTGAGGGCATAAGCCCCATGATGTATACTGGATTTATATTTTTGAGGCGTTCATGCCCACCTATGTACTCTGAGACTTTATATATATATATATGCATATTTAATTCTTTTATGTCTTATGGATAACATTTTTTACAAATGTATGTACATGTGAATGTGTGTGCTTCTTTTTATGTGTGTGAAATATGAAAATCTAATACTTGATTAGATAGAGTATATATCATTTGATTTAAACTCCTAGGAACATGGATATACATAATGTAATCAAAGAAACGTTCTAAGAGACGTACCCTAAGGAATCATCAGTGTAAAGTAGGATCATAAACGTGGTAAACCCCATTTAACTGGGACACAACCAGTTGTGAATCTAAGTAGACCCAGAGGTGAGAGATACCATGTGAAAAAGAGTCACGAAGAAACTCCATCACTGCGTTGTACTCGACGACATTGTTTGTGGTGTCACCTAGACATATACCTCAATAATATAGGAATTGTCCCTGAGGCATGAAGATCACCCAAGATGCAGAAGCAACCCTCTAAGTGTGTTAGCTAGTGTTGTCCGTGAACCAAATGAACACCTATGATTCACTTGAAATTTTCCATAGTGGAAAAAGATGACATAAATATCGACACGTCCATAAAACAAAAGACAAAAAACTAATTGTATAAGAACTATACATATGTACAAGAAGTCACCCAAGGCGACCCACCTACGAGTAATACTTCTTGAGGTAGAGCCCATTTCTAGGCTCTGCTAAATCACTTCCCTCAAAGTCAACCAAATGATAAGCTCCCTTCTTTAGTACCTCCTTCACAATGAAAGGTCCAAATCACATGGGTTTGAAATTGCCTACCCCCAGGGGATCCTTATCTTGGTCGTAGACCATGACAAGGTCGCCTTCAAAGAAAATACGAGGATGAATGGACTGATCATACTCAAACTTGACTCTTTGCTTGTGAGCCTCGTTGGCCAAGGTTTCATCATGGTGTTTCTCATTGATATTCTCAAGATATAATAAGCGTTCCTCAAGTGGTGAAGTGTCTGGAAATAACTGTACTACCAACTTTAGAGATGGGATCTAACACTCTATTGGAAAGATTGCTTCCAGCCCGTAAACGAGCTGAAAAGGTGAGAAACCGGTGGCAGTCTTTACAGATGTTCAGTAGGCCCACAATGATGAGTACAACATCAAATGCCAATTCGACTTGGGAGAATTGATCATTCGTTGCAGAATAGTCTTGAGGGACTTATTCACAACTTCCACCAGACCATTCTCTTATGGGTACTAGGGTGATGAATGATCAACCCAAGATTTGACGTTAACTCAGACATCATTTTGTTCTGAAAGTGACTACCATGGTCAGTCACAATCTCCTTTGGGATGTTGAACCTTTCTATTATCTGATTTAAAATAAAGAGAGTTGTTGTCTCATCATCATTATTAAATGTTGGCATAGCCTCGACCCACTTTGTGAAGTATTATACCACTATGATGATATAACGATGCCCCATAGCTGAAGCTAGGTGGCATGTAGTAAAATCAATCCCCCACTTAGTGAATGGACCAACAATAATGATGGGAAACATGGGAGCAGGGTCTGCCCTCATCTTCTGAGAGAAGATTTGACATGGGTGGCACTTCTTTATTGATTCAACACAATCCTTGATTAACATTGACCAAAAGTAACCGACTCGTAGAATATTTTTGGGTTGTCACCAACCCAGACAAATGACGACCACATGCTCCAGTGTGGCATTCATTAAGAATGAGTTTCGCTTCTTCATGAGTGAGGCATTAGAGAAGGATGCAATCTACACCTCGACGATACAAAGTATCATCGAGTATGAGATAGTTTTTTTCTTAATGGCATATACATCGATGCTCATCGCAAGAAGCAAAGGCGGGGCACTTCAAAGTATGGAGATAGACTAGTATATCTCCATACCAGGGGTCCAAAGATGAAATCAGAAAAATATCTCCTTTAATCAGTGCTTCCTTAGGTGTAACATCACTTGATTCGACCAGAAGTTTCGAGATAAGTTCCACAAACACCAACGAATTTTTGGAATTAACGGAAACAAAATTGAAGTTGAATTCTTGGAGGATAACAATCCATCTATTTATATTTCCATCGATGATGCATTGTGTCAACACATATTGAAACAGATTCACAACGAAAATGATGGTGGTATTACAAAGCAGAATATAATGACGGAACTGCTGGATGGCATGCACTATCACCAATGCAAGATTCTCAACATGGGAGTAGTTGAGTTCTGGTCCAAGAAGGCCTCGACTCAGGTAATAAATCACATGCTCTTTGAGTAGATCGTCCTCTTGAACCAAGACCATACCGATGGTCGATGTTGCAGTGGCCAAGTACAATAAGAAATATTTAATATAATTGGAAGGCCAGAGCAGAGGGGCAGACATGAGGGAACATTTCAATTCTTTGAAAGAGCGCTAAGTGTCTTCATCCCAGTAGAAAGGGACTCCCTTCTTCAGTGAACACATGAAACCTTTAATGATTTAGACATAGTTTGTGATAAAATGCCGAAGAAAGTTTGCTTTACCCTGTAAGATTTGACGCTAAGGGACTATGCACAAGGGAGGCAACTGAACTATCACCTCCACCTTCAGAGGATCAACCATGATCCTTGATGTCAAAACTATGAAACCTAGTAGACGACCTGACATCACGTAGAAACTACACTTGTTTATATTCAAGAAAATCCAATAGTAGCGAGATCGCTCAAATATTAGTAGAAAGTGCATGGGATGATTAACTCTCTTACAATATTGTGATGCTAAATCATCAAGATAAGTGTTGACTATGTGTCTTAGGTAGTGTAAAGCAAAAGACGTGGCCCTCTAAAAATTGGCTCCAACATTCTTCAGGCCAAACGACATCTTCCAATAAGAAAATGTACCCCATGGACATATAAAAGTTGTTTTATGTTGGTCTTCGGGCTTGATCTGCATCTGATTATATCCCAAAAAAACATCCATGAAAGAAAAGACCTCACAACCTGCGCATTCATCGACAATAAGTCAATGAATGGGGTGGGGAAATTATCTTTTGGACAAGCCTTGTTCAAATCACAGAAGTCCATACATAAGTGAATCGTTCCTTGATTTTTGTTAACTGGAACGTGATTTGACACCCATTTAGTCAACTGAACAGGGTAGATGAAACTGACTTTGAGCAGTTTCTCAACTTCAGCCTTAATAGTTGCTACTTTTCAAGGATTTACTGGATGAAGCTTCTGTCAGACTGGCTTGGCATCAGGATAAGTCATTATTTCATGTTCGACGATTCTTGGATCAATGCCTGGCATTTCCTCGTAATACTAGGAAAAAACATCGCGAAATTCCTTAAATAAATATGTGTATATTTGAATCTCCTAAGGGGACCAGTCCACTCTAATGAAGACATTCTCCACGATGCCAGGGGTTCTGGAGATGTCAGTAGGTATCATTTCAATGATATTTTCCATATTACCCTTGGCATAAACTACATGCGTAGCCATAGGATTAATAGGGAAAGACCTATCTCCAGTCATAGTCAACACGAATTCTCTTGCCTCTATTCTTATTAAATCTGGGAGGAAATAAGATCTGTGATGGAGATCATCCCAGGTTATTTTCGGACCAGTCAATGCCTCTAAAATCGCCTTGTCAGAGGGAAATACCAAGTCTAAATAAGCAGTAGTGGCGAGGGAACCTTGAGCCCAAGCAAGCTCAAGAACTGGATCTAACTCATGTGCACCAGTCAGATCGAGGTCGGCCAAATCTTGTTGGACAATAGAGTACACAAATTCTTCCTCAGACAAGGGCATGGACATGCCAGGGTGCCTTGTCCCTTCCATCGAGGCCGATGGGGAAGGAAGAGTCCATGGATCATTAAAGTAAGTTGTATGGAATGAAGACACTTTAAATATTTGAGCCATGGGATGGTTGGGGACAACTGATATTCTCTCAACATCACCAGAAGGAGGTGGGTAATTGAAAGTACCCATCAAAGGTCGGCACAAACCAACCCCCACATTGATGACGTCGGGTTGAGGGTTATCAATCATCAGGACTGTGGATACCCTTGATGAATGGTCAACCCGGGAGAAGGACAATTGATCAATGCTTATGATTCGGCCCTCGTGTGGGAACAACAAGACCTGAAAACATGTGGCAACCACTGCATGCATAGCATAGGTCCAAATCCTTCCTAACATCAATTTGTAGTCAAGAGGTGCATCGACCACTTAAACTTCGACGCACAAGGTCTTCCCTCCTAACTTCATAGGGAAAGAAGGTATGATTCCATGTGGTATGAAAGAATGAACGTCGAAAGAAGTAAGAAGAGTAGGTGATGGAGAAAAAATGGGTTGGCCAATGGTCGCCCAACATGCCAACTAAATCATGCATGTCAAGGTGCCCTCATCAACCACCATGCGGAAAATATTCCGAGTAAAATATTTCGTGGGGTGAGCCACTACTATCTGAAACACAACGTGGTATGGGAGATAAGGCTTCAAGTCAGTCATATCAAGCATGATCGTTCCCACATTACAGGTCTTAGCAGATTCTAAGGTAGCTAAAAGAGCCTTTCTTTCTATAGGGAAGCTTTGGAGGACCTCCAAAGAAGACATTGCGCAAGGGGTTTGTGACAAATCCTCCACCACAGAGTAGTTATGGGTGACCCTCACATTTGGATTATGAAAATATTTATTGAATTCCCCTTTTAGGATGCGTGTCATTGTTTCTCCCATCATCTTCTCGATCTGGAGAGGAACAGATGGGTTTACGGCTTCCTTACCCTTTTCAATAGTTTCCAACATTCCGTAGTAATGTGCCCTAGTTGCTATGAAAGTGTCACCTTTCAACATGTAAATGTTCGTGGACAAGGGATTACTACAAGACGAAGGGGGTCCTTGACTACCCCCATTCGATCTCGTAGAGGATTGAGTCAAATGTTTCCCATGAGGAAATGGGTTTCTTAACACAGAATAATGTTGTTGTGCCAATAACTTCTGGGTCTCCGCAAGCTAAGGGCATAGGTGAGTCAGATAGTCTTCCATCCAAAGGTTACATGGATATTTCAACTTTCTTTCGTTATGTTTCCCCCACCAACATTCTTGGTGGGTTTCTGATCCCCCTTACCCTTGTTGTTTCATTGTTTCTTCTTTCCTTCAGGCTGTTGGTTGGCCTTTGGGTTCGTCAAATGCACACTATGTACATCTGACGTTTGGGTAGGGGGAGCAGCCGAACCATAGGTTTGGTTGGTCATTCTCTGTTGTATCGAAAATTGTTGCAATTGATTTGACAACTGATCAGTGGGATTTTCTTGTGATGAAACAACAATACCATCGGCATGTGGTCGAGACTTGTGTCTGGCCTTATCAAGGATAGACCATGGCGCATCTGGAAAAACCTCATAGAGTAAACTAGACTGAGAGTATATCAGTTCAAGCTATTGAGCTCTCATTATCACATCTTCCTTGGAAAACACTCTCGACGTTGCAACATCCTTGGATAACTGGGGTACCAAAGACATAAGGAACCACTCCAGCAGGAAAGTCAGTGGGACTGGTAATTTTATCAAACTCTTCTGACATCGCCATTCTCGGATGTGATCCGAGATATGATCGAACTTTGTTTTCTCAAAGTTGGCCAGCAATTCAGTGTCGACATCATATCTCACAGGTAGTTGGAAATGGTTCAAAAAAACCATCGAAAAATAACTAAATTAAGAGTATCTTGAGCGGTCAAGATCGATGTACCATTTTGAAACAATCCCAATGAGGGTGTGTTGAAATAGACGCAACTGAACGGAGTCATCTTATAGATATTTTGATGAGCACCATAGGTGAAAGGTGGTCACGTGATCTCCTGGATCTTCATCAGGATTACCTTCGAACTTCAGAATGTCCGAGGGAAACTTCGTTGGCATGGGAGGCCAACACGGATCGGGACAAATTGGGTCGTTTAACAACCTTGACAAGTCTGGAAAATGAAACATTGCCAGAAACAAAATTTTAGGATGTTGACTATGTACAAGAAGAAAAGAGCCTAGAATTTGATTAGCACTAGGATTCCAGGAAAAGTTGGGCTATTGGCTAGGGTTTTGGTAAATACCATGGCCTTAGCCAGCTAACGGATACTACGTTTGTTGGGAACTCATAGGTTGATTCTTGTAAGTGGACATTGAGGGTTGGGCGGGTATTTCTCCCTACATTGTGTTCCAAATATTCTGGAAAGGATTGCCCCCTGTCGATACGACGGGCATAGGTACTGAGCCTTGCTCGTGGTTCCATTGACCATGGAAGGGGTTTACCCCGGTCGACATCCCTGATGAGGGAAATGATCCCTACCATATATTCGAAAGCCCCTGTGAGGAGAAGACTCCTTTGTTTGCCCCCTGTGCAGGAATAGTACCCTACACATGATTCTATTGTCCAAAATCAGGGTTACCCCTGGCCAAGATAGCAACTGACGAGAAAGAAATATTTCCAAATGCATCGAACAAAGAGAATGACATTGAACCCACTAGTGTGGTGTAGGAAGAAGGTCCTAGACTACCTTCTTCGAACAAGTTGTAGTTCATGTTTGACCCGATGGGTTGCTAGGGAGCACCGTCGAGCAAGGGGGATGAAGGAGGTATATGACCCCCGCCGTAAGGGATAACTTTATAGGGGGATAAGGTGCCCCCCATGGACCCTTGCAGAGGATATTTTGAGCTCCCTACCCCCATGCCCATGGTATGTAGGGTGGAGTAGGTGAGGAAAGATTTTGTATCAAATCCATGCATCCCGTATGAAAACGGAGGACCCGACGCACTTTGTGTGAATGGTGTAGTGGTATCCACCATAGACGAAACTAGACCACTTCCCTAAGTAGAGGTGGTCAAGACCATCATGGTCCAGACAAGTGAAGGTGGGTTAGGAAGCAGAATGCCCCTAGTGGTGGAAACCATTAAGGGAGTATGAGGACTCCTAGACGAAGTTGCAACATTTTCTTCCATCATTGCTTGGATGACTATCTGACGCTCGTGATGTGTTACCCTTGGAGGGGAAAGTTGTATCAAAATTGACACCGACAAGTCAGTGATCATAGGGTTAAAAGGATCGAGAGCTTCTGCTGCAAGGTCAGAAATAGTCAGTTCCTCCATATACAAGCGTTCTCCTCTCAGAGATGGCTCGGGCATAGTTTCCTGTGGCCCATTCATCTCAAATGACCCTTGTTCATCAAGTATTTTCCTTAACGGTGGCGGTGGTGGCTCCAATGTAACCAACCGCAGGCCCAGAAGCCTTTGCTACCGACAGAGCTCTTGATCTTACACTTTTTGAGAATATCAACAACATAGTAAGAATTTTACTAACGTTGAAAACCAAACACATACTAGAAAAGTTCCTACAAGATAAAGCAAGCAAAACACTATCTAGTTGGAATAACAGTTATGCCAACCAACACTAGAGAAACTTATCGGTGCAAGTGTAACTCGAAAATGAAATAACCCTCCGGGTACACATTACAAAGTGTGGTCCGATATCTGCCCTAGGTACCGGGGTATACCCCTGCAGTCACATGTGTAAGTCCCTAAAATAAATCCAACTAGGTTTCCATCTCGCGAACAGTCACCAGGAGAGTACAGTCCACAGTCAAGTGGACCGCAATGAGCAGGGTAACAAAGCCCGAAACCTACTGAGGGTATAGAAATCAAGTGGTTTGGAAGACAACTCGGGATCCTGAATGAATTCAATGTCCACAAAGCTCTGTAGGCAAATTAAACCAAAAATATCCCATGACAAGTCCTCAATATGTGTTCCCCACTATGCTTGGTCCATATTTGGAGGGGTTATCTCCGCTACCTTTCCGCATGCAACCTCATGTTTATCCCCTATGTCAGAGGGGGTTCTCGGATAACTTTCACATTTACTAGACTTTTTACACTCCCTAGCACCGACTAATCCAATGTTTGTCTGTAATCCTTGAAGATTTTCCTCTCCAACCTAATTCAAGGCTCTAGCCTAGACTAGTTGATTGACCCTACAAACATAAATTCTAGTTTATTTTAAATTAGTGTTAATTTTAAATGGATTGTTTTAAGTCAAGGAAACGACAATGAAACTAGTGGTGTGTTTTAAGAGATGAAAAAGAGGAAACAAATGAAACTGAAAGAAAGATTACTTCTATTTGACAAATAAAGATTTGCAACTAACTCTTTAACCAACTTTTCATAACTACTTTTTCTAAGATCTTTTGAGGAAAACCTAAAATGAAATTTCACTCGACTACGAGCTACTTAATGTTCTAAGCAAATAGTAAAGAACTTAAGAAAATAACTCTTTCTCCTAACAAGAAAATTAATCAACCCAACTACTTAACCAAACAAAGAAATTAAAACATTTTCTATTCTTTTTTATGCTTCAAACAAGAAACTTGAAATAAATTATTTTTCTTTAAAGCAAGCAAAAGGGGAAAAAGTGAAGAACAAGAGAAGACTGAGAACTGACCTCTGGCCCACTACAGATCACAGGGAGTCACTGAAGACACCTAACAGGATGATAAAAAAGACTCGAAGGCTTGCCTAAAGCCATTTCAAACTAAACACAAGAAATATTTAAAAATATAACCAAAATGACATCAAACCCAGGCTTTGACTGTAAAAACAGAGACATTGTACTTAATCAAGAAACCCTGAGAAGTCAGAATTCAATCATGGAAGAGGTTGATTGCCCCTTCTTAAAGAAATATTTCTTGACACAGGCATGCAACTGACACTTCAGTAGCCTACGTATGTACACGGGCTATCCAAAAGTAGGGCACATATGTACGCGTGCAGACCCACTATAGGCCGCCTACACCTCTGTAACTTCTCAAAAAAAGAAAACAAACAGGTAGACTAAAAAGGTAGGGAGAATTGGTATGGCACCAACATGTGACGAGAATCCCTTAAAGACTCAACAGACTTAGAAATAAACTCAAAAAGCTAAAAACCAATCAAACACCCATAAAATATCCCCTAAAACCCTAGAGGTTTCCCCAGTATGGTCGCCAGTTCTGCTATAGTGGGAAAACCCCCCTATGGACTACACTAGGGTTCAACATGCAGGCATATCTAACCGTCTAAAAGTATCCTACATTTATAACTACCCCAAACGTATCCCACATTGATATATGAAAGATAAAGTGAAAATATCATGTAACTTTACCTTTTACTCCGCGCCCGGTGTCGATCCTCTCGCATTTGATAGCTCCACTGACTACAAGCCTCCTCCCAAGGCTAGCCTACATTCACAAATAGATAAAAAAGAAACTACAAACATGAATCTCATATCTAAATCATGGGTTAGATGTTAGAATAAAGCATAAATGAAATACAAATATTTGACACATCATATTTCGGGATGGGAAAACTATTTCTTTTATTGATATCACAATGCTTACTTACAACAAAGGTCGACGACTTCTCCACGAGCCTAGTCCAAGCTCCTCTTCACCAAGATCCAACTACGCTTCCATGTATTTTTCTCCTCTCCCACTTCTTCTAGGGAAATGGAATAGGGTTATGATGGAGGAAAAAGGAAAGAATGGGAAATTTTGATGCAAATCTCACAAGGTGGCTGCAATTATTTGGGGCAAGTAGGGGATGTGAAACGGGAAGATTTTCACTGTTATTATGATTATGTTAGGAATGATACCCCAACACCTCCTTTTATATGAAAAAAGGATGGTTATTTGGTTGGGTGGCAGGCTATAAGTAGTGGATCAGCTGGGAAACTACCCAATAGCCCATAATCTCAACGAATTCCTTATAATTTTTTAATTTTTGCGAATTTTGTGAGTATACACGGGTTGTAATGGTGCATCTAGCATATGTACGTGAGTTGTAGTGGTGCATAAAGCATGTGTACGTGGGAACTAGTGGTGCAGGGTGCGTACATATTCAAAACTGTTTTTAAGAAGAGCTTCTCAGCGTTGGCTTGGAAAAAATAGCAAGTGAGAGGGCCAAATGCCAGGTATGCCTGTACGGAGAAATTTAGGGTTATAACAACAAGGAACTTGGGAAAGGACTACATCAACTTCTTTGTAAGGTGTAATCCATTTTTTTATCAATAGAATATGTACATGATGTTCCCTCTACCCAGATGTGTATGTAATTGTTATATTTCCTTATTGAGAGTTAATGTTTTCATGTGTTATGATACATTATTATATCTATCATTAATTTATACATGATCAGTTTGATCTTGTGAAAGGTTTTTGTGTCTCCATATGTGCAGATATAAGTTGGTAAGAGAGAAGTGCATATTTGTGGAAGCTAAAAGATAAGGAGCATGCAGGGACAAATGTCGGATCACCATGTAAGTCTTTCACTCCATCAACTCATAGGTCTTTTCATGTATGATTTAGATCTAGGAAAATCTATAGCTTGCATATCTATTATGTCTTAGGTATAAGAATATGCTAAGGGAGGTAACTCTTGCATGGATCATTTACCCTACAACACATCGTGAAACAGTTTAATAAGTGACAAATGAGTGTGCAAGTGGAACGAAAATGAGGTAAAAGAGAGATGAATTTAGGATTAAAATATGCCATATGAAGGACCTCATAGCTACTATACTTTCTACTTTTATCCCTTCATGTCATTAGGGAAGCCTCCCTTGTGGTGGACCTCTTCCATCACTAAAATGAGGGAAGTTATTACTAAGGTGAAAGTGGTAGGAAATTCCATTGTTATGCAAGATTTGGGGACTTTTGGTGGGGATTTTCACAAGTACAAATCCCATGATAACACAACCTTTGGGAAAAAACGTAGAAATTTATTTTTCAACCAATTTCATGGAAGGGAGTGATAGTAAGAAGGACTAGGAAACATATACCTCCTATCTCAATGGTATTCATATCATATCACTCCTAACAACTATATTCCCATGTGTAATATTATTTTGAAAATGTTTCCCCATCTTTTTACATATTTAGAGAAAAATGTATCCAATAGAACTATCTAGTAATCATGAATAAATGAGAAATTCCATACACATGTCAATCATGCATAACCTAGCCCATATTGGTTACACATATTTTGACTCAATCTGGAGTCCATATGATTTGAATTGGATCTTGGAAAATGTTTGTAAATTTTGTAAATAAATATGTTTCATTTCATTTTATTTTGTCTTTTGGCGCAATGGGAAGGTGGAAAAAATAGTTGTGATGGTTGGTCATCCAAAGGAATCCCATTAAAACAATGATGTTTGTAGTGAAGAGGATAATGAAGGGAGATTCAAGAGAACTTGAGTGACTATAGTAGAAAAAATGGAAGCTCTAGGAGTGAAACATGCTTGAAGTTTGGTGGGCTAAGAAGACAAGGGGTTTGTCCACATTGAGTGAAGGTGTTTTTGAGCCATGACTATCTAAAAATTTGTATTTTAAATGAGTAACAATACACATAGATTGTGTAGAACTCACCCTATATTATTTTCTCCTTCTTATATTAAAATCCCCATAAAATGTTAAAATATGCATGTAATGGTTTTGATTTCATGAAAATGGTGTATTAAATTCTCATGTGTATGAATGCTCCATGTAATGGATGTGTCATTTGTGAATGTCTTATTTTGTTTTTATGGGATATGGTAGGTTTTGAAATGTATTTAAAACCTGTATCATTCATATAACACACGTCGCTTTGTTTTTCCTGTCTTAAACTCAACAATTAATCAATTTTAGCATTCACCTCTCGTGGGTCATTATTCCCTTAGAAAATCATTGGCTAACAAAATATTGTGACCCATTCCCATTTCCAAGTGTGGATCATCAATGTGCAGATTAATTTGTAGGTGATAGCATGTTCTCTCATTGTTATTTATATATGGAAACATTTTTTTATGATATGGTCTAGTGTTCCCATAATTCGCTACATTGCATTAGGAACTATGTACAACCAAGAATTTCACTTCAATAAATGAAGTAAAAATTGAGCTTGTTCTTATCTTGACAAAGAAACAAATGAAGTTTGTATTAAGAATATGTATTTGTGAATTGTGTGGACTATTATTCCCTCAATTAAATATCATATAGTATGAGAGAAGGTTCTGAAGGCTTGGAGAAAAACTACATGGTAAACACCTGCAACCAATACAGAAATGGTGGACAAGCATTGTTTCCAGGAATACAATGAAGCATAGGAACATAGATGGTAGGAAATCATCATGAAGAATGTGACAAAGAAGACTTGGAGGTCATATTGGATCACCTGGAGCGAGGCATTCCTACATTGATAGAGTTGGTGAAACAAAGTTTGGTAATGAATGGTAAGGAAGCACACTCAACAAAAACCAAGCATGAACAACAGAAGGTTGTCCCATAATATTCCAAAGGAGAGACACTTGAGAACTCGGGTAAAGATATAAAATTTTATTCATCTTCTAGTGTTCCTTTCAAAGTTAGAGTGAATCTTGAGATACCCATATTTGATGAGAAATCTAATGTTGAATTCTTGGATAGCTAGTTCAAGCAATTGGATGTTTACTTTAGTGTGTATCAAATTAAAGGAATACAATAGATCTCCTTTTCTCACTTGAATATGACCAAACATTCTTTTCTATGGTGGTAGAGTTATATGGATGCCCTCAGGATAGGCAATAAGTCCATGGTGATTAAGTGGGAGGAATTCAAGGCATTTGTGAAGTCACAATTCTATCCCATAGGTTAAAAAGAGGAGAAAATCATGAAGTGGAAATACCTTCAACAAGAACATGAAAATGAGTGCAAAAATACACTTTTTATTTCAAAAGGTAGGTCATGTGGTTGTGTATCTCCTTGGAAGATCTAGGAGTGGTGATGAAGTACCTTGGAGGACTTTTCAGCCATATCTGAAGAAAGTTGTAGCTTCATGGTGTGAAAATCCTAGATGAGGTGAGAAATAAGGCTCTCTACATTTTGGAATCGAGGAATGGACAAAAACATATGGTCCAAGAAGAAACCAACAAGAGAAGAGACAATAAGATTATAGCCACAATTGAAAAAACAGAGGGATGCTAATAAGCATTGCAAACATTTCAATGTAGATGTACACACTAAACAGAAGTGTTGGAAACTTCATCCAGAATTACATCTAAAGTGGATAAAGTCCAAGGGTAAATCCAAGGGATCTAACAAGACAAAAGAAAAATATGTATAAATTACCACTGATATGGAAAAATATATGGTTTTCACCACATTGCAACAACCAAATCTTAATGGAGATAAACATACGTTATTCCAAATCAAGGTTCAAGTGAAGAACCAAAAGGTAAATGACGTATTCGATAGTGCTTCGTAATGTAATCTAGTTTATAAAACATTAGTTGATGAGATTGGTCTAGAAACCTATGATCTAGTGCATCCAAGTTCTCTAGTATGGTTGCAAGGGAAAACTTTTATGAGAATCACTATATGATGTAAAATCAAGTTCTCCATTAGTTCCAACTATGTTGATGAGGTAGAATGTGAAGTTTCACCATTGGATGCCTATGGAGTGATGATGGTTAGATCCTACTTGTATGATAGGGATGCTACCTTCTACAGGAGATAAAACAAGTATCGATTGGTCAATGGTGGGAAGGAATACGTCATCAAATAACATCAAGAGAGAAATATCATAACTCCTCTACCAACGAAACAACGACAGATAAGTAGGAAACAATCCACCTTCATCAACAATGGAATGGTGGATATGTAGAGGAAAATTGAGGCCATTTGTTTCCATCTCCTTAATGGTATAGATTTTGAGGACCAAAATCCTTCAAATGGGGAGGTGTGATCTGAATTGGATCTTGCAAAATATTTCTAAATTTTGTAATTAAATTTCTTTCATTTAATTTAATTTAATTTTTTCTTTTGGAACAATGGGAAGGTCAAATGAATAGTTGTGATGGTTGGACTTCCAAAGGAATCCAATTAAAACAATCAAGCATGTAGTGAAGAGGATAAAAGAGGGATATGAAAGAGAACATGAGGGATTATAATAGCCATAATGGAAGCTCTAGGAGTGAAACCTGCTCTAAGTTTGGTGGACTAAGGAGACAAGGGGTCTATCCACGTTGAGCAAAGGTGTATTTGAGCCATGGTAGTCTATAAATTTTTATTTTCATTGAGTAACAACACACAAAGATTGTGCATATCTCACCCTCTGTGATTTTCTCCTGATTATAATAAAAATACCCATCAACTGTTAAAATATGCATGTAATGGTGTTGATTTCATAACAATGGTGTGGGCTTATTAAATTCTCATGTGTACGAATTCTCCATACAATGGATGTGTCGACTATGAATGACTTATGTTGTTTATATCGGTTATAGTAGTTTGTGAAATGTGTTTACAACCTTTTTATCACCAAAAAAATTTCTCATAGAAATACAAACAATAGATGAAGAAAAAATCAACAAATATACAACATACTTCCAATATTTATAGAACCAATTCTAGCAAGATGACCAAAACTATGTAAAAGACCCACAAATTTGTGTGGACTTCCAACAAAGTCAAAGCGTGAGCATCCACGTGGACCAAAATATATCCAAATGCATGAAATGCATGACCCACATGAATATCCATGAATAAATCCACACAAATGTTGAAATGACACATCTATGAATTTGGTCGGGCCTCAACCACTTCCAGGATGAAGTGATTCAAGACAAGACCTGAATATCGACCCAAAAATCTCTCCTTGGGATGACTAAAAAATATGGGATGTACCTCAAATGGCCTCACATTCACACTTGAAACAAGTTATGAAATACCTTTTCATGGTTGTATAAATAGATGGCCATTCTATGGTAAAATGGAAGAAGTTCATTGCATTTCTATGCTTCTAAAATACTCTTGGAGAAACCATTTGTTCTCTTGAGAATAGCTTGGAAAAATATAGCATAGGGAAATATTTTCAACTCTTGGAAATATTTTCCATAGATTTATTCACCATTTTCAAGTAGAAATAGGAGAGTAATATCTCTAATTTGAGGTATTCAAGATCCCTCCCTAGGAGGAATAAGGGATTCATACCCACATTTCTCCTCTTGGTGTTCTTAATTTCTAAGATCAATCTCTATTGGGTAGCCACACTTTGTGTTCAATTTCATGAATCCTTTGTTCATTTTTACTTATTTTAGTTTCCAGTGTTTGTTATTCCTATCTTGATTTATTTCTTTCTTTATATCTTGTGGGCTTACTGACCTACTAACAATTTTTATGTTCTTCTTTGTTGGATTACCAAGGCAATCAAAGGGGTCTCTTTTTTCTCACCCTTGTGATCAAAATCTATAAATATATTGGTGACCATATTGGGGATTGGAATCCAAATTCCTCCTCAAGTAGGCTATTAGAGTTATTATTATCACTTTCTGGTGTTTACAAGGTCCAAAACCACCCTAGCCTACCCTTCAAATACCACGATTCAACCCCGTGGTGGTTGAATTCATTTCAATTTTCAGCCTGCCATTTCTTTGCATGTACCCGTGTCTGGGTCTAACAACCATGCAAACCATGTAGTTCTATGCACTATCTAAACTCACTAACTACAAAAAGTGTGCATTGTTCATTAGTGTCTCATTGTATAGCTACACACAAGTCTTCGTTTTCAAATTATAAGGCATGTTGAGCCCATTTTCACCAAGTAGCTTAGGTTTACTTTATGTGCTTTGTAAAAGCCACAAAAAACAGGCTTTGGATTCATTCTTTCATAGATACTGTAGCATCCCCAGTCACCAAATGGGCTATGACACTTCAAATTTTGAACTATGATACTAATTTAAATCATATAAATACTCTACAAATGAACAGATTCATATAATATAATAATAGAAATACAAATGCAACATACATAGGAAAAAACCATGAAAACAAATGCATAAATATTAATGCAACACATGAATTAACACACAATTGACACTTATCTTTGATTAAAAGAACACCAATTGTGTGCATACCTTCCAAGTTCCTCCCATCCTTAGTCTGCACTGCTCATAACTCTTAGCAATGGGTCACCCTGAGCTGGGGATAAAATCCACCTAGGTAAATGATTCCTAACTAGGATAAGGTATCTCAGACAACATGAAACTCGGTCACAGGTACCAACTTGAACTAACAACCTACAATCCCTCATTACCCACATGCATGTCCCACTGTAGGAGGTGTGCCCCTTCTCTACTCAACAGTCCCTCAACTGCCCCACTTCCTTTCTGGTGCCTCAACAACCAGCTAGACATGAAGTCTCAGGGCCCTGTAGTTGTATTTTGGCACCTTCAAAAATCAATTCCCAACAATTCTCTCACTTGATGAGAATCTCGCAGGCCTGACAACCCACCTCTTTAGTATCCTATAGGCCTAAGAACTTGCTTCTTCGGTCTAGCTCCAAATCTAACTAGGGTATAGGTACAAGTATAGGTATAGTAACAAAAGGGTATGGATGACAATTGATTGAGTGAAGGAAAGATGATTGCATCATAGGAAAATTAACTAAGTCCAAACTATATGTATGCATGTTCCCAACTTGACACTTGTCGTGTTGAGAACTACCTTGGGCCCACTTGTCCCCATCATTAGAACTTAGAACAAAATAATTATCCATAATTTATACTTTAAGGAATATTAATATAATATTCCCTTGGTCTTAAGACCCCCTAGCTTAGCCCATTATCCTTCACTTTTATCCCCCTTTCCCTATCTAATGGAGTTTACCCTCCCATACTCTTTTACATGGTTGGTTTGGAACATTGATGTGTTTTCATTAATATTTTCATGTGATTACATATTATAATGATGGCTCAATGGAAATTTAACATCTAGATCTCCAACCTAATAACCACACAAGAACGTTGGCCTCAAAATACATATACACAAAGGAATTTTGGCCCCAAAACCACACACTTACTCCATTGTATGAAAAACTAAATATGGTGCACACCCTTCCTTTAGTGTGTAATCTTCACACACTTTCATAGGTGCGAGATACATTATAAAATGTGCGCACTCTTGTGGTATGATATTCTCATGCACTCACTCATTTCACGCAAAACCAAACCAAATACCTTGTACCATCATATTAACAAACTATATGTATAATTGCATTTACATTTACAATTATTACCTACAGATCACTAGCATATATGTTCATTTACATTTATATGTACAATTGGGGTTCAACCTGGGGGTATTACATTCCCCTCCCCCTTATTTATGCACTGTCCTCAGTGCAGTATATACACATATACAATCAAAACTTCAATAGTATTAAAATAGATCCGGGTATTCTTTCCACATAGCATCCATTGGACCTTTTTTACCCCTGCGGCTTGATTTTGAAGTTGCTTGATCTTCTAGTCCAATATGCACACCGGATGCACTTGAAAGTCGCCCTCTTACTCTACCTGAATCACATTCCAATAATGACATGATTAGCATCATGTACATACTTTTTAAGAAATGACACATGGAATACATTATGAATACACATTGATGTTAGTAAGGCAATCATATGTGCTATAGGACCAATCCTCTCCAGGATTTCAAATGACCCATAGTAACGTGTTGCCAGCTTTGAGAAATTTCCCAACTTCAGGGAACTTCTCTTCGATTTTAATTTCAAGAACACATGGTCACCCACTTTAAATTGTAAGTGAGTTCTTCCTTTATCAACATATCTTTTCTTCCTATTATGGGCAACCTTTAAATTTTGTTGTATTTTCATCATCTTCTCTTCCATTTCCATGAGTAGTTTTGGCCCAACCACGGCTTTGTCTACTAAGTTGTCCTAGATCACTAGTGTGTTGCACTTTCTTCCATGAAGTGCCTCAAATGGTATCATCTTTAGAGATGCTTAGTACCCATTGTTATATGAAAACTCCACCAAATGGAAATAATCCTCCCATTTGGATGGTTTATCCATCACATACATCCTTATCATGTATTCTATTACCTGATTCACCCTTTCTGTTTTCCCATCTGACTTTGGATGATAAGTTGTCCTAAAATTCATATTTGTTCTGAATCCCTTGAACAATCATTTCCAAAAATTTGATGTAAATAGACAAAATTGTCTTGGGTATACCATGTATTTGAGCAATTTATCTCATATAAATATCAACATTGTCAGTTTCCTTTTGTGTGAGATTTACTAGAATAAAATGGGCAACTTTAGTAAGCTTATCCACCACTACCATTATAGAATCATGTTGTTTGTTTTTTCTGGGTAGTTTTGTTATGAAATCCATTTATAGAACTTTCCATTTCCATTCAGGAATGGGAAATGGTTGTAGCATGCATATCATTCACCCTTATATTTATTTCATTAGCCACCTTTCTCTCTTTCCCTTTGATATGATTTATATCAAAGTCATATTCACTAAGGAATTCCAACCACCTACATTGCCTAGAATTTAGAGTTGGTCATCCAAATAAATATTTCATATCACTATGGTCTATCTTCAACTCAAATATTTCCCCCATCAGGTAGTGCCTCCACATCTTCAAGGCATGCACTATGGCTGCCAATTCCAAATCATGAGTAGCATAGTGCCTTTCATGCTCCTTTAATTTCCTTGATTCATAGCACACCACATACCCATTCTGACTAAGGATTCCACCAATACCTTCTTTACATGCATCAATGCATACAATTAAGTCTTCATTTGTATCAACAATCCTTAGTATTGGATCAATTGTTAATAAATGATTCAAGTGTTGGAAACTCTTATCACAATCTAATGTCCACTCAAAATTCACACTCTTCTTATGCAAGGAAGTGAATGGGTGTGCAATATTTGAGAATCCCTCAATGAATCTTATATAGTAACCTACAAGTCCCATAGATGATCTCACATTAGAGATATTCTTGGGTGTTGGCCATCCCTCAAAGGAATTTATCGTTTTTGGGTCCACTGCTATTCCTTCTTCTGAAATGATATGGCCCAAATAATGAATTTTCTTTTGATAAAATGAGAACTTGATCAATTTGGCATACAACTGATGCTACCTCAATACCTACAACACCATTTTCAAGTGTTTCTCATGCTCTTCTTCAGATTTGGAATATATAAGAATGTCATCCAAGAAGAAAATGACAAACTTATATAAGTATTATCTGAAAATACCATAATTAGAAACATGAAGATAGTTGGGGCATTTGACAAACCAAATAGAACCATCGTGAACTCATAATGACCATACCTCATTCTCAAGGAAGTTTTTCTATCAATGTATTCTTCTTTAATTCTTACATGATGATAACCTGACCTGAGATCAATCTTGGAAAATATTTTTGCATATTTCAGTTCGTCGAAGAGGTCATCTATTCTTTTCAAAGGATACTTATTCTTCACAGTTACCTTGTTCAAGTTCCTGAATTCTATGCAAATCCTCAATGTTCCATCCTTTTTCTTCACAAATAATACTAGGGCACCCAAAGGTGACACACTCGGGTGTATATACCCCTTCTCCAGGAGCTCTTCAAGTTGCATTTGCAATTCCTTCATTTCTGGTGTACTCATCCTGTAAGGGGTCTTGGATACTGGAGTTTCTCTAGTCATTAGATTGATGGAGAAATCAATATCTCTCTTGGGTGGAAATCCTGGTATTTCTATAAATACATTTTGAAACTATCTTATGACTCCATAATATTCAATATCTGGCACCTTATCTTTAGGTGTCTCTTCCATATGTGTTGAAACTATTTGACACCCTTTCCTGTAACTCTTCTTTAGATGCAAGGATGAAACTTCTTTGATGGTTATTGCCCTGGTAATTGCTTGAACTGTCCTCAAGCTCCCTTCCTCCTCCAAGCATGCAAATTCCTTATTATAAAAATATAGGATAGCATGATGCTGGTCTAACCAATCCATACCAATTAGGAAGTCATAGGAACCTAAAGGTATGGTGTTCAAATATTCCATGGTTCTCATTCCATTCATGTCTATTGGACATACCTTAACCATATCATTAATTTTCCTTTTAGCTCATGTAGCTAACTGCACCAACCAAAGTTTTCCAAGCTTGAGTCTTGGAAATTGAAAAACTTCCACCATCTTAAGATCTAGATAATTATGACTAGATCCTAAATCAATTAAAATAGAAATGGGTTGGTTATTGCTCTTACCTTCCAGTTCAATCATATGTGATTGAAACTCAACTTGCTTGTTATCCAAGGCTGCATAGATATTAGGTACATTTATTCCCATGTCCTCCATTGTATCAACTTGGTATACATTGTGAACAATCCTCACTTTCTCACATTTGTGAGGGAAATCTATGTACATATGATCTCTCCCACAACCCCAACATTGAATAGGTGGTTTCCTTGGTATTTTCCCCAATGTCTAGGTCATTCTAGTTTCTTTAGAAGTTGGTTGTTCCTGAGAATTATTTCTGAAGAATGGTGGCTTAGTCCCCTTCTTTCTTTGTTCCTTATTGTTTTTATTCTTGTCTTCCCAATATTTTTGGAAAGTTGGTCTTCCTTTATGTTGATCATAAAGGAATTTATCCCTTATTATAGTTTCCTCTAGTATCTTGGGATTATCATACTATACCTTATCACTAATAAATGATGGAAACCCACTCAAATACCTATGAATATTAACTTTCTCATCCTTGATGAAGGAAACATATTTCAACAACTCTAAAAAACTCCTTTCATACTCATCCATGGTCATATTCCCAATATTGATTTCAAAGAACTCCTTCATTTTCTTATCATAGTATCTCTTAGTCAAGTATTTCTTTTGAAAATACCTCTTGAATTCCCTCCAAGTAACCTTCTTTTCATCAATGTGTTGCACCTGCACAAATTGGTCCCACCACATTGATGCTTTTCCTTTTAGATGATAGATGGAAATTATTCCTTCTTCTTGTGAAGAGTAATTATGCAACTGAAAATACTTCCTCATTCCTAGCAACCATGTCTCTGCATCCTCATCCTTCTTGTGCACACCATCAAATGTAGGATGCTTGATTTTGTTCATTTCTCCCTATATCTCATCCACACCATACCTCTTATTATGTTTCCTAACAGGGGATGGACTTGAACTATTGTGTTCTCTCCTATTTTACTGCCTTGGGGAGTAATGGTGATGCTTTCCAACACTTCTAGTTCTTTTCCTCTCCTCATGAGACCTGTGACTCCCTTATTTTCTTGACTTAGTCTCCTTACCAATCTTCTTCTCTATTCTATCCAAGCTCTGTATTAACTTGATGTTGAAGCATTTTTGTTGCTCCTTGTATTTAATAATTCTCTTATGATGAGATTTATAACTCTGTACATCCTTTTGCATACTTTTTATGGTCTCTACCCAGTTCATGCTTCCTTCCTTGCCTTGTCCATGTCCATTTGAATTTGTAGCTTCATTACCCATACTGACATACATCCCTCTGCTCTCATCTTCATGGTTGTAATCCATCTATGCATCTTCCATGCCTTCCATGATTATGAACTATGTGATGATCCTTTTCTGATCTAAATGTTGGTACTCTACAAAATGTGCAGGAAACAATATTTGTTAGACTAAATAATTTAACAAATTCATGAAAATGATGTACAATTATGTTCCAATAATGCATCAAAATTATTTCTTATGGTTCCTTATGAAATGAAATTCCTGGATCAATTTTTTGGGTGGATATCTATTTTTCTCTATCCAAGAAATTTCAAATGATTGCTCCCTTTCTCAATTCTGAGTCTTGAGAAGAAAATTATGGTCATTTGAATACTACCCATGAATTCCTTTTGTTCACACCTTAACTAGGTAAAAATATGAACTACATTTATGCTTCTTTATACCTTATCTTATGCAGTTTTGATAGGATCCCAACTTGGTTCCTTCATCATCATAATTTGGATAATATATCCAAGTTTCACCTTTTTGTGGGTTCTGGGTTGCTATATACATCCTGCTCAAGTTTCAAGCCAATTAGTATTTTTTTCCCTGAATGCTACATGTACCTTCTATGCCCTCTTAAACATTTTGAACTTGGCCATAATTTTAATTTATCTCCATGAATATGTTCTATGGTTCAAGATCTTTTCATAGACTACTCGTGTGCCTCAATATGATTCTGGAGTAGGAAGTTATGGCCTTCATAAGTTAACTGGGGATTAAAATTTACTCTCCATTGTTTGGGTTGTATATCACTCATCCTAATTCCGTTAGATGAATGGGATACACCATTAGAAATATATCACTGAGCTATTTCATTTGCACAACTTTTGTGTCACGCGGTAATGTCTAGTGTGCATAACTTTTGTGTCACGCGCCAATGTCTAGTGTGCATGGCTTTCGTGTTGTGCACCACTAACTAGTGCACACAAATTTCATGTCACACACCAATATTCTTCATGCATTTTAATATCTACACCACACAATGCCAGATTTCAATGCACTCACAACGCGCACCTCCAATTCTACTTTCGCGTGGTGTGAATATTTAATGCAGAGACACTATGCCCTAACATTAGGGGGGAACCCACAATTCTATTTCCACGCTACACAATTATTCAACACACACACATTTCATTCCAACATTATGCGTGCACAAACAATTTGCACTGCACTCTGCCAATACTCAATGCGCACGTCTTGCACACCAATATTATGCATGGGGCACAAGATTTGCATCGTGTGATGCCAAATTTTAGTGTGCTCACTCTTGCACCAATATTATGCGTGTTCCATCAATGTTTCACTGCATAGTCCCAAAATATAGTGTGCACACCCGCGCACCATTATTTTTTCATGCATCACCATATCTACACCGTGCAATGCCAAATTTTAGTGTACACACCCATGCATAACCAAGTTTGCACCGTGCAGCGCAAAATTTTAGTGTGCACACCCATGCACCACTATTTTTTCGTGCAACGCCAAATTTTAGTGCGCACACTCATGCACCATTATTTTTACGCACATCACCACTACATAGTGCACACCAATATTTCTATGCTTAGCAGATTTTTCCATAATTCCGACTTACAAACTTCGTATTCATCTGTGGCCCATACAAGTTCAGTGTTGAATGAAAATCTTTGTAGTTAAACTTCACATGGCCATTTTTTGATTCGATAAACCCAATTCAATATTTGCATAATAATTTTGAACTTTCCCCATCGAATTCCTCCATAATGTTGTTGCAGAAATTGGGGTTTTTGTCGAATTTTGCCTAATTTTGTCCTGGGTGCCATGGGCACTCTATACACTAAAACATTTGGCCATTTACATGCCTAAATTTTCTGCATTAGAAATTGAAATTTCTTATGATCAATTTACAGGCTTTATTCTCCACATTAACCATGATATTTCTCTCAATTTTACTGCAATATTTTAATCAAACAAGTTGCAGACATACTCCCGAAATTAATTCTTTGCGAATTTCCTCTTCAACAGTCAACTAACTCATCCCATCTAGGCTCAGCGTTGAAAACCTGGCTCTAATACCACATTGTGGCATCCCCATTAACCAACTGGGCTATGCCACTTAAAATTTTGAACTCTCATACTAATTTAAATCATAAAAATACTCTGCAAATGCACAGATTCATACAAGATAATAACATAAATATGCATGCAACATACACATGAAAAAACCATGAAACAAAATCCACAAATACTAATGAAACACATGAATTAA
>ML780087.1:0-43359 GCA_009831015.1 Picea engelmannii | reverse complement strand
GTTAGATTATATTCTCCGCACACTCATTGTGACAATGGGTTTATTCACTCACTAGTGACTTTTAGGTTGGGTTTTTGTGGCCTTGGAGAATTTACTCTCCAATCCTACTCCAAGCCCCTAATTCCTAGTCTATTGTTGCTTTTCTATGAAGAAAAGGTCTAATATATTTTAAATTAAACATTTTTTCTTATTAAGTTGTTGATTACTCAAAGGAAATAGAGGAAACTTTAGGGGTGTTTTGACGCTATCCAATCCAAAAGAGGAAAAAAGTATGTATGAAAGGAATGTAAATTTTATGTTCGATGAACTCTATCTAAAGGAAGGGAAGATGCATTGTCCACTTTTATATTTTTAGTTTTTGAAACAAAAATATCAACCTCACACTCTCTCAATAACCACTCTATACAATCAAATAAAATAAAAAATATCCTCAAAGAACAAACACACCAATGCAATCTTGAAGCAACTCACTCAAAATCTCTACCCTAGCACACTTTACGAAATGAAAAAAAAAATATTTTCTTTAATATAATAAAAAAAATGGATATTAAATCCAAATAAAAAATACAATAATATAAGGGATGTATGATATTGATAGTGATTCTAACAAGAATACCCTAATGTCTATATAATATTAATACCCAAAATTTCCAAAAAAAGGATCTATTAGTACAAAGAATCCAAACACACCAAATTGAATGTAAGGGATATAAAGAGACACTGCCATATCTTAAACGACTTCTTGGAGATGTATCTTAGGTAACTACTCACCATCCATCAATATCACAACAAAAAGTAATACAAACAAAACACTCAAAGACCTCAAATTTACTTGGAGACAAAAACAACAAACAAGAGGTAAAACCAGGTATTAGATTAAGGCCTCCAAACCTTTGATGGGATTACAGACCCAACCTAAGTATAGGTATGAAAAGAAATAGTTCAAAAAATTAAAAAACAATCACCTACATGGTAGGTCGTGGCCCATGTATACTATATACAACAACCTTCAAGTAGGTGGTCACGAGTTTTAAATGAGAAGCTCAAAACTGGTTGCATGGGTACCCAAAAGTAGAGTGCAATCATCTAGAAAATTAGGAAAAAAATGACCATATATTGTTTGTATTTGACAATTATGATCCTCAAGTGAGTGATGAGGAAGATAAAAAAGTACAAAACAAGTTTTAGAAGAGAAAATAACAAGGGTTAATCCAAAACTAAGGAAGAATAAAATATCCTTCCCTAGTGGTGTCATCAGTTATGTTGCAAAGGGATCCCCCCTATGGATAGCTAATCACTCCCTCAGATCTCCCATGATCTAAGACAGACTTTAGGATACACCACTACATATTTTTTCCTAGATCTATCATATTTATTTCTATCTATGCAAGGAGTTAGAATGGCATACCCTTTATCTAATATTTTTCCTTATGTAATCCTTGTTGATGCAGCTCCAGAGATCCAACTCCATCTCTTGCAACCTTATTCTTTACACATAAGGAGATAATGAATACTAATCCTCAAACCTCTTCAAGCATTAAGAAATTCAAATCTAATATAGATCTAATCTGATCTACTCAAGGAAATAATTGATCTATCATTTATGTCTGAATACAACAACATTGTAAGGGGAAAACCATGTAGATATATATTAATAGTGGATAAAAATTTACATCAATCAATGGGTTTAACCTTGAATCATGATTGAATTTATACCTGGCCCTTTCTCTAGCTCCTCCTTATCCCTCACACAATAAAGGATGACTTGATATGGAGACCAAGTTTTGTAGAAGAAATCCACTTAAATGCCTGTATAAGAAGTCTAATGTAGATTCCTTGTCCTCTTACCCTTCAAATTCCTTCTTTATATAGATTCATAGAGGATGCTAGGAGATGTTTCTAGGTCTCTAGAAATGTGTGAACCTAAAGTTTATTGAGAGTTTCAAATTTGATATCATGAGAGAAACAACTCACCTAACATTGATCTCCTTGTAACTGATTAAATATAGAAGGTTGTAGGGGCAATTGTGGGTTGCAATGATACAACTAGTGACTGGTTGTGTGCAATTAGTGATACAAATAGTGAATGGTCACACTCTAGTAGTAGGTCAAAGAATGAACCCCCTCAAAAACTACAAAATCCAATTCTCCCTAGGGTGGAAAATAGAACTATAACAAAATCACCCACAAGTTCAATTGATTGACATCGTAATACAAGTGAACTAGATATCACTTGTATATATAGCAATGATACAAAGTTACTCCTATACATGAGGTTAATATGTTCTTATTTTCTTCCAACAATTGATCTACTTATATCTACTACATAGGGAACACCTTATAGAAGAATTGGTGGTCATGGTGATTTTCTTTTCTCCTTCCAACTATAAAATAAATATGGTGAATCTCCAAACATGAGAGATTATCTTCCTTCATTATTTAGCAGTGATGAGAGATACCATAATAGTCAAGGATACTTTTGGTATCCTATAATGATAATATTCCTTGGCCATAATGAAACTAAATGGATTGAGTTTCTAATCAATGTGATGCATCCACATATATGGTTGTCCTAAAAAACCATAAAATATTTCAATAGGGTAAATTCCATGTATTACTTCATATTTGAAGGGATTGACATCGTAATACAAGTGAACTAGATATCTCATCTCAATCTCAACCAATCGATAGTGTATGGATACAGGTGTAGTGTCATTGGAAACTTCATATTCTTGATAGGATGCTAATATTAAGATCTTCTGGTTATTGCAACCAACAATTAAATGTAAAAGTGTAACATTCATCCCCATATTTGAGAGGAAGAGGATTTGACCTTCCTTGACTCCCTCCACTTCCTTTGGTTGCAATTTGGTAGTGGAGGAAGTTGTAGTTCTCTCTGTTGCATTGACTTTATTTGATTGACATGATGTTATTATTTGAGGCATTAGAGTTATAAGAATGACTTGGTTTGTTGATAGATACACTTATGGATTACATGATCTAGACATTTTATTTAATTTGATTTGATTATTTCTTTATGTGCACATATATATTTTATGGTTTATGTTTTGATATCCTTGTGATGCTATGGAATATTGGAAATGAATACATGGTTACATTATGTAATCTATTATGTTATATGATGTTATTAATGGTATGTTAAGTGAAATAGGAAGAAGGACATGTGCATATGGTGATCTGTAATTGAGGCACTGATAATCCACACAATTCATTAATGCGGATTCTTTATGCAGAATTCAATTGTTTCTTTGTCACGATAAGAACACGCCCGATTTGTATTTCATTTATTGAATTGAAATTCTTGGTTGTACATAGTTCCCAATGCAATGTATCGAAATATGGGAACACTAGACCATATCAAAAAACATTGTTTCCATATATCAATAGCATTGGGAGCACATGCTATCACCTACAAATTAAGTTGCATGTTGACGCTCCTCACTTGGAAATGGGATTGGGTCACAATGTTTTGTTAGCCAATGATTTCCTGAGGGAATATTTATCCACAAGAGGTTAATTCCAAAATTAATCAATTGTTGAGTTTAAGAAAAGAAAAACGAAGTGATGTGTGCTAGAGGAATGCTACAGTTTTGTTTGGGGATTTTGATCACAAGGGTGAGAAAAAAGAGACCCATTTGATTCCCTTGGTAAGACAACAAAGAAACACATAACACTTTTTAGTAGGTTATTGAACCCACACAATATAAAGCAATAAATAAAGAAAGATAGGAATAACAAATGATGGAAACTAAACTAAGTAAACATTAACAAAGGATGCATGAAATTGAACATAAAGTGTGGTTACCCAATAGAGGTTGATCTTTAAAATTGAGAACACCAAGAGGAAAAATGTGGGATTTATGAATCCCCTATTAATCCTAGGTAGGTCTCTTGAATCCCTCCAAGTAGAGCTAATAATATCCTATTTCTACTTGAAAATGGTGAAAAACTCTATGGAAAAGATTTCCAGGAGATGAAAAGATTTCCCTATGCTATACATTCCCAAGTTATTCTTAAGAGAACAAATAGTTTCTCCAAGATTACTTGAGCATCATAAAAATGCAATGAACTTCTTCCATATTAGAATATAATGGCCATATATTTATAGAACCATGTCAAGGTATTTCATAACTTGTTTCAAGTGTGAATGGGAGGCCCTTTGAGGTACATACCATCTTTTCATTCATCCCAAGGTGCGAATTTGGGTTGATCTTGGGGTCTTGTCTTGAATCACTTCACCCTGGAAGTGGTTTACACCCGACCAAATTCATAAATGTGTTGTTTCCACATCCACATGGGTTTCTTCATGGACAGTAATGTGGGTCGTGCACTACATGCATTTGGATTTTTTTTTCCTACACAGATGCGTGCACATTGAATTTGTTGGAAGTGCAAAGAAATTTGTCAGTATTTTACATATTTTTTGTCATCTTGATAGAATTGGTTTTGTAAATATTGGAAGTATATTGTATATATGTTTATTGTTTCTTCATCCATTTTCCATATTTATATGAGAAATTTTTTGGTGATAACATATGCCCCCTGATGTGTGAATTTAGGATCATATGTATAGCCAAGATACATCAATGTTTATTTTGCTGAAATTTCCATATAAAAGGAGAGTTGTATCTATTGCTCAAAGGAACTATGAGAGAGATCCATTGGAGGAAAAGGGGATTTTGAATGGGACCAATATTCTCCAAAAACTGAAATGAAAATATGTGTACAAACGAGGTAGGCATGCCCCATGCTTTTGTCATGAAACCATAAATGAAATGATGGAAACTGAATATTGTTGAGGAAGTATATGTCTACAATGCCATTGGGGGTGTAAAAAATGGCAGATGACGATTCTAATTACTGAAAAGGATTTGAATTGAGGTATGAACAACTTAGAGGCATTGATGGCCTAGAAAATTCAGAGGTATTCATCAATTATTGAAAAATGTAATGGTTGCATAGTAAGATCCACCGTAACATTAAACGTTGTTGGAGTTGAATTTCATGGGGGTCAACGACATCAAAAAGTGATGAGGAATATTTTTTTGTCATCTGAGACTACTCAGTAATAAGGTTTTTAGAATCAAGATATTTACATCATCCTGGAAACTTGTGGTGATGTCCACAAGGAAGGGGTGGGACCACAAGAAGCAAAGGTCTTCTTGGAATCGATTTGATCAATTGTGTATCATGGGCTAAATGGAGGAGAGGATGTATGAAATGGTGACATGAACAATATTCAATCTATATGGGACTCGATAAATACCCTTGGTTGGGGGAAAATGGAATGATGGAAGAAACCATAAAACATGATATGATGTCAGGGGGATGACCAAATATTGGCTAAACTATGTTGAATGGGTGAGACTGCAAAAGAGTGGATGATAGGTCAAAATACAGATTTTTTGGACATGGGTGTCAGTGATAGTCAATATTTGGGCCACACTAGGGATATATTTGCTAACATGGAGATGAAATGGGAATGCACCAACCAAGGGTGACATGCCTTGTTGTGTGCCAAGGAAAAATACATCGTCGGTTATGACAAAAAAACATACTATACTTGATGCAATTTGAAATGTGATTTATACAATTACCAAATGAATAAATAATGTTTGGATTAAAAGTACATGTATAGAAATGAGTTCCCCGGTTAAGTATGGCCTAGCCTCTTGGGGCACAAGTAGGGAAATCTATATGATGAAGGGTGGGGGCCCCATGGTTGGGTTTCTATACCAGGTAGATGAATGGAGGATGAAATTTAAAATGGACAATTGATGGTGGGTGATATGGAGGGTTAATGATAATTCGGAAGTGCATTTGATGTAACAAAAAAAACATGAAGTGGGAGCCCATAATTGGGTAGTTTAGAAAGATGATAAGAAATAAGGATGATTTTCTCACTCCGGGGTGTAGTGCTACTGGGACCCCCAAACCTAATGGATAAAACAACATGAGTGTTAATTTTCCAGGGGTTAAATATATGTGGGACAGCTCATGAGGGTGAGAATGATATTGGGTGATAGTAAATGAATGAAAAAAAGGTGGGGATACTACAAAGCTAAATGTGGGGGTCCTAAAGGTGAATGTCAAGGAGTAAGGATGGGACGTGCATCTTTTTTAAAAGGGATTAATCACATGCCAATTTTAAATATATACCTGAAGGGGCCATGAGATGGCCAAGACCGAATGATATATAAGTCATCATAGCAAGTATATTCACACAAGAAACCAAATACCTGACATGAAAAATATATGATGATAAAGAAAATATGATAGTTATTTGATAGAAATGATAGTGAGTAAGCATACCTGAGATTTTGACATTGATGTGAAAAAGTGTACCTTGATGAAAATTTTGGGTTCTCATGGAAGGAGGCCTAGGAACAATGAGTTCCTAGAAGAGTTAATACCAGGAGGAGGTTAGGTAATGATGACTTCTTGGAGAAAGGAACTCCTTGAAGGAGGCGAGGGAATAATGAGTTCCTGAAAAAGGAAATCCCTAAAGAAGGACAGGAAACTATGGATTCCTGAATAGGGCACTCCATAAGGGAGGTCAATGAACGATGGGTTCCTAAAAATGACACTCCCTGAAGGAAGCTAGGGAACTAGGGGTTCCCGTACAAGGTCCTCCCTAAGGGATACCAAGGAACAATGGGTTCTTGAAAAATGCACTCCTTGAAGGAGGCTAGGGAACCATGGGTTCCTGAAAAAATCTCTCCATAAGAGAGGCCACATAACATTGGGTTCCTAAAAAAGGCACTCCCTGAAGGAGGCCAGGGAACCATGGGTTCCTGAACAAGGCCCTCCCTAAGGAAGTCCAAGGAATGATGAGTTCCTGAGAAAGGAAATCCTTGAAGGAGGTTAGGGAACCATGGGTTCTCGAACAATTCCCTCCCTAAGGGAGGCCATGGAACAATCAGTTCCTGAAAAAGGCACTCCCTAAAGGAGTCTAGGGAACCATGGGTTACCAAATAAGGCCCTCCCTAAGGAAGGCCAAGGAATGATGGGTTATTGAAAAGGAAATCCTTGAAGGAGTCTAGGGAACCATGGGTGCCCGAGAAAGGCCCTTTCTAAGGGAAGCCACAAAAAATGGGTTCCTAAAAAAGAAACTCCTTGAAGCAGGCTAGGTAACCATGTGTTACTAAACAAGGAAATCCCTAAGGGAGTCCATGGAATGATGGGTTCCTGAAAAAATCACACCCTGAAGGAGGGTAGGGAACGATGAGGTCCCAAACAAGGAACTCATGAAGGGAGGCCAAGGAATGTTAGATTCCTTGAAAAGGCACTCCTTAAGAGAGGTCAGGGAACAATGAGTTCTTGAAAAAGTCACTCCTTGAAGAACACTACAAAAAAATGAGCTCTTGGAGAAGGAACTCCCTGAAGGAGGTTAGGGAACCATGGGTTCATGAACAAGGCCCTCACTAAGGGAGGCCAAGGAATTATGGGTTCCTGTAAATAGAACTCCTTGAAGGAGGCCACATTTCCCTTATGGGGGTAACTAAAAATGACCAAGACTAAGGGGGCCTCACCATAATAAGTAATGAAACTATCTTGGTGGATCATTCTGATCATGCCATGTTGTTTGTAATTGCATGATGTTTGGGGTCACTAGAAATAATGTGGTGGTATAAGGGTCCCTACAAAGGTTATATTGTTGTTTGGTGTTGTGTCGAGAGCTAGGTCTTATGAGACCAAGGTCGGAAGTGGTATTGCCCCCTGTATTATCATGTGAGGACCAGGAGAAGGGTTTTTTCCAAATACCCAAGATGATGGACCAACGGTATAATAATAGGTATTTTAAGGTTGGACATCCACAAAAGAAGATCTGAAACAGTGTATCAGATCCATTAATTTTTACAATATTTATTGGGGGTTTGGGACTTTAAATTGTGTGGAAATATCTCTTATATGGGCATGATTGGTCATCATGGAGCTAGATTCTGTGACATCCCTATAAGTGATAAGATATGATCTTATTTGAGAGGGAGTGATGACATTATTAAGGGAGATAATATTAGAGGGTGCACCAATTGAATTGTTAGGACATTTCCAATAGTCAATAGGAGAATCTAGATGGAGGTTATCTCTAGAATTGTTGGTTTTTCAAAATATACTCTTTGTTCACTTCCTTTCCATATTTTGTGCCATATTCATATGATACTCCCTCCATTTTACCATGATAATCCTTTCTTAATTCTAGAATTGGTATGAAAAGAGAATCTAAGTTAAAATGTCCAGTTTTTAACATGTATATGATTTTATTTGTGAAATCTATTTTAACTCATTATTATTTTCAATAGCCACATGATTCCCTGATTATGTGGCTATCGTATTACACATGTATATTACTAATATTGTTTCTATAGTAGATTTATTTGTTTGTAAGGTTGGAGGTACTTCCAGGTCTATCCCAAAGTTCTCAAAGGTTCCAAATTGATCCTTTCAACTTTTCCACCTATCATCTCAGCCCAAGGATCCCCTAGGTCAGCATGGGACAAAAGTCAAACCTCCAGTCAACACTTGAACAAGTGGAAGATCCAACTCTTCAACAAATCAACATGAAATCAACAAAACATAACATGAGATCACATCAAAGGATTCATTAATGAATTTCTCTATGATGTGGATGATATAACTTCTCTTATATTTCATGAATTGTGGAGATTTCAAGTTGAATGCATACATGTATTACTTTATTTGTAAACAATGTTTTTAACTCGTGCCAGAACATAGATTTTTTTTGCGAGGTTGATTGTGAGCACATGAATATGAATCTCGTAAATCAGGGACATGTTTTTTGTCCGTAATGATCCCATTTATCTTCTAAGAAAACAATTTTCTCAAAAAACAGAGAGATTTGAGAGATATGCTTGATTCTCTAAAACTGGTTTTCTCATAAGATGTTGTGTGGCCGATTTGAGGTCCATGTATTTTGTATCTGAATGATCTTGTTCTCATTGTATGAATTCGGGGTTATCAAAGCTTCATGGAGATATATATTAGATTGTTTTAAATTTATTTTGTTGGTTTGAATTAATATAAAGGAACTCTGGTTGCTTCAATTTCATGAGTTTGTGTGTTTGATATCATAATTTTATTCTCATAAGTTCTTTTTAAGTAGCACCCCCCAATCCAGGAGGCCCCCTTGAGGAGGAGTACATTGCTCATTTACATTTCATTCATGTGATTTACATTCTACTTGTGTGATTTCCATTTCCTATTGTGTGATTTCAATTTCACTTTAGTTATTTCATTTTGTTACAGCTAAGTTTTTCACAATGAAGCATATTCACACAAATTATTGACCGACCTAACCAAAATGGTAAATTTTGTAGGCCATGGAGTCGAATGGTAAAATCTCTGGATGTAAGGGTTAACGATTTAGGAGTGTTTAGAATCATTGTTGTTCTCATTTTGCTAGACATGCATTTAATTTGATTTTTGTAATTTAATTCTATCTCTTCAACTGCAATCATTTAGATTAGGAAGAAGCTAAATCTCTAAACATATTGTATTTTACACTTCACAAGATTACAAACTCGAGTTGATGATTAAATGTAACAGAATTCTCAACCAATATAATTGATCAAATTTTTTGGCATCGTTGTCGGGGAAGTGTACACAGGGATTTGGTTTCTTATTAGAAGTTAAATAATGTTAAGTATAATACATGGAAAGAGTACCTCATGCCAAATGATAACCTGGTGACAACAGGGTATTAATATCATAAGGTATTCAGGATGTAGTTTGTTTCATTTTGTCGATTTCATAAAGTAGAAAAGATATAATTATTTTTGGGTGATGTAAGAACCCCCATGCATTGATCCATTTGTGATAAGGGACTCTAAACCAAGAGGACAACATTTAATATTCTCAAGAATTTTTTGAGAAAAGGAGGAAATGATACTCCAAGAAATTTCTCAAATCCTAGCAACAGTCGGAAACATATCTACATCTCAAGAGGAGAAAATATTGATAACGTTCAGGAACATACCTGCACTCCAACAAGTGATAGAAGACCAAAAATTCCATGAGAAACATCTAGATGAAAACCTAGAAGATATCAAACCATGGGAACCATCTAATGGAGAGAAGAAATTAGAACCTGAGAATGAGGAATTTATTGGATGCTTGTCATTAGATCCTTTGACCATCCAAGAGTGCAATGGGAAGATTTCAGATGAAATTTGTTGCATGAAAAAGGAAGAAATTCCACCCATTTCCAATACAGAAGAAATCCAAAGGAATAATGACTACATTGAAATCTGGTTCCAAACAAACAACAGTCAACAAATTTCCTCGATTAATCAACATTTCTTGGCACTATATCAATCAGTGTCATTGGTTTCTCATATCCTGGCATGTATAAAGGTACATTTTTCAAATTTGGATATGAGTATACTTGAGATCCTGTTACGCAAATGGCTCCATTGAAAGTATTCTTATACTTGAAACGGATTTTGTTTTTCAGGAAAAGTAGGATAAGGTAGAAGAATAAATAAGTAAACAAAATAGTAAAGATAAAAATAAGTCCAGTTGTGAAACCAGTTTACTGGCGCAATTGGACATGAGTTTTGCTTGAAAACTAGGAAACTGGTAGGGAAAATTCTCAATAAGTTATGCATGCTGGTTCAATATTGTATTTTGGTTCTTCGAAATTATTTTTGTTCTATGCTTGTACTGAATTATATGGGATTCCTTAAGGCCTTCATTCCATTAGATATTGTCCCATCGACTTCAACACTCTATATGGGATCAATATCAAGAGATATTTATAATTCCTTGGAACTTGTATGCCTCAATGACATGTTTCCTCAATGATAGCAGTGGGGATGCATTAATGCCTCCTGATTATCATATCTTCCAGGTTACTTGACTCCAACACATTCATTCGTTTCTGACAGGATGCATTAAGGTACCTTGACACTCATTGAAATAATTGGTGAGTGATCTCGTGTTAGTTAATGACATACATTAATGGCCAGTAATCCAATGATTTATTTCCATGCTTGACGTCAACAAATACATTCACATGATAATAATTGACTTCAACACATCCATTCACATGATAAGATTTGATATCAACACATCCATTCATATGAATTTAGGTTTTGATGAAGACTATATGATTTAAGGGTATCAATAGTTGCAGGCTTTTATTTATTTTTCAAATAAAAAGGAGATTTTAGTCTTGTTGTAGTACCTTTCCCTTTCACAGATTTTCCTATAGCAGTGTTTCAAAGTAATCATGGTTATTATTCAACATTAGATTAGTTCAGTTCCATTTTGAAAATATTTAGTAGCCTTGTTTCAAATAAAAAATGTAGAGGTTATATCCAAGATGGTTCGATACAATATGATTTGGATTAGTTGCAATAACCGCAGTTTTTATGCTCCAATAGTTAAAGATGAGATTAGCTTCAACAAATTTTTTTCCTTATTGCAATTCAAACCTTCATAGAGTCACTCAATAGCCTCTTCATTCTTCCATAAATAAGTAATTAAATATCATATCTTAGAAGGATTCATGAGGACATACATCTTCCTAAATATGGGTGAGAGATAGGGAATTGAGGTATCAATGTACTTCTATGGTTCCAGATGTAGATTCAAATCTCCTTCAGAAAATATTCAACATACTCTTTGTGGCCCAAGCATTCAAGCACTTGATACTCATATTATCTTGATCATTTTCAAATCATCATGAAAACAAAGGGACAATATTGTGGATTGGAGATAGTTTCAAATCAGAACCATATGGTAATCCACCTATCCTCCATGATTTCTAACATTTTTAGAGTTTGTACAAGTTTAGAAGCATGAAATTCAAATCCGGAAACTTCATTTGTAGCAGATTCAAATCTTCACCAACAATGGAAGGAAGGATTCAAAGTTCATTAGAAAATCATCAAAGAAGTTCCTAATTAGTTTACTCAATTTTCAGAAAACAATCCAGTTTGCAAAAAGTCATTTTTTTCATCCACCAATTAAATATATTATTTCTTTTTCAAGATCTGTAGTTTTTCAACTTTCATCAGAAAAACTTGGTATCACTTGATGACTTCAAGCACTTTCTATAGCCACCATAAGTTACCTGTAGAATCTTTTCAAAACCATTTAAGAATTCTAGGATATTGTTGGTTTCTTCATCAACATTTTATAGAGTTTTCATCAACAATTTTCGTATTTTTCATCAAAACTTCTTCATATCTTCATAAACATTCTCATAATCCTTCATCAGCACTTCTTCAGATCTTCATCAACATTCTCATAATTCTTCATCGACACTTCTTCAGATTTTCGTCAGCATAATCTAGCATCAGACAACATTCTCTGTATCAACAACCATTGCAGCAACAATTTCAAAATAAGGAGTAGCTACAAAACACCAGTTAGTAAGGTTACATGTAAAACGACAAATATGAGGTAATAACTTGTTAAACTTCAATGCATTTAGAATACATAAATCATGTAAACGATTGGACATTATTTTTCTATATATCTACTGATTTTGGTTAAGCTACTTCTCCTATATCATTTCATACCCATTCATACCTCTCTTAATATATATTATATCCTATAAACCTTGGATTACAAACCACTCACAATATAATTATTAACCCTCTTCAGTTCCATCATTTTAAACGATAATTTATATGATGACGAAAATTCTGTTTTCGACATGCATATTTAAAAATGATATGAATGATATGCTCGAAGCCATGTGATTGAGATATATATTCGGAGTCATGATCCAATGTCACATCCTTATCCACCAATGATATCAACATGGATTATTTGATTTGAATTATGAATGTTGACATTTATTTCAGCATGATTGTCATGATTTTCCATCATTAGTTCATAATCATTTCAAAAGCGCTTGCATTATAATCCTTTTTCATTCACATTCACCTATGTTTCCTTCCATTCCACATACCAATCCTCCACGATTTTGCATACTATCATTTTGCAATTCCTTGAGACAAAAGAGTAGTGTAACCAATCTATCTTCATAACTGAAATGGGGTCTGTTAGGCGATATGAATCTGCCAGAATCGAATTGTTAGAAGCCTATCTGAAATGCTACAATAATTTCAATAAAGCAGGTTGGATTTAATTTTTATATAAGTTCCAGGGATACAATGAGTAGGAGAGACTTCATAATCATAGGTCGAGGAAAAAAATTAAGGATTTAAAACATAAAGATCAAGGCTCTTCATCTGGACTAGAAGAATTATTGGATGCATTAGAACATGTCTAACCAGGCAGGGAAACACAAAAAAAAAAAAATGAAATTTTGAATCAAAGGAGCGATACGATATTTTTTTGTGTGAGGACACACAACACCTTCAGTGTGGGGGAATGTTGGGTCTTCAAAATATACTCTTTTGTCACTTCCTTTCCATATTTTGTGCCATCTTCATATGCTACTCCCTTCATTTTACTGTCATAATCCTTGCTTAATCCCATAATTGGTATGAAAAGAGCATATAAGGTAAAATGTTCAATTTTTAACATGTTTCAAATTTTATTTGTGCAATCTTGTTTAACTCATTGTTATTTTCAATAGCCACATAATTCTCTGATTCTATAGCTATGAGATTATACTTGTAGATTACTAAGACTGTTTTTGTAGCATATTTATTTGCTTGTGATGTTAGAGGCACTTCCAGGTATATCCCAAAGTTGTCAAAGGTGCCAAATTCATCCCCTCGGCTTGTCCACCTATCAACTCAATCCAAGTATCATCCATGTCAGCATGGGACAAAATTCAAACATGCAGTCAACACTTGAATAAGTGGCAGATCCAACTCTTCAAAAAATCAACATGAAATCAACAAAAGATAACATGAGATCACATGAGAGGTTCATGCATGAATTTCTCTATGATGTGGATGATATAACTTCTCTTATATTTCACAAATTGTGGAGATCTGAAGTTGAATGCACACATGTATTACTTTCTTAGTAAACAATTTTTGAAACTCGTGCCAGCACAATAGGTAGTTTTTTGGGGTCGATTGTGAGAAAATGTTGAAGAATATCGCAAATTGTGGACATGGGTTTGTGCGTAACTACCCCATTTAGCTTCATCATGAATGGTTTCCTAAAACACAAACGGATCTGGGAGATATGTTTGATTCTCTAAAATGGGTTTTATTAGAAAATGGTGTGCCACTGGTTTGAGATCCGTATAGTTTGGATTTGAATGATCTTTTTCTCATTGTATAAATTGGAGGTTATCAAACCTTCATGGAGAGATATATCATATTGTTGTAAATTTATTTTGTTGGTTTGAATTAATAAAAAGGAACTATGGTTTTTGCAATTTCATGGGTTTATGTGCTTGAGATCATAAGTTTATTCGCATAAGTTCTTTTTAAGTAGCGTCCCCCAAGATAGGAGGCCCCCCTAAGGAGGAGTACGCTGCTCATTTAAATTTTGGTTGTGTGATTTACATTATAATTGTGTGATTTCCATTTCCTTTTGTGTGATTTTAATTTTAGTTTAGTTATTTCATTTTGTTACAAGTAAGTTTTGCATACTAAAGTCTATTCACACAAATTATTGATCGACATAACCAAAATGGTATATTTTGTAGGCCATGGAACTGAATGGTAAATTATGTGGATCTAAGGGTTAACAATTTAGGAGTGTTTAGAATCATTGTTGTACTCATTCTGATGGATATGCATTTACTTTTCTTTCTGTAACTTGATTTTATTTTAGTTTTCCATAGATTAATTTTATTTCCGCAACTACAATCATTTAGATTAGGAAGAAGCTAAATATATCCACATATTGTGTTGTACACTTCACAAGATTACAAACTTGGGTTGATGATTAAATTTTAACAAAATTCTCAATCAATATAATTGATCGACAAGAATCATTGAAAGTAGTGGCCTCAAATAATTCTTCGTCTCTTGTGAAGAATGTAGTTGAGAATTCATGGTTTCTTTTGGGTTTGGGGAAATAAACATGCATGGATTCCCCCAAGGATGAATGAATCCTCCTAACCTCCAATCCAAAGTGGTGAGGAGGTGTTTCTAGAGGCATGGGCTCATTTTTAAGGGGAGTGGATATTGCATGAATAGTGATAGTGGACACATAGTGCATGGACTCAATGTGAGCAACATGATGTGATATTTTATTCTGAAAATCCTGTGGGTGGGATTTGTGTACAAGAGTTTATCGATGGTAATGATGCATCCCTCATGTGGGAATGTCATGAATCGAAAGAGTGAAGACACAAAAACATTCATGGAATAGATGAAATCATGTCCTAGGAGAATATTGTAATCCCCCGAACCATTCATGACAACAACATGGATCAAAACCATCTTACAACCTAACTCAATGGGGAGATTAGGTAAGATCCCTAAGGGGGAACAAAGTCTACCATCAAAGTCTCTTAACTCATTCATTTATGGGAGAAGAGTATGAGAGCCTATTTGTTTCCAAGATGATGAAGACATAATACATGAGGATTCCCCATCATCTATTATACACTAATAAATTGTACATTTTTTAACGATGACCCATATTTGAAACATGGTAGAAGATGGTATTTGTGATTGGATAAGTTTATCCCAATCAAGGGTGATGGCCCATGATGGGTGTGGGTATACACTTCCATATTCCTTACAAGGATAAGGTCTAGTAGACATTGTGGTACTAGAGGTGGAAGGGGTTCCCCCAAGTTTACATGATTGAGCCTCAGTTGTGAGGTAGATTGGGTGTTAGGGGGGCTTACCCATGTGAGGGGTAAAATTTTTTGTCAAGGTGCATGGAACCTCACTTGATGGAGTATTGGGTGCATGTTGGGGGAGGGGGCATGCCGAATTAGTGTAAGTAAAAATACTAAGTTTATTATGTTGCATGCACTCCAAACAAACTTCTTGGACTAGCTATGGAGTGAGTTCAAGTCACTGATGGGATAGGTGACCATAGAGCTCACAAAATGGGAAAGGGTGATTAGTCCATGTATGGGTGGTGCATCTATGGTTGGTTTAATTGTAGTTCTATTGGGAACTATGAGTTCCCACATCTTTACAAGCATTTACCCCATGCCATGGGAATTGATAGTGGGTGTTTATCTTCGTATTCCTTATGTGTGGTGGAGGACCAATATAACTAGGAGAGGGGGCCCAATTTTTTCCTAACTTGGAAGAAGAGGATGGAGGAGGATAATATGGGTTTCCACCATATGGTGGTTGATATTGAGTGGCCCCAAATGTGGGCACCAATTGAGCATGCGGGTGACTATGGGTCATGGACCCGATCAACCCATCGATAACATGTGATGATACGGGTTTGTCTTTCCCAAATGGTAGAGAGAGAGGAGAGTCAGGTAATATTGTATAAAGGTAGCCTGATTAAGAGTAAATCAAGTCAAACTATTGGGCCTTAGTGATGGCCTCATATTTAGTTTGAGCGAAGGTGGTGGCGACATCTTTGGTGAGGAGAGGGATAAGTGATTTGAGGAACTAGTCTAGTCGTTGTTGTGGGGTGGTATCAACCTTGCAAATACTTCTTCTTCTTCGCCATTCATGAATATGATCGACGATATGGATGGATGAAGTTTTTTTTAATTTGGATAGAATTTCCAAACCAGTGTCATGGGGCATTGAGTGTTGGAAGAAGATAAGAAGGATTTTTCCAAAGACTCACAGGTTGAGTGGGACCCGACTTTTTCTTCCATATACCATTTGGAAGAGGGACTAGTGAGAGTTCTTTGGAACAGTCGTAGATCAATGGAATCTTTCATAATTCTATTCGAAGAACACCACAAGTGAAAATAAATTATGTGATTAGTTGCATCTTCTCCGGGATTGCTTTCAAATTTGGTGATATCAGAAGGAAACTTGGTGGGCATAATCAACCAAGTGGGGTCATGTAATATGGGATCATTCATCAATTTGGTCAAGTCGGGGATGTTCAGGGCTTCCAATTATGGCATGGATGGGGGTGTACCATCCATGGTATGATATGCTTGAGAAGATATTCCTTGTGAGGATGGTTGTGAGTTTTTACCTTGTGAATAAGGTTGGGCCCCACCTCCTTGTGCTGGAGGACTAGTAGGTGATTTTTTATGAGTATTGGTCCCAAGAAAGGCATATCCAAGCAAATATGACCCTATAATCATGGCACTATATGGTGTGTGTGATGGTTGTGTTGATGTGTCAACCAAATTGGGGACACCTCCCAAAATTGGGGGGAAGATTCTCAAACATTGAGACCAATGGGGATGATGTGGTTCCTCTATGGTTCTGGACTATATGTGAATGTGTGAAAGTGGCGGTGAGAAGAAATAAAGGAATGAGTGTTTTAGAAATTATCTCAACAATGCATTTTAAAATTGTATGTAATCAAATGATAGAAATCATACATAAATAAAGTAACAATGTAAGATGGTTGATGGTTTTATCCTCGTGGGGGAATAAGATAAAATGCACATGTCCTAATATACCTATCATTCTTCCTCTCAAAAATCAACGATCCTTCCAAAATCACTCAAAAGTGGGGTATGAATCCACCAGAAGAGGATCTAGTGAAGGTATGAACAATCAATTATAATGAGGGGTGAAGGGTGCATATTCCAAAAAGATTGGAGATATTTCCCAACATCCATTCAAAATATTCTCAGGGTGTGATTGCAGCCCAAAACCACCACCTGGGCAGATACAACCTAGAATTATCCACTAAGTTATCTCGATCAAGCACAACATTTATATTTTCGGCCTCAGAAATCGATCATAGGATGGATTCTTTCGAAGGGTTCGGTGACCTAAGGAGGCATGCACATAAGAACTATACCTCATCTTTCAACCCTTCATGGGTGTCTCCCTTCCTTTTGCTGTAGGAATGATTTATTGGGAGGGTTTTCGTACCTTATTTTGCAACTTTCTAATTTTCAATGATAAAAGGATAATGGGGAGTTAGTTGGATATTTATCCCCAAAATCATAACTTAGACTAAAATTTTCTTTTGTGTTCCTCCTGTGGAGGTTAAATATTTGTTATTTATGGTTTTTTTTAGGATGTGAAAGTAGGATATGAGGTTGGGTTCATGGGCCAACCTCTTTGTTTAAAAGTGGTGTGACCAAATGATTGGCACTAAACAAATGAATCCCTTCTGATCCTCCCAGATCGCTTATGGGCACAGGGAGAAGAGCATGATGTAGTCTCAAGTGTCTAGTAAAAATATTTTGAATATGTGGTGATGTTGTGTGTAAGAAGTGAAAGTGTGTAATGGTTTTCAATAAGTTAGTGAGCGAATTTTTAACAAGTGGACATCACTTGGTCCTTTACAAACCTTGTTTACTTCTAACTTACTAAGTTTCACAAAACATCCTTCCAAAAATTGAAGAAGCCCTAGGTACCTAGCATGGTGGACATGCAAGTCCTTACTCTTCATCTTTAATATCCCTAGAATGTTCTCTAATCTAGGAAATATTTATGACTATCAATAGATTGTAGACATGTGGGCATGTATGGGCCCTTCCAAATCTTTTAAATTTCCTAGGTTGTTTTCTCTAAAAAATTGAAACTATCCTAATATTGTGCACATATGGGCATGTGTGGGACCTTACAAACATTTTAGATTATGTTTCAACAAGCAAATTAAGAGGTATTGGCCTCTCCTAAAATGGTTGATTTAGTTGCATAAAATGATAAAACTAAGAGGTATTGGGCTCTCATAAACATTGATTTTGAGAGGGAGATGGAGATTTATTTGAAAAATATATTTTTCTGATTTCCAAGGTCACAATAAGGTGCGAGGAAAGAGAATACTCCAGGATTGTTAAAATAGTCCCTAGTCTTGATTTAGTGTGATGAATTGAAAAAGAAACAAAACTTCCAATTCTTTTAAGATTCAAATTCTATACTAGGCCATGCACGTGTAAATAAAGGAAGAAAAATATGCAAAGGTTATTTTTATCCCCCTAAGTGACTATGTGTGGCTAAGTATCTCTAATACCCCTAGGATGAACCCTAATTGTACATATAAATTTAAATGAACATATAGGCCACTGAGTCATGGGAACTGATGTAAATATAAATGTAATTATACATATATTATAGTGTGATGATGGTACAATATATTTGGTTTGGTTCTATGCGCATTGAGTCAGTGTGAGGGAATATCATACCAAAGGAGTGTGCACACTTTATAATGTATCACGCACCTGTGTAAGTGTGCAAGGATTGGGGACTAAAGGAAGGGTGCACACCATATTGAGTTTTTCATATAATGGAGTAAGTGCATGGTTTTGGGGCCATAGTGCCTTTGCATATATGTATTTTGAGGCCATAGTGCTTGTGTGGCTATTAGGATAAAGAGTCAGATGTTAAATGGCCAATGAGAAATCATTATAATATGTAGTCATATGAAAATATTAATGAAAACAAATCACTACTATAGACCAACCATGTAAAATATTATGGGGGGATAAACTCCACTAGATAGAAAAAGGGGGATAAAAGTTAAGAATAAGGGGCTAACATAGGGGGCTTAAGCTAAAAGGAATATTATATTAATGTTCATTAAAATATAAAGTATGGACAATTATTTTGTTCTAAGTCCTAAGGATGGGGACAAGTGGTCCCAAGGTAGTCCTCAACATGACAAGTGTCAATTTGGGAGCATGCATACATATAGTTTAGACTTAGTTCATTTTCCTATGATGTTATAATTTTTCCTTCACTCACTCAGTTTTCATCCATGCCCTATTGTTATTGTACATGTACCTATACCTTTACCCTAGTTAGCTTTGGAGATGGACTCAAGAACCGGGTTGTCAAGCCTGTAGGATATTGAAGAGGTGGGTTGTCAGGCCTGTGAGCATTCTCTCCAGGTGAGAGAATTATTGGGAATTGGTTTTTGAATGTGCCAAACTACAACTATAGGGATTTAAGATTTCATTTCCATCCTATTTTTGAAGCCCTGGAAAGGAAGTGGGACAACCGAGGGACTATTGAGCAGAGAAGGGACACACCTCATGGGGTGTGATAAGCATGTGGGGGATGAGGGACTGTAGGCTGTTAATTCGATTTGGCACCTATCAATGAGTTTCCTACTATCCAAGATACCTTATATTGGTTAGGAATCATTTACCCAAGTGGAGTTTAGCCCCGGCTCGAGGGTGACCCATTGCTAAGAGTTATGAGCAGTGTGGTATAAGGATGAGAGGAACATGGAAGGTCTGCACATAGTTGGTGTTTTTTTAATCAAACATAAGTGTCAATTGTGTTTTAATTCATGTGTTTCATTAGTATTTGTGGATTTTGTTTCATGGTTTTTTCATGTGTATGTTGCATGCATATTTATGTTATTATCTTGTATGAATCTGTGCATTTGCAGAGTATTTTTATGATTTAAATTAGTATGAGAGTTCAAAATTTTAAGTGGCATAGCCCAGTTGGTTAATGGGGATGCCACAATGTGGTATTAGAGCCAGGTTTTCAACGCTGAGCCTAGATGGGATGAGTTAGTTGACTGTTGAAGAGGAAATTCGCAAAGAATTAATTTCGGGAGTATGTCTGCAACTTGTTTGATTAAAATATTGCAGTAAAATTGAGAGAAATATCATGGTTAATGTGGAGAATAAAGCCTGTAAATTGATCATAAGAAATTTCAATTTCTAATGCAGAAAATTTAGGCATGTAAATGGCCAAATGTTTTAGTGTATAGAGTGCCCATGGCACCCAGGACAAAATTAGGCAAAATTCGACAAAAACCCCAATTTCTGCAACAACATTATGGAGGAATTCGATGGGGAAAGTTCAAAATTATTATGCAAATATTGAATTGGGTTTATCGAATCAAAAAATGGCCATGTGAAGTTTAACTACAAAGATTTTCATTCAACACTGAACTTGTATGGGCCACAGATGAATACGAAGTTTGTAAGTCGGAATTATGGAAAAATCTGCTAAGCATAGAAATATTGGTGTGCACTATGTAGTGGTGATGTGCGTAAAAATAATGGTGCATGAGTGTGCGCACTAAAATTTGGCGTTGCACGAAAAAATAGTGGTGCATGGGTGTGCACACTAAAATTTTGCGCTGCACGGTGCAAACTTGGTTATGCATGGGTGTGTACACTAAAATTTGGCATTGCACGGTGTAGATATGGTGATGCATGAAAAAATAATGGTGCGCGGGTGTGCACACTATATTTTGGGACTATGCAGTGAAACATTGATGGAACACGCATAATATTGGTGCAAGAGTGAGCACACTAAAATTTGGCATCACACGATGCAAATCTTGTGCCCCATGCATAATATTGGTGTGCAAGACGTGCGCATTGAGTATTGGCAGAGTGCAGTGCAAATTGTTTGTGCACGCATAATGTTGGAATGAAATGTGTGTGTGTTGAATAATTGTGTAGCGTGGAAATAGAATTGTGGGTTCCCCCCTAATGTTAGGGCATAGTGTCTCTGCATTAAATATTCACACCACGCGAAAGTAGAATTGGAGGTGCGCGTTGTGAGTGCATTGAAATCTGGCATTGTGTGGTGTAGATATTAAAATGCATGAAGAATATTGGTGTGTGACATGAAATTTGTGTGCACTAGTTAGTGGTGCACAACACGAAAGCCATGCACACTAGACATTGGCGCGTGACACAAAAGTTATGCACACTAGACATTACCGCGTGACACAAAAGTTGTGCAAATGAAATAGCTCAGTGATATATTTCTAATGGTGTATCCCATTCATCTAACGGAATTAGGATGAGTGATATACAACCCAAACAATGGAGAGTAAATTTTAATCCCCAGTTAACTTATGAAGGCCATAACTTCCTACTCCAGAATCATATTGAGGCACACGAGTAGTCTATGAAAAGATCTTGAACCATAGAACATATTCATGGAGATAAATTAAAATTATGGCCAAGTTCAAAATGTTTAAGAGGGCATAGAAGGTACATGTAGCATTCAGGGAAAAAAATACTAATTGGCTTGAAACTTGAGCAGGATGTATATAGCAACCCAGAACCCACAAAAAGGTGAAACTTGGATATATTATCCAAATTATGATGATGAAGGAACCAAGTTGGGATCCTATCAAAACTGCATAAGATAAGGTATAAAGAAGCATAAATGTAGTTCATATTTTTACCTAGTTAAGGTGTGAACAAAAGGAATTCATGGGTAGTATTCAAATGACCATAATTTTCTTCTCAAGACTCAGAATTGAGAAAGGGAGCAATCATTTGAAATTTCTTGGATAGAGAAAAATAGATATCCACCCAAAAAATTGATCCAGGAATTTCATTTCATAAGGAACCATAAGAAATAATTTTGATGCATTATTGGAACATAATTGTACATCATTTTCATGAATTTGTTAAATTATTTAGTCTAACAAATATTGTTTCCTGCACATTTTGTAGAGTACCAACATTTAGATCAGAAAAGGATCATCACATAGTTCATAATCATGGAAGGCATGGAAGATGCATAGATGGATTACAACCATGAAGATGAGAGCAGAGGGATGTATGTCAGTATGGGTAATGAAGCTACAAATTCAAATGGACATGGACAAGGCAAGGAAGGAAGCATGAACTGGGTAGAGACCATAAAAAGTATGCAAAAGGATGTACAGAGTTATAAATCTCATCATAAGAGAATTATTAAATACAAGGAGCAACAAAAATGCTTCAACATCAAGTTAATACAGAGCTTGGATAGAATAGAGAAGAAGATTGGTAAGGAGACTAAGTCAAGAAAATAAGGGAGTCACAGGTCTCATGAGGAGAGGAAAAGAACTAGAAGTGTTGGAAAGCATCACCATTACTCCCCAAGGCAGTAAAATAGGAGAGAACACAATAGTTCAAGTCCATCCCCTGTTAGGAAACATAATAAGAGGTATGGTGTGGATGAGATATAGGGAGAAATGAACAAAATCAAGCATCCTACATTTGATGGTGTGCACAAGAAGGATGAGGATGCAGAGACATGGTTGCTAGGAATGAGGAAGTATTTTCAGTTGCATAATTACTCTTCACAAGAAGAAGGAATAATTTCCATCTATCATCTAAAAGGAAAAGCATCAATGTGGTGGGACCAATTTGTGCAGGTGCAACACATTGATGAAAAGAAGGTTACTTGGAGGGAATTCAAGAGGTATTTTCAAAAGAAATACTTGACTAAGAGATACTATGATAAGAAAATGAAGGAGTTCTTTGAAATCAATATTGGGAATATGACCATGGATGAGTATGAAAGGAGTTTTTTAGAGTTGTTGAAATATGTTTCCTTCATCAAGGATGAGAAAGTTAATATTCATAGGTATTTGAGTGGGTTTCCATCATTTATTAGTGATAAGGTATAGTATGATAATCCCAAGATACTAGAGGAAACTATAATAAGGGATAAATTCCTTTATGATCAACATAAAGGAAGACCAACTTTCCAAAAATATTGGGAAGACAAGAATAAAAACAATAAGGAACAAAGAAAGAAGGGGACTAAGCCACCATTCTTCAGAAATAATTCTCAGGAACAACCAACTTCTAAAGAAACTAGAATGACCTAGACATTGGGGAAAATACCAAGGAAACCACCTATTCAATGTTGGGGTTGTGGGAGAGATCATATGTACATAGATTTCCCTCACAAATGTGAGAAAGTGAGGATTGTTCACAATGTATACCAAGTTGATACAATGGAGGACATGGGAATAAATGTACCTAATATCTATGCAGCCTTGGATAACAAGCAAGTTGAGTTTCAATCACATATGATTGAACTGGAAGGTAAGAGCAATAACCAACCCATTTCTATTTTAATTGATTTAGGATCTAGTCATAATTATCTAGATCTTAAGATGGTGGAAGTTTTTCAATTTCCAAGACTCAAGCTTGGAAAACTTTGGTTGGTGCAGTTAGCTACATGAGCTAAAAGGAAAATTAATGATATGGTTAAGGTATGTCCAATAGACATGAATGGAATGAGAACCATGGAATATTTGAACACCATACCTTTAGGTTCCTATGACTTCCTAATTGGTATGGATTGGTTAGACCAGCATCATGCTATCCTATATTTTTATAATAAGGAATTTGCATGCTTGGAGGAGGAAGGGAGCTTGAGGACAGTTCAAGCAATTACCAGGGCAATAACCATCAAAGAAGTTTCATCCTTGCATCTAAAGAAGAGTTACAGGAAAGGGTGTCAAATAGTTTCAACACATATGGAAGAGACACCTAAAGATAAGGTGCCAGATATTGAATATTATGGAGTCATAAGATAGTTTCAAAATGTATTTATAGAAATACCAGGATTTCCACCCAAGAGAGATATTGATTTCTCCATCAATCTAATGACTAGAGAAACTCCAGTATCCAAGACCCCTTACAGGATGAGTACACCAGAAATGAAGGAATTGCAAATGCAACTTGAAGAGCTCCTGGAGAAGGGGTATATACACCCGAGTGTGTCACCTTTGGGTGCCCTAGTATTATTTGTGAAGAAAAAGGATGGAACATTGAGGATTTGCATAGAATTCAGGAACTTGAACAAGGTAACTGTGAAGAATAAGTATCCTTTGAAAAGAATAGATGACCTCTTCGACGAACTGAAATATGCAAAAATATTTTCCAAGATTGATCTCAGGTCAGGTTATCATCATGTAAGAATTAAAGAAGAATACATTGATAGAAAAACTTCCTTGAGAATGAGGTATGGTCATTATGAGTTCACGATGGTTCTATTTGGTTTGTCAAATGCCCCAACTATCTTCATGTTTCTAATTATGGTATTTTCAGATAATACTTATATAAGTTTGTCATTTTCTTCTTGGATGACATTCTTATATATTCCAAATCTGAAGAAGAGCATGAGAAACACTTGAAAATGGTGTTGTAGGTATTGAGGTAGCATCAGTTGTATGCCAAATTGATCAAGTTCTCATTTTATCAAAAGAAAATTCATTATTTGGGCCATATCATTTCAGAAGAAGGAATAGCAGTGGACCCAAAAACGATAAATTCCTTTGAGGGATGGCCAACACCCAAGAATATCTCTAATGTGAGATCATCTATGGGACTTGTAGGTTACTATATAAGATTCATTGAGGGATTCTCAAATATTGCACACCCATTCACTTCCTTGCATAAGAAGAGTGTGAATTTTGAGTGGACATTAGATTGTGATAAGAGTTTCCAACACTTGAATCATTTATTAACAATTGATCCAATACTAAGGATTGTTGATACAAATGAAGACTTAATTGTATGCATTGATGCATGTAAAGAAGGTATTGGTGGAATCCTTAGTCAGAATGGGTATGTGGTGTGCTATGAATCAAGGAAATTAAAGGAGCATGAAAGGCACTATGCTACTCATGATTTGGAATTGGCAGCCATAGTGCATGCCTTGAAGATGTGGAGGCACTACCTGATGGGGGAAATATTTGAGTTGAAGATAGACCATAGTGATATGAAATATTTATTTGGATGACCAACTCTAAATTCTAGGCAATGTAGGTGGTTGGAATTCCTTAGTGAATATGACTTTGATATAAATCATATCAAAGGGAAAGAGAGAAAGGTGGCTAATGAAATAAATATAAGGGTGAATGATATGCATGCTACAACCATTTCCCATTCCTGAATGGAAATGGAAAGTTCTATAAATGGATTTCATAACAAAACTACCCAGAAAAAACAAACAACATGATTCTATAATGGTAGTGGTGGATAAGCTTACTAAAGTTGCCCATTTTATTCTAGTAAATCTCACACAAAAGGAAACTGACAATGTTGATATTTATATGAGATAAATTGCTCAAATACATGGTATACCCAAGACAATTTTGTCTATTTACATCAAATTTTTGGAAATGATTGTTCAAGGGATTCAGAACAAATATGAATTTTAGGACAACTTATCATCCAAAGTCAGATGGGAAAACAGAAAGGGTGAATCAGGTAATAGAATACATGATAAGGATGTATGTGATGGATAAACCATCCAAATGGGAGGATTATTTCCATTTGGTGGAGTTTTCATATAACAATGGGTACTAAGCATCTCTAAAGATGATACCATTTGAGGCACTTCATGGAAGAAAGTGCAACACACTAGTGATCTAGGACAACTTAGTAGACAAAGCCGTGGTTGGGCCAAAACTACTCATGGAAATGGAAGAGAAGATGATGAAAATACAACAAAATTTAAAGGTTGCCCATAATAGGAAGAAAAGATATGTTGATAAAGGAAGAACTCACTTACAATTTAAAGTGGGTGACCATGTGTTCTTGAAATTAAAATCGAAGAGAAGTTCCCTGAAGTTGGGAAATTTCTCAAAGCTGGCAACACGTTACTATGGGTCATTTGAAATCCTGGAGAGGATTGGTCCTATAGCACATATGATTGCCTTACTAACATCAATGTGTATTCATAATGTATTCCATGTGTCATTTCTTAAAAAGTATGTACATGATGCTAATCATGTCATTATTGGAATGTGATTCAGGTAGAGTAAGAGGGCGACTTTCAAGTGCATCCGGTGTGCATATTGGACTAGAAGATCAAGCAACTTCAAAATCAAGCCGCAGGGGTAAAAAAGGTCCAATGGATGCTATGTGGAAAGAATACCCGGATCTATTTTAATACTATTGAAGTTTTGATTGTATATGTGTATATACTGCACTGAGGACAGTGCATAAATAAGGGGGAGGGGAATGTAATACCCCCAGGTTGAACCCCAATTGTACATATAAATGTAAATGAACATATATGCTAGTGATCTGTAGGTAATAATTGTAAATGTAAATGCAATTATACATATAGTTTGTTAATATGATGGTACAAGGTATTTGGTTTGGTTTTGCGTGAAATGAGTGAGTGCATGAGAATATCATACCACAAGAGTGCGCACATTTTATAATGTATCTCGCACCTATGAAAGTGTGTGAAGATTACACACTAAAGGAAGGGTGTGCACCATATTTAGTTTTTCATACAATGGAGTAAGTGTGTGGTTTTGGGGCCAAAATTCCTTTGTGTATATGTATTTTGAGGCCAACGTTCTTGTGTGGTTATTAGGTTGGAGATCTAGATGTTAAATTTCCATTGAGCCATCATTATAATATGTAATCACATGAAAATATTAATGAAAACACATCAATGTTCCAAACCAACCATGTAAAAGAGTATGGGAGGGTAAACTCCATTAGATAGGGAAAGGGGGATAAAAGTGAAGGATAATGGGCTAAGCTAGGGGGTCTTAAGACCAAGGGAATATTATATTAATATTCCTTAAAGTATAAATTATGGATAATTATTTTGTTCTAAGTTCTAATGATGGGGACAAGTGGGCCCAAGGTAGTTCTCAACACGACAAGTGTCAAGTTGGGAACATGCATACATATAGTTTGGACTTAGTTAATTTTCCTATGATGCAATCATCTTTCCTTCACTCAATCAATTGTCATCCATACCCTTTTGTTACTATACCTATACTTGTACCTATACCCTAGTTAGATTTGGAGCTAGACCGAAGAAGCAAGTTCTTAGGCCTATAGGATACTAAAGAGGTGGGTTGTCAGGCCTGCGAGATTCTCATCAAGTGAGAGAATTGTTGGGAATTGATTTTTGAAGGTGCCAAAATACAACTACAGGGCCCTGAGACTTCATGTCTAGCTGGTTGTTGAGGCACCAGAAAGGAAGTGGGGCAGTTGAGGGACTGTTGAGTAGAGAAGGGGCACACCTCCTACAGTGGGACATGCATGTGGGTAATGAGGGATTGTAGGTTGTTAGTTCAAGTTGGTACCTGTGACCGAGTTTCATGTTGTCTGAGATACCTTATCCTAGTTAGGAATCATTTACCTAGGTGGATTTTATCCCCAGCTCAGGGTGACCCATTGCTAAGAGTTATGAGCAGTGCAGACTAAGGATGGGAGGAACTTGGAAGGTATGCACACAATTGGTGTTCTTTTAATCAAAGATAAGTGTCAATTGTGTGTTAATTCATGTGTTGCATTAATATTTATGCATTTGTTTTCATGGTTTTTTCCTATGTATGTTGCATTTGTATTTCTATTATTATATTATATGAATCTGTTCATTTGTAGAGTATTTATATGATTTAAATTAGTATCATAGTTCAAAATTTGAAGTGTCATAGCCCATTTGGTGACTGGGGATGCTACAGTATCTATGAAAGAATGAATCCAAAGCCTGTTTTTTGTGGCTTTTACAAAGCACATAAAGTAAACCTAAGCTACTTGGTGAAAATGGGCTCAACATGCCTTATAATTTGAAAACGAAGACTTGTGTGTAGCTATACAATGAGACACTAATGAACAATGCACACTTTTTGTAGTTAGTGAGTTTAGATAGTGCATAGAACTACATGGTTTGCATGGTTGTTAGACCCAGACACGGGTACATGCAAAGAAATGGCAGGCTGAAAATTGAAATGAATTCAACCACCACGGGGTTGAATCGTGGTATTTGAAGGGTAGGCTAGGGTGGTTTTGGACCTTGTAAACACCAGAAAGTGATAATAATAACTCTAATAGCCTACTTGAGGAGGAATTTGGATTCCAATCCCCAATATGGTCACCAATATATTTATAGATTTTGATCACAAGGGTGAGAAAAAAGAGACCCCTTTGATTGCCTTGGTAATCCAACAAAGAAGAACATAAAAATTGTTAGTAGGTCAGTAAGCCCACAAGATATAAAGAAAGAAATAAATCAAGATAGGAATAACAAACACTGGAAACTAAAATAAGTAAAAATGAACAAAGGATTCATGAAATTGAACACAAAGTGTGGCTACCCAATAGAGATTGATCTTAGAAATTAAGAACACCAAGAGGAGAAATGTGGGTATGAATCCCTTATTCCTCCTAGGGAGGGATCTTGAATACCTCAAATTAGAGATATTACTCTCCTATTTCTACTTGAAAATGGTGAATAAATCTATGGAAAATATTTCCAAGAGTTGAAAATATTTCCCTATGCTATATTTTTCCAAGCTATTCTCAAGAGAACAAATGGTTTCTCCAAGAGTATTTTAGAAGCATAGAAATGCAATGAACTTCTTCCATTTTACCATAGAATGGCCATCTATTTATACAACCATGAAAAGGTATTTCATAACTTGTTTCAAGTGTGAATGTGAGGCCATTTGAGGTACATCCCATATTTTTTAGTCATCCCAAGGAGAGATTTTTGGGTCGATATTCAGGTCTTGTCTTGAATCACTTCATCCTGGAAGTGGTTGAGGCCCGACCAAATTCATAGATGTGTCATTTCAACATTTGTGTGGATTTATTCATGGATATTCATGTGGGTCATGCATTTCATGCATTTGGATATATTTTGGTCCACGTGGATGCTCACGCTTTGACTTTGTTGGAAGTCCACACAAATTTGTGGGTCTTTTACATAGTTTTGGTCATCTTGCTAGAATTGGTTCTATAAATATTGGAAGTATGTTGTATATTTGTTGATTTTTTCTTCATCTATTGTTTGTATTTCTATGAGAAATTTTTTTGGTGATAAAAAGGTTGTAAACACATTTCACAAACTACTATAACCGATATAAACAACATAAGTCATTCATAGTCGACACATCCATTGTATGGAGAATTCGTACACATGAGAATTTAATAAGCCCACACCATTGTTATGAAATCAACACCATTACATGCATATTTTAACAGTTGATGGGTATTTTTATTATAATCAGGAGAAAATCACAGAGGGTGAGATATGCACAATCTTTGTGTGTTGTTACTCAATGAAAATAAAAATTTATAGACTACCATGGCTCAAATACACCTTTGCTCAACGTGGATAGACCCCTTGTCTCCTTAGTCCACCAAACTTAGAGCAGGTTTCACTCCTAGAGCTTCCATTATGGCTATTATAATCCCTCATGTTCTCTTTCATATCCCTCTTTTATCCTCTTCACTACATGCTTGATTGTTTTAATTGGATTCCTTTGGAAGTCCAACCATCACAACTATTCATTTGACCTTCCCATTGTTCCAAAAGAAAAAATTAAATTAAATTAAATGAAAGAAATTTAATTACAAAATTTAGAAATATTTTGCAAGATCCAATTCAGATCACACCTCCCCATTTGAAGGATTTTGGTCCTCAAAATCTATACCATTAAGGAGATGGAAACAAATGGCCTCAATTTTCCTCTACATATCCACCATTCCATTGTTGATGAAGGTGGATTGTTTCCTACTTATCTGTCGTTGTTTCGTTGGTAGAGGAGTTATGATATTTCTCTCTTGATGTTATTTGATGACGTATTCCTTCCCACCATTGACCAATCGATACTTGTTTTATCTCCTGTAGAAGGTAGCATCCCTATCATACAAGTAGGATCTAACCATCATCACTCCATAGGCATCCAATGGTGAAACTTCACATTCTACCTCATCAACATAGTTGGAACTAATGGAGAACTTGATTTTACATCATATAGTGATTCTCATAAAAGTTTTCCCTTGCAACCATACTAGAGAACTTGGATGCACTAGATCATAGGTTTCTAGACCAATCTCATCAACTAATGTTTTATAAACTAGATTACATTACGAAGCACTATCGAATACGTCATTTACCTTTTGGTTCTTCACTTGAACCTTGATTTGGAATAACGTATGTTTATCTCCATTAAGATTTGGTTGTTGCAATGTGGTGAAAACCATATATTTTTCCATATCAGTGGTAATTTATACATATTTTTCTTTTGTCTTGTTAGATCCCTTGGATTTACCCTTGGACTTTATCCACTTTAGATGTAATTCTGGATGAAGTTTCCAACACTTCTGTTTAGTGTGTACATCTACATTGAAATGTTTGCAATGCTTATTAGCATCCCTCTGTTTTTTCAATTGTGGCTATAATCTTATTGTCTCTTCTCTTGTTGGTTTCTTCTTGGACCATATGTTTTTGTCCATTCCTCGATTCCAAAATGTAGAGAGCCTTATTTCTCACCTCATCTAGGATTTTCACACCATGAAGCTACAACTTTCTTCAGATATGGCTGAAAAGTCCTCCAAGGTACTTCATCACCACTCCTAGATCTTCCAAGGAGATACACAACCACATGACCTACCTTTTGAAATAAAAAGTGTATTTTTGCACTCATTTTCATGTTCTTGTTGAAGGTATTTCCACTTCATGATTTTCTCCTCTTTTTAACCTATGGGATAGAATTGTGACTTCACAAATGCCTTGAATTCCTCCCACTTAATCACCATGGACTTATTGCCTATCCTGAGGGCATCCATATAACTCTACCACCATAGAAAAGAATGTTTGGTCATATTCAAGTGAGAAAAGGAGATCTATTGTATTCCTTTAATTTGATACACACTAAAGTAAACATCCAATTGCTTGAACTAGCTATCCAAGAATTCAACATTAGATTTCTCATCAAATATGGGTATCTCAAGATTCACTCTAACTTTGAAAGGAACACTAGAAGATGAATAAAATTTTATATCTTTACCCGAGTTCTCAAGTGTCTCTCCTTTGGAATATTATGGGACAACCTTCTGTTGTTCATGCTTGGTTTTTGTTGAGTGTGCTTCCTTACCATTCATTACCAAACTTTGTTTCACCAACTCTATCAATGTAGGAATGCCTCGCTCCAGGTGATCCAATATGACCTCCAAGTCTTCTTTGTCACATTCTTCATGATGATTTCCTACCATCTATGTTCCTATGCTTCATTGTATTCCTGGAAACAATGCTTGTCCACCATTTCTGTATTGGTTGCAGGTGTTTACCATGTAGTTTTTCTCCAAGCCTTCAGAACCTTCTCTCATACTATATGATATTTAATTGAGGGAATAATAGTCCACACAATTCACAAATACATATTCTTAATACAAACTTCATTTGTTTCTTTGTCAAGATAAGAACAAGCTCAATTTTTACTTCATTTATTGAAGTGAAATTCTTGGTTGTACATAGTTCCTAATGCAATGTAGCGAATTATGGGAACACTAGACCATATCATAAAAAAATGTTTCCATATATAAATAACAATGAGAGAACATGCTATCACCTACAAATTAATCTGCACATTGATGATCCACACTTGGAAATGGGAATGGGTCACAATATTTTGTTAGCCAATGATTTTCTAAGGGAATAATGACCCACGAGAGGTGAATGCTAAAATTGATTAATTGTTGAGTTTAAGACAGGAAAAACAAAGCGACGTGTGTTATATGAATGATACAGGTTTTAAATACATTTCAAAACCTACCATATCCCATAAAAACAAAATAAGACATTCACAAATGACACATCCATTACATGGAGCATTCATACACATGAGAATTTAATACACCATTTTCATGAAATCAAAACCATTACATGCATATTTTAACATTTTATGGGGATTTTAATATAAGAAGGAGAAAATAATATAGGGTGAGTTCTACACAATCTATGTGTATTGTTACTCATTTAAAATACAAATTTTTAGATAGTCATGGCTCAAAAACACCTTCACTCAATGTGGACAAACCCCTTGTCTTCTTAGCCCACCAAACTTCAAGCATGTTTCACTCCTAGAGCTTCCATTTTTTCTACTATAGTCACTCAAGTTCTCTTGAATCTCCCTTCATTATCCTCTTCACTACAAACATCATTGTTTTAATGGGATTCCTTTGGATGACCAACCATCACAACTATTTTTTCCACCTTCCCATTGCGCCAAAAGACAAAATAAAATGAAATGAAACATATTTATTTACAAAATTTACAAACATTTTCCAAGATCCAATTCAAATCATATGGACTCCAGATTGAGTCAAAATATGTGTAACCAATATGGGCTAGGTTATGCATGATTGACATGTGTATGGAATTTCTCATTTATTCATGATTACTAGATAGTTCTATTGGATACATTTTTCTCTAAATATGTAAAAAGATGGGGAAACATTTTCAAAATAATATTACACATGGGAATATAGTTGTTAGGAGTGATATGATATGAATACCATTGAGATAGGAGGTATATGTTTCCTAGTCCTTCTTACTATCACTCCCTTCCATGAAATTGGTTGAAAAATAAATTTCTACGTTTTTTCCCAAAGGTTGTGTTATCATGGGATTTGTACTTGTGAAAATCCCCACCAAAAGTCCCCAAATCTTGCATAACAATGGAATTTCCTACCACTTTCACCTTAGTAATAACTTCCCTCATTTTAGTGATGGAAGAGGTCCACCACAAGGGAGGCTTCCCTAATGACATGAAGGGATAAAAGTAGAAAGTATAGTAGCTATGAGGTCCTTCATATGGCATATTTTAATCCTAAATTCATCTCTCTTTTACCTCATTTTCGTTCCACTTGCACACTCATTTGTCACTTATTAAACTGTTTCACGATGTGTTGTAGGGTAAATGATCCATGCAAGAGTTACCTCCCTTAGCATATTCTTATACCTAAGACATAATAGATATGCAAGCTATAGATTTTCCTAGATCTAAATCATACATGAAAAGACCTATGAGTTGATGGAGTGAAAGACTTACATGGTGATCCGACATTTGTCCCTGCATGCTCCTTATCTTTTAGCTTCCACAAATATGCACTTCTCTCTTACCAACTTATATCTGCACATATGGAGACACAAAAACCTTTCACAAGATCAAACTGATCATGTATAAATTAATGATAGATATAATAATGTATCATAACACATGAAAACATTAACTCTCAATAAGGAAATATAACAATTACATACACATCTGGGTAGAGGGAACATCATGTACATATTCTATTGATAAAAAAATGGATTACACCTTACAAAGAAGTTGATGTAGTCCTTTCCCAAGTTCCTTGTTGTTATAACCCTAAATTTCTCCGTACAGGCATACCTGGCATTTGGCCCTCTCACTTGCTATTTTTTCCAAGCCAACGCTGAGAAGCTCTTCTTAAAAACAGTTTTGAATATGTACGCACCCTGCACCACTAGTTCCCACGTACACATGCTTTATGCACCACTACAACTCACGTACATATGCTAGATGCACCATTACAACCCGTGTATACTCACAAAATTCGCAAAAATTAAAAAATTATAAGGAATTCGTTGAGATTATGGGCTATTGGGTAGTTTCCCAGCTGATCCACTACTTATAGCCTGCCACCCAACCAAATAACCATCCTTTTTTCATATAAAAGGAGGTGTTGGGGTATCATTCCTAACATAATCATAATAACAGTGAAAATCTTCCCGTTTCACATCCCCTACTTGCCCCAAATAATTGCAGCCACCTTGTGAGATTTGCATCAAAATTTCCCATTCTTTCCTTTTTCCTCCATCATAACCCTATTCCATTTCCCTAGAAGAAGTGGGAGAGGAGAAAAATACATGGAAGCGTAGTTGGATCTTGGTGAAGAGGAGCTTGGACTAGGCTCGTGGAGAAGTCGTCGACCTTTGTTGTAAGTAAGCATTGTGATATCAATAAAAGAAATAGTTTTCCCATCCCGAAATATGATGTGTCAAATATTTGTATTTCATTTATGCTTTATTCTAACATCTAACCCATGATTTAGATATGAGATTCATGTTTGTAGTTTCTTTTTTATCTATTTGTGAATGTAGGCTAGCCTTGGGAGGAGGCTTGTAGTCAGTGGAGCTATCAAATGCGAGAGGATCGACACCGGGCGCGGAGTAAAAGGTAAAGTTACATGATATTTTCACTTTATCTTTCATATATCAATGTGGGATACGTTTGGGGTAGTTATAAATGTAGGATACTTTTAGACGGTTAGATATGCCTGCATGTTGAACCCTAGTGTAGTCCATAGGGGGGTTTTCCCACTATAGCAGAACTGGCGACCATACTGGGGAAACCTCTAGGGTTTTAGGGGATATTTTATGGGTGTTTGATTGGTTTTTAGCTTTTTGAGTTTATTTCTAAGTCTGTTGAGTCTTTAAGGGATTCTCGTCACATGTTGGTGCCATACCAATTCTCCCTACCTTTTTAGTCTACCTGTTTGTTTTCTTTTTTTGAGAAGTTACAGAGGTGTAGGCGGCCTATAGTGGGTCTGCACGCGTACATATGTGCCCTACTTTTGGATAGCCCGTGTACATACGTAGGCTACTGAAGTGTCAGTTGCATGCCTGTGTCAAGAAATATTTCTTTAAGAAGGGGCAATCAACCTCTTCCATGATTGAATTCTGACTTCTCAGGGTTTCTTGATTAAGTACAATGTCTCTGTTTTTACAGTCAAAGCCTGGGTTTGATGTCATTTTGGTTATATTTTTAAATATTTCTTGTGTTTAGTTTGAAATGGCTTTAGGCAAGCCTTCGAGTCTTTTTTATCATCCTGTTAGGTGTCTTCAGTGACTCCCTGTGATCTGTAGTGGGCCAGAGGTCAGTTCTCAGTCTTCTCTTGTTCTTCACTTTTTCCCCTTTTGCTTGCTTTAAAGAAAAATAATTTATTTCAAGTTTCTTGTTTGAAGCATAAAAAAGAATAGAAAATGTTTTAATTTCTTTGTTTGGTTAAGTAGTTGGGTTGATTAATTTTCTTGTTAGGAGAAAGAGTTATTTTCTTAAGTTCTTTACTATTTGCTTAGAACATTAAGTAGCTCGTAGTCGAGTGAAATTTCATTTTAGGTTTTCCTCAAAAGATCTTAGAAAAAGTAGTTATGAAAAGTTGGTTAAAGAGTTAGTTGCAAATCTTTATTTGTCAAATAGAAGTAATCTTTCTTTCAGTTTCATTTGTTTCCTCTTTTTCATCTCTTAAAACACACCACTAGTTTCATTGTCGTTTCCTTGACTTAAAACAATCCATTTAAAATTAACACTAATTTAAAATAAACTAGAATTTATGTTTGTAGGGTCAATCAACTAGTCTAGGCTAGAGCCTTGAATTAGGTTGGAGAGGAAAATCTTCAAGGATTACAGACAAACATTGGATTAGTCGGTGCTAGGGAGTGTAAAAAGTCTAGTAAATGTGAAAGTTATCCGAGAACCCCCTCTGACATAGGGGATAAACATGAGGTTGCATGCGGAAAGGTAGCGGAGATAACCCCTCCAAATATGGACCAAGCATAGTGGGGAACACATATTGAGGACTTGTCATGGGATATTTTTGGTTTAATTTGCCTACAGAGCTTTGTGGACATTGAATTCATTCAGGATCCCGAGTTGTCTTCCAAACCACTTGATTTCTATACCCTCAGTAGGTTTCGGGCTTTGTTACCCTGCTCATTGCGGTCCACTTGACTGTGGACTGTACTCTCCTGGTGACTGTTCGCGAGATGGAAACCTAGTTGGATTTATTTTAGGGACTTACACATGTGACTGCAGGGGTATACCCCGGTACCTAGGGCAGATATCGGACCACACTTTGTAATGTGTACCCGGAGGGTTATTTCATTTTCGAGTTACACTTGCACCGATAAGTTTCTCTAGTGTTGGTTGGCATAACTGTTATTCCAACTAGATAGTGTTTTGCTTGCTTTATCTTGTAGGAACTTTTCTAGTATGTGTTTGGTTTTCAACGTTAGTAAAATTCTTACTATGTTGTTGATATTCTCAAAAAGTGTAAGATCAAGAGCTCTGTCGGTAGCAAAGGCTTCTGGGCCTGCGGTTGGTTACATTGGAGCCACCACCGCCACCGTTAAGGAAAATACTTGATGAACAAGGGTCATTTGAGATGAATGGGCCACAGGAAACTATGCCCGAGCCATCTCTGAGAGGAGAACGCTTGTATATGGAGGAACTGACTATTTCTGACCTTGCAGCAGAAGCTCTCGATCCTTTTAACCCTATGATCACTGACTTGTCGGTGTCAATTTTGATACAACTTTCCCCTCCAAGGGTAACACATCACGAGCGTCAGATAGTCATCCAAGCAATGATGGAAGAAAATGTTGCAACTTCGTCTAGGAGTCCTCATACTCCCTTAATGGTTTCCACCACTAGGGGCATTCTGCTTCCTAACCCACCTTCACTTGTCTGGACCATGATGGTCTTGACCACCTCTACTTAGGGAAGTGGTCTAGTTTCGTCTATGGTGGATACCACTACACCATTCACACAAAGTGCGTCGGGTCCTCCGTTTTCATACGGGATGCATGGATTTGATACAAAATCTTTCCTCACCTACTCCACCCTACATACCATGGGCATGGGGGTAGGGAGCTCAAAATATCCTCTGCAAGGGTCCATGGGGGGCACCTTATCCCCCTATAAAGTTATCCCTTACGGCGGGGGTCATATACCTCCTTCATCCCCCTTGCTCGACGGTGCTCCCTAGCAACCCATCGGGTCAAACATGAACTACAACTTGTTCGAAGAAGGTAGTCTAGGACCTTCTTCCTACACCACACTAGTGGGTTCAATGTCATTCTCTTTGTTCGATGCATTTGGAAATATTTCTTTCTCGTCAGTTGCTATCTTGGCCAGGGGTAACCCTGATTTTGGACAATAGAATCATGTGTAGGGTACTATTCCTGCACAGGGGGCAAACAAAGGAGTCTTCTCCTCACAGGGGCTTTCGAATATATGGTAGGGATCATTTCCCTCATCAGGGATGTCGACCGGGGTAAACCCCTTCCATGGTCAATGGAACCACGAGCAAGGCTCAGTACCTATGCCCGTCGTATCGACAGGGGGCAATCCTTTCCAGAATATTTGGAACACAATGTAGGGAGAAATACCCGCCCAACCCTCAATGTCCACTTACAAGAATCAACCTATGAGTTCCCAACAAACGTAGTATCCGTTAGCTGGCTAAGGCCATGGTATTTACCAAAACCCTAGCCAATAGCCCAACTTTTCCTGGAATCCTAGTGCTAATCAAATTCTAGGCTCTTTTCTTCTTGTACATAGTCAACATCCTAAAATTTTGTTTCTGGCAATGTTTCATTTTCCAGACTTGTCAAGGTTGTTAAACGACCCAATTTGTCCCGATCCGTGTTGGCCTCCCATGCCAACGAAGTTTCCCTCGGACATTCTGAAGTTCGAAGGTAATCCTGATGAAGATCCAGGAGATCACGTGACCACCTTTCACCTATGGTGCTCATCAAAATATCTATAAGATGACTCCGTTCAGTTGCGTCTATTTCAACACACCCTCATTGGGATTGTTTCAAAATGGTACATCGATCTTGACCGCTCAAGATACTCTTAATTTAGTTATTTTTCGATGGTTTTTTTGAACCATTTCCAACTACCTGTGAGATATGATGTCGACACTGAATTGCTGGCCAACTTTGAGAAAACAAAGTTCGATCATATCTCGGATCACATCCGAGAATGGCGATGTCAGAAGAGTTTGATAAAATTACCAGTCCCACTGACTTTCCTGCTGGAGTGGTTCCTTATGTCTTTGGTACCCCAGTTATCCAAGGATGTTGCAACGTCGAGAGTGTTTTCCAAGGAAGATGTGATAATGAGAGCTCAATAGCTTGAACTGATATACTCTCAGTCTAGTTTACTCTATGAGGTTTTTCCAGATGCGCCATGGTCTATCCTTGATAAGGCCAGACACAAGTCTCGACCACATGCCGATGGTATTGTTGTTTCATCACAAGAAAATCCCACTGATCAGTTGTCAAATCAATTGCAACAATTTTCGATACAACAGAGAATGACCAACCAAACCTATGGTTCGGCTGCTCCCCCTACCCAAACGTCAGATGTACATAGTGTGCATTTGACGAACCCAAAGGCCAACCAACAGCCTGAAGGAAAGAAGAAACAATGAAACAACAAGGGTAAGGGGGATCAGAAACCCACCAAGAATGTTGGTGGGGGAAACATAACGAAAGAAAGTTGAAATATCCATGTAACCTTTGGATGGAAGACTATCTGACTCACCTATGCCCTTAGCTTGCGGAGACCCAGAAGTTATTGGCACAACAACATTATTCTGTGTTAAGAAACCCATTTCCTCATGGGAAACATTTGACTCAATCCTCTACGAGATCGAATGGGGGTAGTCAAGGACCCCCTTCGTCTTGTAGTAATCCCTTGTCCACGAACATTTACATGTTGAAAGGTGACACTTTCATAGCAACTAGGGCACATTACTACGGAATGTTGGAAACTATTGAAAAGGGTAAGGAAGCCGTAAACCCATCTGTTCCTCTCCAGATCGAGAAGATGATGGGAGAAACAATGACACGCATCCTAAAAGGGGAATTCAATAAATATTTTCATAATCCAAATGTGAGGGTCACCCATAACTACTCTGTGGTGGAGGATTTGTCACAAACCCCTTGCGCAATGTCTTCTTTGGAGGTCCTCCAAAGCTTCCCTATAGAAAGAAAGGCTCTTTTAGCTACCTTAGAATCTGCTAAGACCTGTAATGTGGGAACGATCATGCTTGATATGACTGACTTGAAGCCTTATCTCCCATACCACGTTGTGTTTCAGATAGTAGTGGCTCACCCCACGAAATATTTTACTCGGAATATTTTCCGCATGGTGGTTGATGAGGGCACCTTGACATGCATGATTTAGTTGGCATGTTGGGCGACCATTGGCCAACCCATTTTTTCTCCATCACCTACTCTTCTTACTTCTTTCGACGTTCATTCTTTCATACCACATGGAATCATACCTTCTTTCCCTATGAAGTTAGGAGGGAAGACCTTGTGCGTCGAAGTTTAAGTGGTCGATGCACCTCTTGACTACAAATTGATGTTAGGAAGGATTTGGACCTATGCTATGCATGCAGTGGTTGCCACATGTTTTCAGGTCTTGTTGTTCCCACACGAGGGCCGAATCATAAGCATTGATCAATTGTCCTTCTCCCGGGTTGACCATTCATCAAGGGTATCCACAGTCCTGATGATTGATAACCCTCAACCCGACGTCATCAATGTGGGGGTTGGTTTGTGCCGACCTTTGATGGGTACTTTCAATTACCCACCTCCTTCTGGTGATGTTGAGAGAATATCAGTTGTCCCCAACCATCCCATGGCTCAAATATTTAAAGTGTCTTCATTCCATACAACTTACTTTAATGATCCATGGACTCTTCCTTCCCCATCGGCCTCGATGGAAGGGACAAGGCACCCTGGCATGTCCATGCCCTTGTCTGAGGAAGAATTTGTGTACTCTATTGTCCAACAAGATTTGGCCGACCTCGATCTGACTGGTGCACATGAGTTAGATCCAGTTCTTGAGCTTGCTTGGGCTCAAGGTTCCCTCGCCACTACTGCTTATTTAGACTTGGTATTTCCCTCTGACAAGGCGATTTTAGAGGCATTGACTGGTCCGAAAATAACCTGGGATGATCTCCATCACAGATCTTATTTCCTCCCAGATTTAATAAGAATAGAGGCAAGAGAATTCGTGTTGACTATGACTGGAGATAGGTCTTTCCCTATTAATCCTATGGCTACGCATGTAGTTTATGCCAAGGGTAATATGGAAAATATCATTGAAATGATACCTACTGACATCTCCAGAACCCCTGGCATCGTGGAGAATGTCTTCATTAGAGTGGACTGGTCCCCTTAGGAGATTCAAATATACACATATTTATTTAAGGAATTTCGCGATGTTTTTTCCTAGTATTACGAGGAAATGCCAGGCATTGATCCAAGAATCGTCGAACATGAAATAATGACTTATCCTGATGCCAAGCCAGTCTGACAGAAGCTTCATCCAGTAAATCCTTGAAAAGTAGCAACTATTAAGGCTGAAGTTGAGAAACTGCTCAAAGTCAGTTTCATCTACCCTGTTCAGTTGACTAAATGGGTGTCAAATCACGTTCCAGTTAACAAAAATCAAGGAACGATTCACTTATGTATGGACTTCTGTGATTTGAACAAGGCTTGTCCAAAAGATAATTTCCCCACCCCATTCATTGACTTATTGTCGATGAATGCGCAGGTTGTGAGGTCTTTTCTTTCATGGATGTTTTTTTGGGATATAATCAGATGCAGATCAAGCCCGAAGACCAACATAAAACAACTTTTATATGTCCATGGGGTACATTTTCTTATTGGAAGATGTCGTTTGGCCTGAAGAATGTTGGAGCCAATTTTTAGAGGGCCACGTCTTTTGCTTTACACTACCTAAGACACATAGTCAACACTTATCTTGATGATTTAGCATCACAATATTGTAAGAGAGTTAATCATCCCATGCACTTTCTACTAATATTTGAGCGATCTCGCTACTATTGGATTTTCTTGAATATAAACAAGTGTAGTTTCTACGTGATGTCAGGTCGTCTACTAGGTTTCATAGTTTTGACATCAAGGATCATGGTTGATCCTCTGAAGGTGGAGGTGATAGTTCAGTTGCCTCCCTTGTGCATAGTCCCTTAGCGTCAAATCTTACAGGGTAAAGCAAACTTTCTTCGGCATTTTATCACAAACTATGTCTAAATCATTAAAGGTTTCATGTGTTCACTGAAGAAGGGAGTCCCTTTCTACTGGGATGAAGACACTTAGCGCTCTTTCAAAGAATTGAAATGTTCCCTCATGTCTGCCCCTCTGCTCTGGCCTTCCAATTATATTAAATATTTCTTATTGTACTTGGCCACTGCAACATCGACCATCGGTATGGTCTTGGTTCAAGAGGACGATCTACTCAAAGAGCATGTGATTTATTACCTGAGTCGAGGCCTTCTTGGACCAGAACTCAACTACTCCCATGTTGAGAATCTTGCATTGGTGATAGTGCATGCCATCCAGCAGTTCCGTCATTATATTCTGCTTTGTAATACCACCATCATTTTCGTTGTGAATCTGTTTCAATATGTGTTGACACAATGCATCATCGATGGAAATATAAATAGATGGATTGTTATCCTCCAAGAATTCAACTTCAATTTTGTTTCCGTTAATTCCAAAAATTCGTTGGTGTTTGTGGAACTTATCTCGAAACTTCTGGTCGAATCAAGTGATGTTACACCTAAGGAAGCACTGATTAAAGGAGATATTTTTCTGATTTCATCTTTGGACCCCTGGTATGGAGATATACTAGTCTATCTCCATACTTTGAAGTGCCCCGCCTTTGCTTCTTGCGATGAGCATCGATGTATATGCCATTAAGAAAAAAACTATCTCATACTCGATGATACTTTGTATCGTCGAGGTGTAGATTGCATCCTTCTCTAATGCCTCACTCATGAAGAAGCGAAACTCATTCTTAATGAATGCCACACTGGAGCATGTGGTCGTCATTTGTCTGGGTTGGTGACAACCCAAAAATATTCTACGAGTCGGTTACTTTTGGTCAATGTTAATCAAGGATTGTGTTGAATCAATAAAGAAGTGCCACCCATGTCAAATCTTCTCTCAGAAGATGAGGGCAGACCCTGCTCCCATGTTTCCCATCATTATTGTTGGTCCATTCACTAAGTGGGGGATTGATTTTACTACATGCCACCTAGCTTCAGCTATGGGGCATCGTTATATCATCATAGTGGTATAATACTTCACAAAGTGGGTCGAGGCTATGCCAACATTTAATAATGATGATGAGACAACAACTCTCTTTATTTTAAATCAGATAATAGAAAGGTTCAACATCCCAAAGGAGATTGTGACTGACCATGGTAGTCACTTTCAGAACAAAATGATGTCTGAGTTAACGTCAAATCTTGGGTTGATCATTCATCACCCTAGTACCCATAAGAGAATGGTCTGGTGGAAGTTGTGAATAAGTCCCTCAAGACTATTCTGCAACGAATGATCAATTCTCCCAAGTCGAATTGGCATTTGATGTTGTACTCATCATTGTGGGCCTACTGAACATCTGTAAAGACTGCCACCGGTTTCTCACCTTTTCAGCTCGTTTACGGGCTGGAAGCAATCTTTCCAATAGAGTGTTAGATCCCATCTCTAAAGTTGGTAGTACAGTTATTTCCAGACACTTCACCACTTGAGGAACGCTTATTATATCTTGAGAATATCAATGAGAAACACCATGATGAAACCTTGGCCAACGAGGCTCACAAGCAAAGAGTCAAGTTTGAGTATGATCAGTCCATTCATCCTCGTATTTTCTTTGAAGGCGACCTTGTCATGGTCTACGACCAAGATAAGGATCCCCTGGGGGTAGGCAATTTCAAACCCATGTGATTTGGACCTTTCATTGTGAAGGAGGTACTAAAGAAGGGAGCTTATCATTTGGTTGACTTTGAGGGAAGTGATTTAGCAGAGCCTAGAAATGGGCTCTACCTCAAGAAGTATTACTCGTAGGTGGGTCGCCTTGGGTGACTTCTTGTACATATGTATAGTTCTTATACAATTAGTTTTTTGTCTTTTGTTTTATGGACGTGTCGATATTTATGTCATCTTTTTCCACTATGGAAAATTTCAA